>QLNU02015003.1:122722077-122736596 GCA_006491805.2 Dysdera silvatica | reverse complement strand
CTCAGTATGGTGGGGACAGGTGCGATGTCATGGTGAAATAACTAGTCACCTGTCTGAAAAAACTGGACATTTCTTTCACAAATTGTGATGCAATCTTCTGAAAATTTTTAGATCAAAACCTTGGTGGACTATTTCACCCAGAAGAAACAATTCTGAGTGAACAAGCCTTCTCCTGTTAAAAAAACAACAACATATTTTCATGTTTGTATGCACTTGTCATGCTTCTCTGGGTCATGAGAAATTTTACATTGGTGTTTATTTTCAGGGTCATAATCATAGAACCAAGATTCATTTCTGGTTTTGACTTTGGAAAAACAAATCAGAGTCAGCCTCCAGCTGTTCTTTCAAAGCATGACACACAGCCATGAAGACTGAATCTTTGTTTAGGCATGAACAAGGAGAAACGAATTAGTTGCAACTCCTTTTATACCAAATCTCCTGACAGGAACTCAACGGCCCCAAAGCAGAATGTGCTACAAAGTGCGACGTACATCGCAGACCGAACAGCTTCACTGCACAATAATTATGGGACAAATACATTTTTTTTTTTTTTTAAATAAATAAAGAAATAAAAAAAGCAGTCCAACAAATGTTTTCTACATTTCTATTAAAAAAGGAATTTACATTTTATAGAATTTAAAAATACATATAAATACACATGCATCTCCTGCCAAACATTTTTGATCAGCTGAAGGCTTGTTGCAGAACATTGCAAAATATTCTGCTTTGTGGCTTCACAGTACACTAGTCAACTCCACCAGTTCATAAACGACTTGACTGCAATATTCCGAAATGGCTTGACGAATTCTTACCATTCATAACACCCTGTCAACCATGTTTGTCGTTTTACACCCCAAAACTGCATGAGCTGTCTGTGATGGGAGAGGAAAATTGAAGTGACCTTTGAGCCATGACATACACAGAACCACATTTTCCAATATACAAATTCTAAAAGAATGAAGCTGAAAGTTATGGTTGAAATGGCAATCACGGGTGTGCAGATTTCGTCCGCTACTACTCTAAACAAGCTCACATTGAACAGTGAGCTTTTAAAAATCACTTTGTTCTGTTTGTGTTTTAAGGCACAAGAGGACATCTGAAATTATGAAGCTGTGAGGTTGAAATTTAGAAATTAACTTCAATAAAAATTAAAGTGATACACAGGCAGCCCAATCACAAAACAGACGCATATTCATAATTATAAATATTAATCGTGATAGAAATATATTTTTTTTATTATTAATTTTCACACACACTTATTATAAATATTAATCTGCATAGAAATGTATTAGTTTTGTTATTATTTTTCTCGCTTTTGCCGAATTTGTTTTAAATTTCAGATTAAAGTGTATTAAAAATTTAAGAAGATTGTAATAAAATCCGGATGGATCCATGGCCTCAAACAGCTGCACTTATATCAAAGACTGAAGATTTCCTTTAACAACCACTATTCAATGCCTCATAAACCTGTTCTAAAGTACAAGAAAGCTTATCTATGATTGACATTTGGTGAAGCATTAAAAGAAAAGGAAGTCCAGCTGAAGAGACTACATCATCGCTTAAGTGACTTTTTTTCTAACAACCAATTCCATACCTGTGTAAAGGAAACATCACTTACGATAGAATTTATGTTAATGTTTTATCTCTAAAAAATTCCTATACTCTCTTCTTATAATTAATGAGACTTTTCTACTTAACTTATAAATTTATTACGTTCTATCTCAGATCCACATCAACGTTTTTGACTTTTTTATGTTCCCCTAAAATTGGCCCATTTAATAAACCAGACACACATGCTAGTGAGGATACGGCTGAAGTTTGCATTCGGTAAATCTACAAAATAATTCCCAAGCGTACACTCAAAGTGAGTTGAAGAAACGTAAGTCTAGCCAGGACTTCGCTCTGACCACTCAGACCAAGAACTGGTGGTGAGAAAGTGCTAGATCAACATAACATCACTAAGATATATCACGGAACTTGAACATCACAGTTACGGTCCAGGAAAAGTTTAGGTTGTCAGAACCCAGCTTTATCGCACATCCTAAAAGTTACTCTCTTGCTAAAGGGCAGGGAGAGAAATGACTTCACTGGATGGTGCAATCACCTTGGCTGGTAACCCTCTACAGCGTCTTTTTTCGCAGGAGAAAAGACTTCCAGCAAGTGAACAGTGTGCGTCTGAAAGTCCCTTACTAAAGGTGGTGTAACGACCTTTCCCAAAAATTGGTCAAGACAAGGACGCCTTAATATGCAAGTAAAATAATTTCCTTTCCTTCAATTTTCTTTAATTTAAATTAATACACAGTGCCTTCGGCATAATGATTTATTATGTTTTAAAGTAATAGTAAAAATTCCTAGGAAGAAGTAAAAATCCCAGCTTAAATTCAGACTGAAAGACGTTAAGTTGATAATTTTGTTAAGGGAGGAATTGATAAATTTAGAAATGCCCTAGTTCTTATAAAAATATCCCCTAAGTATCGGTACTCTATTCTATACACCAAGGTTCAGTTGGAAATTTAATAAAATTGGAAGGTAATATTGTGTAACTGTGAAATATTTGCTTTAGAAATTTTGTTTATAATTTTATTTATTTAACAAAAGTATCCTTGGATGATTGAAACTATGTTTATCTTATATAATAAGAAATTTGCTCATTGCACTAAAAGTTGCAACATTAAATAATCATATTGAATTGATTTTTGTCTGCTTATATTTCACTGATTTGAATGGGTATTGTTTATTTACATTTTGCTTTGTATTATCATAAAATAACAATAACAACCACTATTTCAGATCATTGGCCTATCTCTTCAAAAAGGATTTTTAATTAATAATTCTTGTTTTGTGCAGAATGACCATGGTTGTTTTGTATACGTCAAAAAAACAAACAAAAAACAAACCACCCAACATGGTTAATATTTTTTAAACTTATTGCAATTTAAACGTACTCTTTAGATTATTTAAGGGTACTAAACTCAAGACATAATTATTATAAATCTGAAAGAAAATTTAAATAACCAAAAGTTCCACGGAACGTTCAAAAATCATTTTGTTCTGTTTGTGTTTTAACGCACAAGAGGACATCTGAGGTCACGCAAAAGCAGCCCTTCATCCCTCTTTCACTTGGGAAATCGAATCCTGGACTGCGAATCCATAGAAAGGAGTGGGCAAGTGTACTGGTCAGAACAAAACCTGAAACGCTGGCATGGTATCTAAACATGCTACATCATGACACAGCAGGGCGAAAGTAACGAGGAAGAAATCAAAACGACATTTCAACTCATAAATTCTTGTTTGAAAGACAGAAACTGTAAGTAACTAAGCCACCACCATCAGTAGCGTATCCTTTCCATTTTCTCAGAGCTTCGCATTTTAGCGCAAGCCTTTTAAACCGGCACTCACATTCTAAAGAAGAGGAAAATTAAGTTTACTTACCGTTGGGTATCCTGGCCATGGGACTTTACAAAATTTTTCCCTCGATTAGCCGCCAAAAAATTCTGCAGACTAGAGAGCGACCTAGAGTGAGATAAACAGTAACGTTAATGTAATATTATTGTCAGAATAAAAAGTTACAATACTAGCAATGTAAAGAAAAAAATTTGCTCCCTGTATCTTTATGACCCATGGACAGCAAGGGTCATATTCTGCCAGGATCTACAGCGTTCTGAGAAATCCAAACATCTAACAAGGGAAACAAACCCTGGACCATGGTGGGCAGAAAAATGTCATGCACACCGCAATACCATTGGAAGTCAAACCAAGGTCAACGACATGATAAATGATTACGTTACATCCAAGCCACCATAATGCAATGAACCTATACTATCCTGAGGAATCAAAACCTCTTCAGTCCTAGGGAATTAATGCACAATTAACAAAAATAAGTTTCCAATAGATTGTGTTTTAACTTATAGTGAATAATCTTTATCTCAAAGTTGCTGTTCATCTTAATACCCACTTTTCTGATTAATAACGCTGAAATACCAAACTGTTTTGCAAAGGAAGGGAACCAAAGATGAAAATAGAAATGTTGAAGATGATATCGAGAGGGATGGCTCACCCGTACACCCCCCCACTGATTTTAATTCCGGAAAGAAATTCAAAAAGTACGGGATAACTTTCAGATGGCCTGGCTCACTCAATATAAATAGCTGTAATGTAACACAAATTCAAATCTTGCTCAAAATTTGAGTGTGTGTGTGGAACCAAGAGCTTTGAAACAGAACGCTGTTAACGTAAGCTTCGGGGTGGATGCTTTTAAAAGCATGTGGAATCATTTTTTTTCTGAAACAGATTTAGAGGATGCTGTGAGTATTCACTGTTAAAGCACGCTGCCGACAGTACATACTCATCTCCATTCCGCAAATTTTACGAATCCTTTTCAGTCAACCATACAGACGATTTCCCAAATGTAACAAAGGTATAGCAAGTAAGACTTCTTTTTCACCTTTTTGATGGAATGATTCAGGCAATCAAATTCAATGGTTAATTCGCAAATTCAAGCATGTTGAACAATAAAAATTTAAATTAATAGGTAGATAGGATAATAGATTATAAGAAAGAAAAATTTTCTGCAACCTTCGTGTGTGTGTTTATTTTTCCTATAAACAAATTTGCTAATAATTTATCCACCTTTTTGCACTCACTTATTTATGTGCTTCAACTTATATTTAGAAACTCATCATGGCTTGCTTTTAACCAAGTTTGCTGCCAGTTTTACTCTTCGCCTATTCTACGCAATGTTGAGTATACCTCCCTTTGCCTATTTCCTCTTTACTAAAATTCTGTAATCCCCCTTCACTCACAAGTGGTGAAGAGGAGACTACCTTTCAGCTGAAATTTGAACCCCCCACGACATATATACTTGGACGAAATTAAAATTATAGTAGTAAAAAAAAAATATAGGAACTTTTACATTAAAAATACAGCAGTAAAATTATATATCAACAGGAGGAAAAAGAGTAAATGAAAGGTTTTTCAATAACAAAGATTTTGTTCTTCATCAGGGACTGCAGAAAATCCCTGTAACCAATTTGACTTTTTCTTACTACATTCATTGAGATTTCTGATTAACACTGAATGAACCCATAGTAACCAAAATTTGGAGGTAAAGGTAGAAAAATCCCAGAAAGTTTTTTCTTTTCGTATAGGTTTGGATTATTAGTAATAAACATTTTTTTTATACAAAACTTAGAAAAATCTCTTGTTGTAAGTTACATACATACCCATATATAGTAGCACATGGATAAGTTAAATCATTCTTACTTTATAGGAAAATCACTTTCGCTCAGATTAATAACATAATCCCAGGACCATGATTTGATGTGCAACAGTTCCGATATACAGCCCAGAAGCATTTGCAGCAGGCTGGCTCCACCCCAAATGGTTGATAGACGAATGTGTGACAATTTGATATTAGAAAAACTACTTTCTAACTTTTTCAGTTCCCGATAAAGGAAATCTTGTCTCTGAAATCAACAAATAGGGAAATTAGCAACTTTTGTGCAATAAGGGAGTCCACATAATTTCAAACGTTGATAAAATTATTGTCATCAGAAATAAAGGTTTTCTCATTTAAAAAAAAACAAAACCATTCAAACAAATATATATATAAAAACATTAAAACTATAACAAGCTTTTCCAAAAAGTTCCCATTTCTACATTTACTAGAGAGGTATGAGTTGTCGATTTTGACAAAAATTATATTGTTCAAAAAGTCTTGTCACGGAAGAAAAAAGTCAACGAAACTATCCATTGAAGTACAGCCGTTTACACGATATGGACGAATTCCGGTAAATACAAAAGAGTAAAAGAAGAAAAAAGGTTGTTCCTAACAGATGAAGGTAAACACAGGGTTAGAATGCAGTTGGTTTATTTGAATTTTACGATGCGAGGACATTAAAGGTCATGCTGCACCATGACTTTTTTTTATGACTATTGGCTTACTTTTATGAAAAGCATCATTACCATAATTTATAAAAACACTTCCGGATTTCGATATGTTTGAGTCATTTTTATAATTTTCTTATATTAAAAGTCTTCGATTGATTTACAACATTCAAACTTTCCGTGCGAAATGTTTATGAGAGTCAGGTTGCCTCCGCAAAAAATAGTAGACGTTCACTATGACACAATGCTTGTCTACTTTTTAAAACAAATTATTTACGTATAAAATTTTTGAAATGCCAGCTGAACTAAAAATATTTTTCTTCATTAAAAAATTATATAAAATATCTTGATGTTATTACCATAAAATTTAAACGATAGTTTCAATTTTATTATGCCATTATATTTCCTAAAAATAGTGTCAATGAAGGTTGCAATATGAACGTAATTGAATAATAAATGCTTCATGCCGATATCGCCAATTCTTCTAAACCATAGCCAAACTCGCCAAATATTAGTATTAAAAAGCTTAGTTTTATATATAATTTTTTAAAACACTCTGAATGATCTTTCGTGTAATTTTATACCTTAAATGCAATCACATTCTTTATTCAAATTGAGTTCAAAAGTTATTAACATGTTAAACGCCACGTCGGTCCGTACGGACTGGCCACAGACTTTTCGTTCCTGTTATTCCCGCGCGTGTGTCGGTCCCTGCGTACTTGTGAGACTGAACATTTAGTTTAGGCAACAGCGGTTTTTGTTTCGTCAATGCTTTAAGGAAAAGAATATAATACTTAAAAACATTAATGTAATTTATTAAAACAAGGTAAACAAAGGTGAGGTTTGTTTGTACATTGATTACAGAAGGTTGTAACTTTTTGGGTTAAATTTTTCATCATCTTTGAAGCTAACATTTGTGAATTTGTATTATAACATTCGGTACAGTATCTCCTAACTTTATGCACACTGCCTTCCTTTTTTTCCAAGTGATGCCGACCCATCTCTTTATACTCTGGCATGCCTATCGGCAAGTAAAACAGGCTGGGCGTTTAACATGTTATCTTCATATACAGTGCGAATAAAAAATATCAAACTTCACCTAAAAAGTGCGATTTTTGGACTTTAAATATTAATAAAAAACATTTATACGCTATTCACAAAAAACTGATTTCATATTCTTAATAAGAAACTTAGGGACTATCGTTTGTGATAAGTCTTGTTTCAAAGTACGAGCTTCCACAAAAGTGGTTCCCTTGCATGTGGTAATCCTTAAATCTTGCAGTACTGCAAGGTCTAAGGATTCAAGAGATTGCGATGCCAGGATTTTCTGAGGCATGTTTTTTGTATGCATGTGTGTATATGTGGAGGTGTTCCTTCCCTCATAAGGCATATACAGATTCAGGAAAACTACTGGTTAACAAAAAGGTATGGAAGACAATATTCCATAATGGTGCATGGCTGCTGGTGACCACTATAGCCATGTTGAAAAAATTTGGAGACCGGTGCATATTCTGTATTAACTCCTTGTAAATTACTATTAAAAATATATCCCCCAAAAAATTAAAATTTTCTACTTGACATCGCGATTGATTGCTTCTGAAAGTGTCTTCGTAAACATGTGAATACCACTGACTATGTTTAACCATCAGTTAAATGTGAAAATAAAAAGGGATAAAATGACAAAAGAACTCCAGGAATACAGACTTTTGCGTAAAAAATGGACCCGCTGGAAGCCCTGCAATAGTTGGCTAGAATAAATCCACGATTAAATAACTTCACAGAGTTTTTAACATAATATTAGGTTTACCGGAAAGTTCTGTCCATTTGGGAAGTGAAAGAAAATAATGAATTTTTCATACCTTCAATAACATTTATTGTACAATATAATTTCTGTCGTTATGTATGACTTCTTCCCAGTGTGATGGTAATTTGTAAATGTCATTTTTTAAAAATGTCTTTTCCTTAGAGGAGAAGAACTCAAGTGGTGCTTGGCTGGTATCTGCTTCAATTTCGAATTTTTTTTCCCTTCAAAAAATTTTGCAAGGTGAGAAACAAGTGATAATCGGAAGGTGCTAGGTCTGGGGAGAGTGTGATTAATGCGACAGAATTTCCCAGCCTAGCTCTGTAAGTTTCTGACGAGTCACCAAAGCAGCATGTGGTCTAGCATTATCATGGTGCAGTATGATGTGCTTCTTATTGAATATCGCCGGCCTCTTTTCTTTGACTTCTTTGTTTAAATCATCCATTTGCTGACAGTGTCTCTCTGAATTGAGCTTTTTGTTAGGGTTCAAAAGCTTGTAATGTGTTGGCCCTTGAACGTCCTACCATACACAGCATTTTCTTGTTCAGGCTCAAGCTCGGTTTAAAAGTGGAGGGGTTTAGTTTCTGGGTTTACAATATTCTCTTTTCCTAACAATGTTTTCTTAGTTAATCCACTTTTCATCACCAGTTATCATCTGGTCCAAGAAGGGTTTGTTTTTGTTCCGAGCAGGCAGAGATGTGCATATGGCGACTCGATCATGCGCATTTTTTTTTTTCACTTAACTCATGAGGCACCCATCTAGAATATTTATAGACCAATCCTAGTTTCCAAATATGGTCTGAAATGGTTTGTTGAGCTAAGTTTTTCCCCATGGGGGGCTTGAGCCCCTCCTTTCCTACTCCCCTAATTAGATATATATCAGAACCCCCCCACTTTTTAAACTCCGTTTAACCGAAATTTACAACTGTACTTATTATTTTAGTAGATACTCGCTCAGTGCTTTCAGTAAAAACGTTCATGTTCACTTTCTAATGTACTCTGACCTTAAGAGGGAGACCGATATAAATGGTAGATATTGGGCATATAAAAATAGCCCTTCTGATTTACGGATGCTTTAATTGCATCAGCCAGTTTGGGAGGATTATTTTATCGATACTTCTTTTATATTTTGTATTTTAAATACGTTCATTTAAGATAATAATTAAAATAAAGTAAATAAATAAAAAATAAGATGAACAAAATCATATTAATAAAAATAAAAGGATTTGGTTTGCAAAATTTGGATTCATCCAAAAGGCAGCACTTAAGAGCTCCAAAAATCGTGGGTTACCCACTCCTGCACTAGTCTATGACAAACTACAATAAGTCACATTAGTCAATGTCATAGTATCTAAAAAAATAAAAATTACTCGTTATTCTAAAAGCCTGATGAATCGATACTGCAAGCCCACTTTTGGTTGATTTGCTTTAATGAGCACAAGGGCAACGAAGGTCATTTCTGTGCTACTATTCCACACATTGTCAATAATCATCCTTTCGGTGTAACTAATTAGGCATCACATAAATGTGTTTTCTAAAAAATTTTGGCTTTTCACATGCAACAAAACACATCTTTCAGTACCGTTAAACGGTATACATGCCGTAAATTGGTCATCACTGCCATATGTAAATCTACAATGATGAAAATAAAAACTAATATAAAAGTAATAACCAGATAGTCATAATCTGGTCAATCAGTGCGTATGAGTAAAAAGCCACAACATTAAAAAACAACAAAAAACTTGGAAAGATACAAAAAATAAAATCCATAATTATACCGAATCAACATGAATGTAAAAGTAATGCCGTTCATGGAACAAGGCTTTGATAAGGCGAAAAACTTGTCGGATGGCACGGCCATTAACTGTCAGTAAAAAAACAACTCTCACATAATCAGAGGTGTTTCCTATTAAAGGCGGCTTTGGCTCTTGTTTGGTGATTTCTGAAACAGAGTTAAAACATGAGATTTCCAAAATACACTAAATTTCAATAAGAAAGTATGAAGTTCCAAGTTAACAATTTAAAACCATTTTGTTTTTGGAGAATACACTTCCAAAAACTAACAACAACAACAACAAAAAACCCCTGTAATCATGGTACTTCATATCTTAAAATATTATCAAATCTAAAATTCTTTAAAAATACATCTGCTGATTTAGAGCTTTGATCCATATTTAGAAAGATAATAGATGGCAAAAAATAATTATTCTCAATTTTTTAGTGCACCACAACTTTTGGCTGAAAGTAGAGCAGTTCAAAAGATTCAAGAGAACAATCACATCTCAAGTTGGACTTAGAGCTACAATTTTCAAGTTACAGTACTGATTACTAACAAGGGAACCCCTTTCGCTGTTCACTGCACTTTGAGATCAGACCTATGGGAGATACATTCGCTCGCAGGGGGAAGTTTGATCTATGCCTGAGTGGGGTGGGGTGGGGGGTGGGGAGAAGCACTCGACTGGTTATCAAGAAATAGTGGGTTCAGTCCCCACAAGGTATAGAGAAATAGTTCCTTTCTTTGCAAGTAATTTACCATCTAAGATGGCTTATGTTTGGTATTGGTACCTCAGTGATAATATTGGGATGGCAACTTAAAGACCGCTGGTTCAAGTCCTATTTGGAGCATGGTTTTTTTCTCTGAATTTTTATGAGTATAGAACAGGGTTCTGATTCAAACCAAAAATCACTGGTGCTAAAGAATCAAACTGATTTACTTTTGACACAATTTTTTTTTTTATCGCCCTCTCCAAGTCATCCTGGTGTATAAACATAGGATACTTATTTATGTATCATTTTAAAAAATATATTTGTAAGAAATATGAAAGTGAAGTTTTTGACTAAATACATAAAAAATTCCTCACTTGGAAGCCCTGTATTATATACATTCATGGCGTAGTATCCACCGCAAATTGCCGATGAATCTGCTGGGCATGAGATGTTGCATTTGATACCATCTAATTTTAATTCTTCTGCCGGCTTCTTTTTCCCACAAAAACACTGAGTTCCATACTGGACCCCAGCAAAAGCAAAGCCAGATTGTAGGCACAGATCGATGCAAGATTTCGGTGAATTATTTACAAGTTTTTTTGCATAACTGGATAAAATGCGATTTTTTGATTTGTCTCGGTAGCATCCTAATGGAGTTTTTGACTGACCACCTACAAATAAATCATGCCAACTAAAAGAGAAAATCATGCCAAATAAAATGTTCATGCCAACATAAAACATGACCTTGATTAAAAGATATAAAAAAAAAATCTGTAGTTTACTAAAGTGAATACAACGAAGGGAAAAAATGACTAATACAAAATCTTAAGTCATTAAATTCTATACAAATTATAGTAAAAAATTTACATCAATGTCACAAGGCACAACAAGCAAGAAAGAGGAACTGGAGAAATCTATAAATCAAACAGAACAGTTCTTCTCCTTAAAACGAAAGTTCATACTTATAACAACAGACAAATCTACATCTAAATTGATTAACTTAAGACATTTTCAAAGCTACAACATTTAAACAAAAAACACAAAAATTCACAACCACGCGAAAGATGGGATTACAAAGGTCAAATTTTTAAAGCAAAGGAAAATACATTTCCAAGTGATATTCAAAGTAAGGTAAAAAAAAAAACAAAAAAAAAACAATGTGACCACCTTAGGTTCTATGAAAACGCTGTTGACCAGAGAGGTGGTCTCTTAATGGAGGTCTATAGTGAGGGGAGGGGAGAAACATAAAATTAAGCAGAAAACCACTGAAATTACATACACAAATGGCAAAATTTATGTATTATTTCGCATGATTTAGTCTTTATTTTTTAAAGTGATCGTAGTGATATTTGTGTTTTTCTACATTTACACATTTTAGTCAAGTTTCTTTCGAATTTTATTTTTTCATATTCACTTATAATATTAATTTAATGCCCTACAATTAAAAACACTTCTTTATATGCCATTTAAAAAATGGCAACAAGGATCGATGTACTTCCTTTACAAAACCAGTCGGAGGGAATATAACAGTAATTTTCCTCATAACGAATGAAAATTTAAGAAGGGAAAAAATCTATTTCAGAAAAAGATGGTCGTTAAGGGAAATCGTTGTTTATGGAGATGGTCATTCATGGTGGCTTTACTGCATAATATTGTGATTTTTTTATTGTAATCCATCCGACATTGAAGATACCTTTAAAAGTTACCATGATCGTCATAGGCGTAACTTGAGGGTTAAATATAGCGTAAACTGGGGAGGGTGGGTGGGTGGGGCGGAAGCGCCCTTCCCAAATTATGTTGATCGTTATAAAGAATAGCGTAATGTAACTTTGAAATAGCCATCTAGTTAGACATAACGAAGTTTACTGGAATAGGATCAGGCCATGCAGTAATAAAGAATTCGCTTAGTGTGCAATTATCCTAAGTTCGATTCCCAACTAAGAAAAAAACAGAGAGGCTTACCGAAATCCAGGGGGTTTGTTCCCTAGGCCTTAAGAGGTCCAGATTCATCGGGAAACTGTAGGTCCCGCCACAGCATGACTCTTTGTTGTCCTTGGACCGTAAAATTTCAAACGAACAGAATCTAGCTTAGTACACTTACGTAATGAACATAATTTATGGGATCACCTGTAAACTATTATACCAGATATTGAAGAAGTGTAGTTCTGCATTTTATTCTTGCATTGAGAGTATTTCATTAGAATAGTTGTATTGAGTTACAGGCATTTTGGTAAAGAGCGATATTCAGGGGCCGACAAATCCAAGGTGCCTGAAAAAATTTACCTGGTGCTTGGATTTTTAAATTCTGTTCTAAAAATATTTTTTTAACATTTTTTGAATTTCTGTTTTTGATTATTTTCTTACAGAAATTTTCTGTTTTTTAGTTATTTTTTTTATAGAAATTTTCTGTTCTTTACAGTTTTCTTACAGAAATTTCATCACTATTGTCAAAATGCCGAAATCACAAATGAAATCGTAGATTGCTTCTTAACATTTATGGTTGCTGTCGTAAAACTTTTTTTCTTTTTTCAAATAAACATGTTCACGATTAGAATGGTCACAGTTTCTTTAGCTTATGCATTAACGGGCCGTCAAGAGACTCGCTAGCGCCATTGTAATAGAATTGGCAATTGTTTAAGAGGACATTTTTGGATTTTAAAAACGCTTTTAAAATCGTTACCGCCATTTTATTTATTGTGAATTGAAAGACCGAGAAAGGGTTGCGAGAAGAAAAGAGATTTAAAAAAAAAAACGGTGTTACTGTTGCACTGCCGAACTGTTGGATTGGGTTGAAGGTGGAAAACTTCTAGCAATTGCGGAAACGATTTCAGTAAATAGGTTCATCCGATTCTTTTTTTTGGGTTTGTCGCCACAGAAATTCAGTAAAGGGGTGTCGGGAAGTTCCTCATTGTTGTTTATTTCACCACTTGGCATTTCCCCAAATTCGTTTAATTCTTTGCGTGTGGACGTCAGTATCTGGATCTACAAAATAGTATTTGCGGTTCACCGAAATGGGAGAAACCTGCCTTGTGCAGTTCGAACTTTTATAGCCTTTCCCGCCTTGTACCTGAAAGAAGGCGATAGCATCCAATTCGTTGCTTGGCAGTTCAAACAAACACATTGCGACAGTAATTTAAACATGCACTCTTACCTTTAAAAAAGCCTAAACTGGAAAATCGATCCCACAAATCCATACTTTCAAAGAGGACAAAGCATCTGAAGACTTACGATGTTTTTACAAATGATTACGATGAAAACTGCGATCACTTACGATTTTTTCCAATTCTTATATTTCTAGAGTAAAAAAGCTATCGCTGATGGCCCAGTAATAAATAAGTACCATGATTGTTTTTAATGCAGATATAGAGAACTACTTACTAGTAATAAAATTTAAATGCATATCATTAATGTAAAAACGTAAAAGTTAAAAAAAAAAAAATCAAAAATTGTAAGGAAATTTAATTTCGAAATTACGATTTTGAGCACTGTATGGGGATTTTTCAATCTTGTCACCTGGAAAACTGCTTACACCCACGCCATGTTTCCAGTTTACGATTTCTTATGCATTTTTTGTGCAGTGCTACACTTGTTAAAATTATCAAAAATGAAGAGAACAAACCCATCTACATTGACAAATGCAAGTAAAAGACAGTATACTCTTACAGACTTTTTTTTTTAGAAAGAAGCTAGAACTACTACCATGGTTACGTTGTGAAGATGGATTTGCAAAGTGTGAAGTAAGTTTTCCAACATTGCAGATTGAAATTCAAAAGTTGTGTCTGGATTTTTAGGACCGTTTAAGCTGAAAACTTTTAAAAAACATGGAAAATCCTATCCTCACTTCAAGCGTCAGGAAGCCGAAAGCATGAAGAATTCTGAATGTACTCCTTTAGCAAAATGTGTTAAAAAAAGGGATGCTGATATGCTACGACATATGAATACACTTTTCAAGGCATAGTATCATATTGCCAAAAATAACAGACCCTACACTGACTTCGAAGGTTTAGTTGCATTATTAACCAAGATGAATGTGACTGATTCAGAGAAATATGTGAATGAAAAACGATGCAAAGAACTTATTTCATACATTGCCTCATGTCTTTGTGAGGATTTGATATCTGAAATAAAGGAAAGCCCATATATATTGGTATTTTACTTGAAGGATTGACAGATAAATCTGATGATGAGGAGCTGATGCTATGTATTTGTTTTATAAGAGAAGGAAAGGTGATGGAAACATTTCTTTCTATTGTTTCATTGGAAGGTACAAGTGATGGGCACTTGAAAGCTCTAGAAACAGAAATGCTGCAGTTGAGACTTGAAGAAATATTCACAGGTACAAAAC
>QLNU02015003.1:122700974-122717705 GCA_006491805.2 Dysdera silvatica | reverse complement strand
AAAGGAAGAAACGGATTAAGACAGGAGAGAGCAATCCAGTTATAAAAAAAACATTAGAGCAGAACGGTTGGCGGGTATATGTCCGCATTTCAAAACTGAGATTATCATACCACAAAATTTCCAGAACAGAAACACCCATTTAGTGAACACATCTCCAATTCCCATTATACACATCTCCAATTCCCATTATATTTGCGGTGCCTTAACACTCGCGAATAGCGGGCACCTCTGAATGGTGAACATATTTTCAAGTCACCAGATATCTGTCATTCAGAGGTTTTACTTTTACTGTGCACTGCAGAAACGTTTCTTAACTGAAATTCTCTGCTTTATAATGTAGTAGAATGTTTATTTATCGTAAGGATAAACCGGTTTTGAGTCTCGACAGTATGGCGTGCTTGCCTAGCAGTTCATACTTCGATGTTTGATTCCTTAGTCGAGTGAGATTCCATTCAACGATGAGCCATCATCGGCGGCCACCTTTCTCAAAACTTTCTCTTGCAAATTGTCATTGAAGTTGGATTCCCTAGGTCCCCCTAGGAAACTTTGGGTTCCAGCTTAATATTATTTTAGTTCTCTTTGTGCTATAAATACTGACATATTAATTATAAAACGGTATATCTTTATAGACCTAATAATGGAATGAAATATTTATCATGAGAACATTTTTAAGGGTACAAAAATAAATTAAAGTAGATATCTATCCCCTCCAAATAAATTATTTCTAGTTGTTTTTGAGAGCCGTAGCAGTGACGGAGGAAAGGACGGTGTCAGGAAGCTCAGTCCTCTTCCATCGGATATCAGAGCACACTTATTTATTTATCGCCAAAACAACTTTCCCAAAATATCACACGCACAATTTATTATTTCTAAAGTTAAATGGCACATTTTTTTAAAAGTTACTTGACCCCTCGACCCCACGATTTTTGAATTGCTATGCCCTTTATTTGTACCCAGAGACATAGTCAACACCTGACCGATGATACAGTTATGATGCTAATTCTGTCTTCATCCCAGGTTCGAAGAAGTAAACAACGGGTGAGCGTTACTCAAACGTTGCTCCTTCGGTCGGGAATCGTGGTTTGTGTAGTTTTTGAGTTATTTTCATGAAATATCAATCCAAAAAAATCTTAATATCTAACAATATTTACCAAGTTTTTTTTTCATCTGTGAACAAGGTCAGTATTTAAGCCTCCTTTATCAATCTGTATCTTTGTATTATATCTCATGTTATAGATTCCACGTTCTTTTTTTTCTGAAGGTATATGAGAATAGCTTCTATGTCTTTCCAATCAAAATTATATCTTAAAAGTGTGTGCATTTTTTTTTATATATATATTTTTTAATTGTTGCTGGTAAATATGTATTTCTTTAGCGTTTTTAAGAAACGAAACGTGATTTTTCATGACTATATTTTCACTGTATGTTGATGGGTTATTCCATTGGCGTACGCAGTGTGGTGGAGGTTATTGATCCCCTGTTTGAATAGGAATTTATTTGTTTGGCTTTTATGGCGCAAGATCTGGGCTATACTGCGCCAAGAACAGGAATTTGTAAAAGGATATGTACTATTCATTTAATACATACCCCACAAATCACGTACACCGAGGGCCTGTTTGCATTTCTTCTGTAATGGGATTTCTCTGAAACTATACTGTCCTTAAGATCGTAATAGATAAACAAATTAAAGAAAGGCCGAGTAAAGCGTTATAGAGATCCGACATCTTTATTTCAGTGCAAAAAAAAAAAAGGTTGTAATGTGCTGATGTTGCATGTATGCAGCTGCTGTTTCATACACCATGATTTCCAAACTCTTAAATTTGTAATAACATTAAAAACTTCCTATTTCTTGTCTGAAAACAACATAGTTTGCTGGTTGTTATTGATGTATTAGTTTGTTGCTTCAACGGCATTGTGTAGATTAATGAGCGCTACTGCAGAACATGTAATCTACTCGATTCTGGTCCTTTTTTCCAAAATTGGCACTGGCGAAACTGGTAATTGATGCAGTTAGCTGCCATGTTTACGTCATTTTTCTCTGTCTTCTTCCTCCCCTCTACCTCCTCCCAAATCTAAAAAAAAATACGTATTCAATATTCCACAAGATTGCATGTTTTGGGCATCGGCAAAGTCACTAGCCGCCATGTTGTTTACGGTGTTTTTGGTAATACTTCTCCTTCCCTTGCATACTTTACATCAATCCTCTTGCCTCAATCCCGTAATTTTCGTTGATCTTCTTCCTCCTCCATCCCCTACTTTTTGGGTAATCCTCTTCTCTCCTTTCCGTTACTTCGACTCCCCGTTCCCCCGCCAAACCTAAAAAACCCAACAATACCACGGAAAGTCATGTACACAACGCCTCGCACATGGAATCACCAGCTCTTTCCCCCTTCGGACCTTTGTTCTCACACGCTCTTAAACCCTTTTTCATGGCCCACTCAATTTATAAAAAATGAAAATATTCAGACCCTCACTACAAGTATGAAGAAAAAAAAGTAGCATCTCACACCAGTTTTCACTGCATCATACAGATGTATGTGACGTTACAATGCAAATAAGTTCAGTTTCCTACGATTTCAAGAGAACAGACAGATGAAGTAGGTTGCATGTTCTGCAGTTCCACCGACTAATGCTTCTCTTCTAGCTAGACTAACCAGCGCTTCCTCAGATCTAATGAAGAGACCTGATGATATTTAAGTTTAAACATAATTTTAATCTTGTTTACAAATGGCAGAGAAATTTTCATCGTTACGCATAGATACTAATTAGGGATTCAGCTGAATGCCGAGTATTCTGCAACCAAATACCAATTCCCTTTAAAATTCACCATGAATGTAAATAAAAATAGGTTTGTCATGTTTTAAATAGAGAATAAAATTAAATCCATTTTTTTTTATAATTTTATTCAGCCGTATATTCGGCTAGCTTCAAAGCAGAATATATCAGCTTCCTTAGTACTGCATTTTGGGGATACTGCACAATTCATCCCCTAGTGCTTATCTCCTCAAGAAATGAGTCTGAGTCGCTAGATGTTGTAGATAATTTTGTGACATCACACGTACGTTGTCTTTGGAGCTTGTAAGGGCATTGTCACATGTTTCTTCATTCTATTGGCTGTGTTTTGTTTGTTGCAGTGAATTGTGTCATGTTTGAACTCTTGACACTTTTTTTTTTGTGGAATTACGGTAGAAAGGGAAAAGAAGTGTGTAGCGAAGAAAGAGGGATCGATTTCGTCAGGTTATGAGATTGTGGGTTAGACCTCATTTGGATGCTTTTCAGTGGTGGTGTAAGAATGGTGGTGAGAATGCATATGATAGTGGAGGAGGGTGGGTGGATGGTAAGGGAGGGAGAAAAGAGGGTGGAAAGGAAAGAAAAACCATAGTCTACACTTCAAAGATCCCGAGGCAGGGACATCATATAAATATCCCGGACAGCATACAAATACGGTTGAGGGAATGTGGAGTAACATGAAATAAGAATTCTGGCATCAAGAGCGAAAAAGGTTAGTACCTCTTTTTTTTTTTTAACTGCTGGATTGCAACACGTAATGTGGCATAAACAACATGGTGGCAGGTCAGTGTCACTGTTGCCATGCATTTTGGAAACACTTCTCACTAGGGAACGGATTGTGCGCCATTTTATTCTTGAAAACATGACAAATACGTTTTGCATAGATTTATAGTGAATTTTAGAGTAAGTTGATATTTGGGTGCCGAATATTCTTCCATCACATCTCGAGAACTGAAGACATTGGACTGCAAAGAAAAGCTATTATTTATGGACTAAATACGGCAAGGGTCTCATTTTATCTTTTCAGCTTAAGGCCCATTAGAAAAAAACCTTGACGCTACTGCATGACATGTAACCAACTCTGGCACTGTGATTAACATACGTTCCGTAGGCCATACAAGGTTCAGATTTCTTGAGAGAAACGTAGGTTCACCGTAGTACGGTGATGAAGTTGTAGCACGGTAATCTGGATTTGATGTCCCGTAGAATGTGTCGTTATTCTGCCCACCAATAGACTACGGTTTGTTTACCTTGCAGAAGTTTTGTGGTTCCTTGGAAAGCAGTACTGTTGGCTGCTGAAGCGAAGATCCCCGGGAGTCTTTAGATTAGTTTAACTTGCAATAGTTGATTAATGTAAATGGGATAAGGGCGGTGATCTGGGGATCGTTGTAAACGTATAGCAACCATATTTTTGGAGCCTCTCCAACTCCCCTGCAAAATAATCATTCTGTGTTGATTGACAGTTTTTCTGGGGATCTTCACCTCAGTAGCCAACAGTAGATCCAGTAACGTAGCATAGGGATGCAAAATTTCAATATTGAACTAGTGGAAGGAAGTGCCAATGGGTTTTAGCGGGTGCAATACTTAACTTACCCCAGGTGCTGGCAACTCATGTTACGACGCTGTGTAGATCTTTGTACAGTAGAATCTTTCTGTTGTTCTTGCATCATAAAAATACAGAGAGAGAGGTCTGATTTCTGGCACATTCAGTTCTTGTTAACTTGTACTTCTAGCACTTTCTGTGTAAGGGTTAAAATTCAGGATCGCCACTGGCCCCAGGATGACAAAATAGCAGGGAATGGCGATAAAAAATACGACTTCAGTCGCCATCACATTGGCTACTTTATTGTTTCCCAATGCAATCTTGTCCATTTTGACTCTGTAGGAAAGTTACGTTCTGAAAGTGCAAACTATTTATAATTAGTCATGAAAAACGTTGATCAAACGAACCCTCCTGATGCTGTAGTATTCAAAGATTTTGTGGCCACGTGGAAGTGGCTACTTACTAACTTAAATGAAGTGTCCTTTAATAAAAATGGCCAGTGGCCACTATTCAAATACCTTAGTTTTAAGCTTTATTTCTCTGCCTTTGTGATTTGTTCAGGGATTCCGTACATCCAAAAGACCTAGAACTGTGAGGGAATTTGAAATATCGTCCCTGAAGATTAGAGAAAAGCAAGATTTTTTCTGTCAAATAAAAAGTGTGTGTTTGGGGTGGACATGGTCAGTGAATTTTGCCAAAGTAGTAAGGGAAGAACCTGAAAGAGTCTGGGAATTTTTTTTTTCCAATGTGAGTGTGGACTCTGTTTTTTGTCGGAGAATGTCTCTCCTCCCCCTCACTAAGGTACTTTTCTTTATAGCATGTGTTTCTACGTGCTACTAGCTTGCAATTCAATATATTTTTCATGATGTTTTGTATCGTAGCTACGTGAAGAATGGTGCACATGAACGTATTGGCTGATGCCCTCAAGGCTATCAATAATGCCGAGAAACGTGGCAAGCGGCAAGTCCAGATTCGGCCATGTTCTAAGGTCATCATCAAGTTCCTTTCAGTTATGATGAAGCATGGTATGTTTCGTTTAAAACATTTTGTAAGAATTATAATTTACTCTTTCTTGTGCACTACCAAATCATTAAAATAGCCCAGGGTTGTGACTGTATTATACGGTAAATGTATAATATGCAGGGAAGAAATTTCAGGTCCTAATTCACTAGCCAAAAACATAATCCACTCGCCACTTTTTAGTGCTTACAAATTTTGTAATTTGGTATTAATTATATAGTATTTATCTGTCATGCATTAAGGAATATTAGTATATCTCTGCCTGTCTTTATCGAAATTCCACACAACAATGACATCCACTGTATTGGAATTCCGTAGTGGTGGTCTATCCACGGCAACCTCAAGTTGATCCTTATCTTTATCCATTTTTAAAAAGTTCCGATACAAAGTTCTAATTTCGTTAAAATAACAGTCGGAAGTAATAGCTAAAGTTTCATTTGGCTTTTAATTAAATTAAAAACTAAATTTTTTTTTCAAATATTTTGAAGCGGGGGAGGCGGGTTGTTCCATGAAAATTTTCAGACTTTCAAGTTGAGACAAAAACAGGAGATACACCTTGGAGGGGAAGTCAGATCGACAGAATCTTGCGGACTAAGATTACAAAAAAAACCCAAAACTGCTGCCTTTTAAAATTCTGTGCTGCGGAAACTTGTTCATAGCATAGTACAAGAATCTCCCATGTAACCGACCTTGCCGTGGAAGCGTAGGGGTGCGTTTATTAGAATTTTCTGCTAAAAGAAATAAGAATTCGTCGATCCGTCTTCAGATGTGACTATGACAAAATATTGCGGAGTACCCGGGAGGGGGGGGGTGGTCTCAGATTACCTTATGTGCATTATTATAATATATAACATTTTTTTATATAAATTTATTTTATATGGCGACGAAATTTTTTCCTGGTGCTTGCAGAAGAGTGGACCTTTTCCAGTGAAAGCAATTTTTTTCCTTTTTAAAGGGAAAAACCTCTTTCGTCTTATGAAATTTTGCTCCCCTAAATTTAATGACTTGGGCATTTTCCCACCATGCCTATTTATAAGTTCGGTTTTCATCGCCCATGATCACAATTCAAAATATTATGCACATGTGGACACTTTGCTAGAAACATTATTAGCTTCCGTGATCGAAAATTGGTAGCAAACTTAAAAATCAGAAATGAACGTGAAGCCAAAGAATATCGCTAAACGTAAATCATTTCTAAAGATCTTTCTCGTAGGTGGAAAATATGTTGAAATGCTAGTGGGAAACTAGGGGGGAGGGAATCGAGGTATCATAGCTGGCCACAGTTCACTAGATTGTAGACCATAGGTTCTCCCAGCTCAGTGGTTTATGACGAATTGGATAAGCTGTATTATAGCCAATGAACCACAATTTTTTTTTTCTTTTTTTTTTTTAAATATAGGGTATCTGTTTAGAAATATTTTAGAAATCATTACAGACAAGGTGCTTGGCTAAAGGAATACATAAACACTGTGAGACTACAAATACCTGGCAATATATGATGGAAAAATCAGGTAGATTGTGTGGAATCGCTTAATAGAGAATCATCCATATTATTGCGGATCATAAAAATGATATGAGTGATAAAGGTGCTGTTCAGGTCACAAGTAATTACGTGATTAATAAAGATGTAAAAAGACTTGTTGCTGCTGCCCTGTATAAGTTTCTATTGCAGATGCTTGTGAAATTTGATTGACAATAATAAATCTCATAGAAATGAATGAAAAAAAAGGGCAAACAATAGACTTAATCAGGCAATAACTCAACATCATATATGCCAGTTTATAGTTTTCATCCAAAGTACATGTGATCTAAATTGTCACATGAGCAGGAAGAAAATACTAGGAAATTCCTTAATGTCAATAATCGAAATCTTTAATTTTGTCTTAATTTTAGATATTGCCTGCAGTATTGGTGGGCTTGGAAAATTATTTCTCTCAAGCTTTTTATCTGTTCATAATAAATTGTTTGAATTAGGAAATAGCATGAAAATTGATCTTTTGCTATAGACTGCTTTATCGAAAAGATCAGCCTGAACTTAAATGCTAGTGAATTTGCTATGATGTAACCTTCGAATAAATACTATACACATTGTAACTAAACTTATTTTACTTTAAAATACACTCCCTTTTGCCATTTGGGGTATTTTGATGAGTTTTTAACGTATGAAATAATTATTTTCTGGATTTCTGCCAGTTTTTGCCACTTCTGTGGCAGAAACTAATTTCTGCCATGCTGGTTATAATCAGTGGTTTTAACTGCCTTGGCAGAAACTTGCCAACCCTGGTTGTAAATCAGTTATTTTGGTATCTCCAATAGATGTGTGTCTGACACCTATTTTTAAACTGGATGGACCGAAGTAGCACATGGAATTGAAGGCATGTTTAATCGCAGGATTTTTTTTTTTAACTACGATTAGTTTATTTAACCAACAAGGTTTGAATAGTAAATTTTACATAAACGAAGTGTCAGTGCAGCATGGCTCTTGCTGGCTTTACACCGTAAAACTTGCACAAATGAGCTCTTGTTAAGTTAGTCTGGCTCTTAAATGCCCAAAATTAGGAGGGGGATGTGTACTCATTCCCATGTGCCTCTCGATGTGTGTCCTATATGAAACGCTACAACCAAGGCCAAACTTGTATAGAACAAGACGATCTGAGATAATTTTTGTTAATTAGAGGCACCGACAAGGTTTTAGCGATGGTAGTAGTTGTTATCACTTTCTTATGTGGCTATACGAGTCACTAAACGTAAGAACTACAAAAATTATCCAATGACAGTCTTTATCAAATCATTAAATGTTTACTTGCAACGAATGTCAATAATGGACGTTCAACATAAACCTTGAATGTACTGATAAAGAGTATTTGATGAGTAGCTAAGAGTAGAAATTAGATACAAAGTAGTAGAAAGGGGATTGTACATTGCACTTGTGATGGTGAGACATGGGCATGTGTTATCATATTATGCTAGTCTCATTTTTTGTATTGCTGATGTTGGGAAGACTGCTACAGTAATCTAATAGTTCTTTGATTTTATCAGAAGTGTGAATTCGTTTTACCTTATATAGGATACATTGGAGAGTTTGAAATTGTGGACGACCATCGAGCTGGAAAGATTGTCGTTAATCTGACTGGACGATTAAACAAGTGTGGTGTGATCAGTCCGCGCTTTGATGTTCCGCTGCGAGATTTAGAAAGGTGGATGAGGAACCTGTTACCTTCCAGACAGTTTGGGTAAGTAATTGAAACGCAACGATAAGGCCAAGAATGGTTATAGTTGAATCTCGTTGAAGTGAATTCATGTCAATAATGAATAACTTAGTAATATAATGCTACCCCTTCTGAATAGAACATGGACTATCTTTGACATGAACATCCTTTTCCTGCTGAATGTTCGCTCTAACGAGGTTCAACTATGATCATTGATTTTGCATGTATTCCTTTTACCTCCTACCTTCTTTACGTAAAATATTTGTTTTTAATTGGTACCGTGGCATATAGCAAGCCTATGGACAGAATTTCTAAAGGAAGGATTTGATAAGCAAAGTTTTTTTTTTTTTTAAATTACTAAACATTCTACAGAAGCCATTTTGAGTTTTTTAATTCAGGAAGAAGTGGTTAACCTCTAGTCCAGGGGCCTTCAACCTTTTTCAATCTGAAGGCCAGTTTTGTTTATTCTTGTTGGTTCGTGGGCCACACTACTATACTATCAGTATTAGGACTGAACGTAAGTGGATCCAAGGGGTTGCAAGAGGCATCCCCCTAGGTCTGCTTTTATTGTTTTTTCTGAGGTCTATATTGGTTTTGTGCCTGTCCAAAAGTATTTGCTGGATCCATCCCTGATACTGCATTTATATGCAGTAACCCCCCCCCAGCAAGGTTATCCGATATAACGATAAATCCCTCTACAACGATAATTTTTCTCGGTCCGTATAATAGTGTTGTAGAGAGGTTTTACTGTATAATGAACCCTCCCTATAACAATAACTCCCTCTACAACGATAATTTTTCTCGGTCCGTATAATATTGTTGTAGAGAGGTTTTACTGTATTACAATGTAAAACATGCAAGGTAGCAAAAAACATGTGCAATATTTTGAGTTATCAATATATAAAGTGAAACCAAACCTGCTAGTTAGATTTTTGGCACTACTTATTTTTAACAAATTTGTCATTATCAGATGCTGCTGCAACCCCAAGAGTGTTTTCAAGGACACGGTTATTCTGGCCGTAACTTTTAATTTACCAAATGTATTATTGAAAAGAGCTGTTCTCAGCCGTGTAAGTGTTCTGGAATAGTGGCATCATTTTTAGAGCATGCAGTTGGATGGTCGTGAAGATGTTTTTACCGACATCTTTAGAATAGAATTCAGCGAGTCCTAGGTTAAATTTTTTAAATCACTGTTGCATTGTAAATCATTAAACTACCCCTAATGTCCATGTGTGCTAGAAAATTAAAGTAAAACATGATTGAGGGAAGGCTGCATGTTACTTTAGTTCTCTAGTGTTTTAAGATATTTATCATGAAATGTGAATAGAATAGAATAATATACATGAATTTAAGACTCGGATGGGGCAAGGAGCGTTATTTTTGTGTGAAAATTTTCCAGGTGATTTAACCTTTTGACTGCTTATCCCGCGATTTCCACGGGCAACATGAAAGTAACAAAATTTTCTCATCGAACGATTTTCGCGGGTATGAAATTTTTCCATCTTTCATCTGTCATCATCTTTGGTTACAAAAATATGCTCCATATTTTAACTCTCAATTACATGTAGATTTGAAATATGTAATAAAGAGAAATTCATTTTTTGAAGCGATTTTGATAAAAATGAGCAGTCAGAGTGTTAAATCAGCATACCCAGTTGAAAACACCTTGTTCCTTGTGTCTATGCCATTAGTCAAATGTAAACTGTATTCCTTTGCTATGTTGTATATTATCAAGCGTACAACATTCTATTACATTTAACCTTTTTTTAGGTTTATTGTCTTGACAACATCTGGAGGCATCATGGATCATGAAGAAGCAAGGAGAAAACATTTAGGAGGAAAAATGTTAGGATTCTTCTTTTAGAGAAGAGATGTAATAAAAACTTTGAAACGTTTTGTGAATTGTATGGATGTTTGACTTCTTTTTTTTAAGCAAGTCTCAAAGCATGGTGGTAAAGCATTCTTACATCATGCTGTTTGAGCAGGTGTCATTCTAATAGTACTCTTTAGAGATACTTTTTTTTTTTATGCATTGTAGTCAAGAGTTTTGGTTCCCCAAACAACAAATAGAGATTTGTCATAAATGGTGAGACCTGGTGCAATATGGTCCTAGCTGTCCTTGCTCCGTACAAATTCAGCCAAACTGGTTACCCTTGCACTGCAAAACGCAACAAATTTCAAAATTATCTTTTAAAATAGTCGTGTTTGCATATAGGGCAAAATCCTGCTAATTTGAGAAATATTTTTATGGGAAGGTGTCATATAGAAAGTACGTGTAGAGAGGAGAAACCTGTTTAACATAGATCTTGCAGTGATGAGAAAGATATTTGAAATGGAGAGGCTTTGAGGAATTGTCCAGATAAACATGGAAATAATGCATTGAATTTAAGCTGAAAGTTTTGGGAAATTACATCAATTTCCAAGTTAGAGCTTTGAGACATGTTCTGTTGTACGTTGTAGCATACAAAGGACGTTTAAAGGGGAGTGCAGAGCTACAACTCCATGCATCATACTGGGGGAGGCTTTGCCCCACATATCCTCCCATGTATTCCAGCGATTTGTCTTAGAATGCACACCATCAGTTCATGTCGATATCCAGTCTACACTGACAAAACGCTATTCGCAAACCAGTTCATGGACATGGCATGCAACATAGCCCTGTAACATTCCTTAGAAGCGACGGGGAAATACCGTCAATTGATGGGACACGGAAATGTTACTAAGTGCAGTCCAGACTTGATACGTGATGTTGTTACGATGCTGTGTGGATTCAGCCTTATACTTTCATATGCATTGTACAAAGTACAATTAAAATGAAAAGTTTTATCAGCATAGTTAATTTTTATTATAAAAAGAACATTTTTGTGGTGCTCTTTTCTTCTCTATTGATTAGAAGGAAGGATATATTTTATGTCCTGGAGCTGCTATATGTCATCTAAGACGAGATTGACAGCTTAACGTGATCTGAGAATTACGAAGTATTGACGATTTTTCTAAGCTTATTAACACTTAACAGACAGGTTTTTTTTTTTATACGTTTTATTCAGATTGATATTAAGTTACAGAAAACTTGTGTAGGAAATTATAACGTCTTGACAATTATTATGACTTTAGTTGCAAAGAACGTTAGCGAAAGTGAATATTTGTTACTTACAAAAACAAAAACAGATTTCTCAAAAATATAAAAAAAAATCGGATAATTTTTTATTTTGATCAAGTAATACATGTTAAATTTTACTGCAAGAATATGCAGAAAAAATGCAAATGTTAGTCACTGAGTTTTCCGTAAAATGTAACTCTACTCTTACAGGTTCAGATGAGATAATGATAAGAGCAAGATGGTTTTCAACATCTTTCTGGAAATATCGCCAATGATTTCGCCGAATTGCTAATAAGTCTTTTAATGGATATCAATAATAGAGGCGATGTTCAGAATTGAAAAATTAGATTCAATAATGTTTTATCCGAAAAATCCTGAAACACGTATTCGATATATTTGAAAGATGCATGCAATGCATCAAAACTTAATTTTTAGCTCTAAATTTTAACCGAGATACAGCCGTTTGAAATCTTCGAAAATGCCCCTAATTAATGGCTCATGCTGAAAACGCCGGTCATGTAGCAATTTTTGAGAGATTTCAAATGAGCATTACACCTATTAAAATCTGCATCACCCAGCTCGGCCCTTCCCTTTTTTATGAGTTTCACCTGACATGACAGACAACGACTGCGGATTCTTTTTGGAATGGTCAGTGGCTTATTTATACTTAGTATTTTTACCTCCTGAAAGAAAGGACATGGTTATAAAAAGCAGACTTCACTAATATTCTTATGCTTTTATCAGTGGTGAAGAAATCCGAGTGTGGGGAGGATGTCTTTCCTAGAGACAGAGCCACTAGACTGAAAGCTGTTTGAGCTCGACAAGAAATTCAAATTGCTTTCTGAACTTTGACCCCCTCAATTTCAAAGATAGCTCACTGCTAACAATATAAAATTTGAATAAATTTTTTCTCTTCAAAGCAAAATTCTTCGGGGGAGGGCTAAGCAATACCGTTGCTGTGCCATGGCATCATGTATAACTATGCAGGATTTTAAACTCCCATGTTTCTTGTATATACATTTATTCAATTCTGCAACTAGTATTTACCCCCTCCCCTAAAATAATTGCACACCCCATCTCATAGGAATATCCAGCTTCCCTTTTACGGAGGCAAAATCATCAAGTCAACCCTAAAATATACTATAAATGAAATTTTTGGAGGGGGCAAGCACCCATTCTCATTGGTGTGACTAGGTTGAGGTGGACTTGGCCCAGCCAGAAGGCTCATTAGGCCCCCTTCGAAATTTTCCCATAGCAATGTTATTTATTCATTTTGTATATTCATCCTCAGTAAAAAGGCCTTGTTCCATCCCAGAAAAAATTCGTAGTTACGCCAATACTCCCCCGGCTATGCTATGTCCAAACTATGAATCCTGAATTAACCACTGAACTCCATACTAAAATGTAAGAAATAATTTTTATCGCACTACTTTTACCGTTTTCACTATTTGAAAGTACAGAGAAGAAGTATATGACTGCACATTATAATGGCACTAAAAATTGCAACCGATCTTGAACGTCGTCGAGCGCTCCTCGGCAATGGGAAACATGATGGCGATTATAGGTTAGCCTGGGTTTTAGGAGATCTACCCTATAGTAACAATTTAGCTGAATGTGATGTATAGTTACATTTCCGTAGGCAGTTGAATCGATCACATTCGCATTTGCTGCAATAATGGAAAAACTAGTTCAGTGATGTCATAAAACAATTATTTAAAGAAATTAACTGTCGAGTAGATTAAAGTTGAGTGAAGTTTATGAAGACACTGCATCAGTATTAAAAATTGTTTATTTCTGTATGAATGAATTTAAATGTGGCTCAAGGAGAATCACCCTCTGGATGCCCAATTTAAGTTACTACTGAAGAAATGTAAAATTTTCATAGTATCATGATTGAAGTATGCACATGCGCAAGATTGCTGAGGCTGTGGGCATGTCAAGTGAAAGGGTGTACAGTATCCTACAAGAAAAATTAAATCCAGGATGAGGACAGCATCTTTTTTTTTTCTCCCTAAAATAAAAAGCTCTAGCTTGAACTAATAAACGTGGGCATCAGAATTTTCACTTACGAAAAATTAAACATGAAAGTGCTCTCTGAATGATGGACACCAAGTTTGTTGATCAAAAATGCGCTCGAAAGGGTTATTAAGCATAGTGCTTGTTACATTTCATCATAATCCAAAGGACTTTTTGTGTTGATTTGTGTCTATAGATCCATTGATCGTTTGGCTTTTATGGCGCAAGAGCATCTGGGCTATACTGCGCCAAACATGGTAAAATCAAAGACTGTAGTAAAAGCCAGTACTTTTTAAAAATTTAAAAACGTGCGTATGGTCAGCATGGTCATTTAAAATGTCAGACGGAACTTGAATCCACCACAAAACTTGAATACCAGTCCAAACAGTATCAAAACAATGATGGACAGTGATTGGTAAAAAGTGCACCAAAGATGGCAAATGTTGTTTTGTCGGCTGGGAAGGTGATGGCCACTGTTTTCTGGAATTCCAAGAGAACCATCATGATTTATTACTTGGAAAAAGGTTAAACAACAATGGATCTATTATGCTACATTGTTAGACCATTTGAAAGACAAATTGAAAGAAAAACTGCCCAGATTGGCACACAAAAAAATGCACTTTCACCGGGACAAAGCACAGTCCCATATATCGACAGTCTCAATGGCAAAACTGCATGCACTGGGCTTTGAATTAGTTCTTTATTCACCATATTCCACAAACTTGGCCCTTATCAACTTTATCCTGTTCCTGAATTCAAAAAGTAGGCTCGGTAGAAAGAAATTTCCATTGAATCAGGCTGTCATTACTGCAGTCAGTAGCTATTTTTCAGGGTATGACAGAAATTATTTTTCAGAAGCAGTAAAAGAAAAATTCGAAAATCACTAAAACAAATGTGTAGCTCTGAAAGGAGACTACGTTGAAATATATACTCCACCCCTCCCAAACACTGTGTTTTACTTGCTTTTTAACCAAACTTTTCAAACCACCCTTGTATTTAAAGCAACTGGTCCAACCATAATTCAGGAACTTAAATTTGGTATACTCCTCAGTGTCGGAGAACAGATGTGTGATTTTCCCATTTTTATGTTTTAAGAGTTAATATATTTACCATTAAGCACACATAATACCAAAGTTTCTAAAAACTTTATTCATCCTTTCAAAAAATATAATTTGACAACACACAACTTTCCGTATAATTGCAAATTGTATTAACATAGAACATTCAAACAGTCATATCCGTGTAAATTATAAAAATATAAGGTCAATATAAAGTACTTCCATGAATTTTAAAATAATAACACTCAAATTGATGTAGAGATGAAATCACTCCAAAATTGTTATACCTTGTGTCATGAAGTCGCAAATGGGTTGTCACAGTTCAATCAACAAATATCGGACTCTTCGAAAATTATTTTTTGCATAAACGTAACTTGCGAAATATCCCCCATTTTCTGAAATGTTTGTACAATAAAATTTTGAATATTTAGACTTTATGAACATTATAAAACTTGAAAATGGAATGTATGAAGAGTGAATAAATAAATGCTTGTTAAAATAAATTAGATAAACTTATAGTAAATCTAATCTAAACCCATCTATAATTTAAAAAAAAGTTATGGTTCCACAGCAGTACTTCTCAAAATATATTTGTTCTGTGAAACTCCGGAATTTTACAAGCAATTTGTAAAACATCACCGAAATTTCCAAGGTAATGTGAATTTTGTAACCCCCTCCCACTAGTAACCATTTTGACAGAGTTGACATGAAAATAGTACTTTCTTTAATAAGAAGGCGGATCCAGAAATCTTTTTCAAGAGGGGGACTTGTTTCCGATTCCTATTTTTAGCCAAGTGTCCAGTACTTTTCATTAAATTTTCCATGATACAATCCCGGCTTAAGAGGGGTAGTGGTAGTGCTTACCCCATTGCACTCCTCTCTCCTGGATCTGCCAGTAATTCAATATAACTATACTTTAAAGACTTTGTGGCAGTAAAAAATCGAAGCCATTTATGCTATCAATACTTGTCAATAAACACCTGTATCACTTTATTAAACACTTTCTTACTTCCCTACACCACCTTTTTTATACAAATTTTTTGCTTATTTTTATGTTTGTGACTTAGTGGTAATAAATAATAGCCCTTTAGGATTCACTTGAGTAATAATAGTAGAGGAGTTTTGTGGTTTTTAGGTATGTGGTAAGAGTTCTGTAGGAAAAAAGTTTGAAACCACTGCATACATGCATGTATGTATACGGGCATACCTGCCAACATGTCAATTTCAAAATTCTTACAATTTTTAAAACGTGGTGTGTGCATCATAGGCATGCACATCATTAGACAGTGCATGCAGTATAACATGTCCAGAATTGAATGAGGTACTATATTTTTTCCTTATTATGTACAGATAACTAACAAACATAGACTATATTAACCAGAACATTAAAAAAAATCCAAGGTAATTTCCCAAATTAAAATATATTATTTAATTATAGATATTTACATAGGCATAGGGCTATATGGGCCAGTGGGACCCCAGCCCTTCAATGATTTGAAATAAATTACAATTTTACATATATATTGCAATGTATAAATGTTCATAATATGTGCTTAGCATCCACTTTCCCAAATAATATTGAAAACCATGTTGATGGACATTTACATCCACAAAATTATAATTAGGAAAAAAATACTGTGTTAATTAAATCAAACTTTTTGCATACATATAATTATTTACATGATGTGATAGTGATTTACAATTTATTAGTTAAATTCATCTGTCTACACAGCAAAGGGTAAAGATTTTGGGGTCTGACAAAACACCTGCAACCCAGAATTGGATATAATTAGTAGAAGCGGAAGTAATATATAAATAAATAATAATAATAAAAAAAAAAGAATGATTAGTATAGATATGGAAGGTATAAATTAAGAAAGTAGTGGTGATATCATAATACACTCTCCAATTGATATACGATGAAATTAAAAGAAGTCCAGACTGTACAGTGGGAAAAAAACGTTTTCTTTAGATTTAACCTAATTAAAAAAAAGA
>QLNU02015003.1:122689280-122700874 GCA_006491805.2 Dysdera silvatica | reverse complement strand
ACATTTTCAACCAGGGTGACGATTACCTTTGGTAAGTGTCCTGGTTCTGTTTGTAACTTCTGCAGATACTATATCCAGAAGTTACCCTCCTAATGCTTTACAATTTCATGGATTATAGCCTGAGCACAGAGCTAAAACCAATTCTTTGAGGGTATGATGTTCTACCGCAGTAAAAGCAATATTATTTGCATAATAAAAATTGGGAACCAGTAATTTCTAAACTGAATATTTTCTCACTCATAGTTTCGAGATGTCTTTTTTTCCTTCCTTTTTATTAAAAACATAACTTTCCAATCTGATTTTCAAATTTGTATGATGTGTATTTATTGATTTCAAATAACAAATATTTAACTTCTCGCTACAGCATACCTGCCACCACGTCAATTTCAAAATTCTTTCAATTTTTACAACGCGCGAGCGTCATAAGCGTGCACGTCATTAGACAGCGCATGAAGTACATGCAATATAACATGTCCAGAATTGAATGAGGTACTATATTTTTTCCTTATTTATGTACAGATAACTAACAAATGTAGACTATATTAACCAGAACATAAAAAAAAAATCCAAGGTAATTTCCCAAATTAAAATACATTATTTAATTATAGATATTTACATAGGCATAGGGTTAAATGAGCCCGTGGGACTCCAACCTTTCAATGATTTGAAATAAATTGCAATTTTACATATATATTGAAACGTATAAATATTCATAGTATGTGCTTAGCATCCCCTTCCTCAATAATTTTGAAAACTCCATGTTGATGGATACTTACATCTACGAAATTATAATCAGGAAAAAAATACTGTGTTAATCAAGTTTTTTACAGATATATATTTACATGAGGTGATGACGATTTACAATTTATTAGTTAAGTTCATCTGTCTACGAAGCAAAGGGTAAAGACTTTGGAGTCTGACAAAGCACCTGCAACCCAGAACCAGATATAATTAACGGAAGTGGAAGTAATATACAAATAATAATAATAAAAAAAGATGATTGATTAGTATAGATATGGAAGGTATAAGTTAAGAAAAAAGTGGTGATATAATAATACCTTCTCCAATAGACACCCAATGAAATTAATGTAAGTCCAGACTGTACAGTGGAAAAAAAAAATTATGTTTTCTTTAGATTTAACCTAATTTCAAGAAAACAAAAAAAAAAGGACTATATACATATATGTATAAAAACTTTTTAACTAAATATTCTTTCTTAAAACTGAAAAAATGGCACATAAACGCAAAAAATCTTTAGAATTTTTTCAAGTGTATTTGAAAAATTCCTCAAAAATTACAAATAGGATGGTGGTTCTGCCCCCCCCCTCCCGAAGCAGCCCTGACGTGCACTATTTCAAGTGCCCTCATGTACAATCATTGATTACGCAAAATCGTAATCGTTGCCTCAATAGCAGCCCAGAAAAGAGATGAAGGCTCCAGCCCCCCCCCGCTCGAAACAGCCCTGACATGCGGCATTGCAAGTGCCCTCACGTACACTCTCTGATTACTTAATATCGTAATCGTAGCCTCAATAGCAGCCTAGAAAAAGGATGGGGGCTTCAGGCCCCTTTTCCCGATACAGCCCTGATGACTTGGTCGGTGCATTTCGAGTTTCTAATTTGTCGAAATATGCTTCCTCAATTTTTGTACGACCCCCTATGGAAACGCAAAGAAGCATCAAAAGTGAAGTCCGTGAGCATGTGCAGTGCACAGTTTTTTGGAAGGTACAACTCAACAACTAGACTTAGACAAGTTTCTAAGTCTAGTCGGTTTCACACCGCCAGTTGGCGGAACGAGGACTGTGAAACTACGAACGAGGTGGGTGTGAAACTAGGAAACCAACCAGACCAAGCGATGAGACGATATCGTAAAACCGCGCATGCGCACAAAGAAACATCGGAATTGGCAGTATGACACTGTGAAATTATGATGTATCGCCGATTTGAAAATTACGAAACCAGTGTGACGATGTCAGCTTCACACCGGTTGTGCACGATGTATCGATACATCGCCCAAGCAACAACTAATCCAACATTTAAAATTATATTCATGTATAGGTAAGTTACTTTCACAGGAAATGTTTCTTATACCCAAAATAATCCCTTCTTTCAGAGTATTTTTTTACCTTACATTTAGTACTTTTCTCCAATGAAGGCAAAATGGGATTAGCTTAGTGGTATTTTATTTAGTATGTTATTCATGCATACTACAGAAAACCTATGTATGAAACAATTCAAAGTGGTAACTGTCCATGCAGGTTCTTTCACCGTCTCAGATTATATTATTTTTAGAATGGTGGTTTAGGACAATACTTTTCAAACTGTGGTATATGTACACCCCCCAGAGGTAAGTAAGAAACTTAGGGGGTGGGGGGATAAGTGTATGTAAGCATATTTCAAGTGACCAGACAACCGATGGATTTTTTTGAATTTTTATTTTTTGGTTTCTGACTACGAATAGGAGGTAATGTAATTAAGGAAACACCATGTGTACAAAAGTAGACCTTTAAATAGCTTTGCCACGTTTTAAATATCTTTGATACACGTGTTTAAAATTGCTTCAACATCGTCAAAGTTTTTTTTAAAATTTTAACTTGGGTGTACATTAGACATTTCATTTACACCAGGACATACAATCTAATAATATCTGAAAACCACTGGTCTACAGAAAAAAAACCCAAAGAACGATGTCATTAAGCATTTACATGAAATATTAAAAAAAAAACCCTACTATTTTAAAGAATTTTTAAAAATAATTATAACGTACAATGTGGGACTTATGAATTATCTTGGCAGAAGTACATAAAAAATATGGTAAATCATTTCTCATAAAAAATAATTTGTTCGTATTATATCGTTTCGGTATGAACAGAAACGCTTTGCTAGCATCCACATACACAACTAAGCTATAACTCAACAGTTATTTTCATAAAATTAACCACTTTGTACAGACATTCACATATAGTATTCATTTATTGAGTGAAAATAGAAAATTTTATATAAAAAATTCCAAAATTAACATGAAAGTGACAGGCAGTACCATACAGAAATATTGAAATTGCATCACATAAGTAATAAACATAATCACATTGTAAATTATGTGGAATGTGCTGTAAATTACAACAAGTGTAAATCACATTGGAAAAACAGTTTAATGTAAATCGTGTTGAGAAAGTCATATGTCAATAAGTATTTCACTGTAAATTATATTCAAAAAGTCATCAATTATGAATGACATTGCACACTTCACTGTAAACTTTGTCAAAGTAAGTATTCCATCATAAAATATGTCAAGTAGATATCTCACTGCAAATTACATTGAGTAATTATTTCATGGCAAATTACGTTAAGTTCTACTTTGTAAAATATACCGAATTCATTATAAATTACATTGAGCAAGCAATTTGCTGTAAATTACACAATGAATAAATAATTTGTTGTAGATTACACAGAGCAAGTAATCTACCGAAAACTTCACCCAGCAGCACACTGCAAAATCCGCCAAATGAGCGACAGATTGAGAAATGGATGATTTTGTTTCATAACCTGATCTTCGTTAAACTTTCCAAGTTGCATACAACAACTCTTTCGTAAAGCATCTTACAGCTGATAGTAAATAAAGGGACTGTTGTGTGACATGGATTATATACCTCAATCAAATAGAAAAACAAATTTTACATAGATAACGAGTCATGAAACAAACATGAAACTGCAATGTTATATGTCATTGGACTCCCTTTGCACTCGGGCAAAGTTGAGGAATACTTGTTCCAGGGTGGTTTGTCCCACCGAATAATCTAAGATATTCAGCGTTGATTTCGCACGTTCAATGGCGCCGAATATTTGTGACCAACTAAGCCTGGGGCTTGGGATGTGGTAGTGCAAAAAGCCTTCATGAACATCCTTGAGTACCGAGCCAGCGAATGTGTGTGCAATGAAGTTTTTCACTTTATTGATGTCGCTTTTAAATTGCATCTCGTCTTCGAGACATTGACGATGTTGATGTGGAGGATGGTAATGGATATTGTCCGAGGAACCAATCACAACATTTGGGAGTACGTCGGTCATCTGCTGGTACTCACATGCGGATCTTCTACCTACTTTGATTAGTAAAGTGAAGCCTTGCCCGAATTTGCTTTTGAGATGTTGTGGACTTCCCAAGCAGCACAATTTTCCATTAACCATTATGACTAGATTGTTGCACAAAGCCTCACACTCTTCCATGCTGAAAAGATTGCACATTAGATATATGGTTATTCAATTTTGTTGCAGCTACTGTATTATATTTACTTACGGCTCAAGTGAGCACTTATATTATATAGGTGCTCAAGTGAGCACTTATATTATATAGGTGCTCAAGTGAGCACCTATATAATATAATGACTGATCGGTCGAGGAAATATATTTTACGTTATCATTTACTCACCCATTGTCTAACCATTGTTTTCAAGGTCTTTCCAAGTGTCCTTCATTCTTAGAAATGCATTTCCATGTTACCCCAAGTTGCTTTCTTATTTCATCCATTTTTTCGGAGAATGTTTCTTCTGTCTTGGAAATCCAGTTGAGAATTTTGGTTGTTTATTGTTAGTCAGTTCCTCTAGCAGGTATGCCCAATTGATTGCCATTTGAGTTTTTTATTTTAATAATGATGTCCACAACCATGGTTTGCCCATTCACGTATTTCTTTTTCAATCTCTCCTAGTTATTTCAAGCACACATGCACCGTTTCATGCTTCTTTAGATTGTTTTCCATTTCTGTATTGCTTTTTTATTATTTTTTTTTAAACTATATGAACCATTAGCGAGGACTGCTAATGCAGTTATTCTGAGATATAGTATTTCATATACTAGCGCTTCTAATTAGTTGAACAACAGAGTATTCTTTTAATTAACAAATTAATTTGAAAGAATTTTGGCAAATAAACGAACCTGTGAGATGTCAACACAATGGATGTGCCCAATCTCAGAACTTTTAGAAGCACATTCCATATGCTGTGTCGCGATACAGGGTCCATCCCAGACGTTGGCTCATCCAGGAATATTATTGATGGGTTTCCAATCAAGGCGAGTGCCACACTGAGCTTGCGTTTGTTGCCACCACTGTAAAAAAAAAAAAATGACAAAAGTAAAATATGCAAATAATTTAATTGTCCTTTATTAAAAAAAAAAAAAATCACACTTGATTAAAGTCAAAGAAGATAAATAAGATTTCGCAAAAGACGTGTTTCTGTGAAATAAAAAATTTTTGAAGCAATTTTCTTTGGTGAAATTTATAGTAAAAATATATTCTGCCCCACCAAAGCCATCTATTTGATCTTCGACAGGCGAATGGCCAATTTATGGCGAAATTGTCATTTATTAGGGCATGGCATCACATCGGGCCAGATCATTGCATAGACAAACAAGACAAATGTTTAGGGCCCACTATTTTTGAGGGGCCTGGCACAGTGAAGACTCAAAGCTCAAAACTGTTGCCAATCAGACCTTACCATTAGGGCAATACTTTTATTATACTATAATTTTTGCCACCCACGTATTAATTACAGCTCAAACTAGAGCTTATGTAATTTTGGAGAAAAAGAGACGCTTTCCCCATCCTGGATTCGAACCAGGGTCCCTCCGTTTAGCCCGGAGTGTCTTGGACCGCTAGACGAATGAGGACAGGAAACAACGCTCTCTTTCTCCGTATGTAAAGATGTTAAGGTATTATTACCCTCCGCAGGGATAACACAATTGCCAAATATGGTCAACACAAGAAAGCCTCCGGGGCGAGATTTTTGTGAGGGAGTAATAATGCCTTAACAACAATACTTTTATTGTGTTGGCGCAGTATAGCCCAGATGCTCTTGCGCCATAAAACACCTAAACAAAGAAACGTTTATTGTAGTGCAAATTTCAGCGAATTTTTTGTATCCACGTTGCATGCCAATACTAGGTTACCTGTACAGCCTTTATTTAAAATTGAAATTCCAGAACAAATATAGCGAACGACTGGATATAGTGAGCATTTTTTTTTTTTAACCCAAAGATCCTCGTTAAATACGAGTCTAATTGTAATTATACTAGCTTAATTTATACTATATGAGGCTCGGGAAAAAATTTGTCTAGAGGCCCATGAAAGCTTAATCTGATCCCGCATTAAGTGACTGACATCATCCTATAAAATATCATTCCAAACATTTACTGGAAAGAAATATCACCTTACCCAAACATTATTATCGATCATGTATATACTTATATTCATTACAATCTGTATCTATTTATTGTGTCGGTGGTTTTTCGATCCACCGAATGTTTGATATCTAAAATTCAATTTAAATCACTTTTTGTTTTATTTATTGAACTAGGTGGCAGCACATCTGCTAAATGACTTTAGTAGTTATTTACTTCTTTTATTTTCTATTGTTTAATTTATTCACGTTCTTTTTTACTTTTGCACGAGCGATTGTCAGAATCGGTTGTACAGCAAGTTCGCTATTTTATATGTAACATGTATTTATTCAAGGCTGTGTATAGCACATAGGATGTCTACTAGCTAGTATTCTCGTAAAATGTTGCCATCTGGATGTCAAAGGTCATTAACAAATTCTACACGACTTCGTTTATTCTCAAAGCAAGGTAAAGACATTACTGTATTATTCAGTAAATTGCCCAACCACATTGGACAAACAACCTGCACCCAATGGACTACACATATTCATTATTCCACTCAAGTAATTTACATCATTCCGTTGAATTCACTTAAATGATATATATTGTAGGCTATTGCTTTTAGCTTTTACTGCAAACTTTTCAGTTATCCATTGTGCTGTTCTGTTTTCCCTGTTCAAGGTATCAATTTATTATTCAGGTACAAAATTACAAATTAGGAACAAAGAATATACTTTGAAGGGATGAGTCGGGAAAAAGGTGAATATCAGCTTAACGAGTTCCACACACACACAGTCGCCTCAAATTCCCCTATTCTTTTCTTAATTCACCCTAAATTCCCAGGTTCTTTTTGAGGTGAGCAAATACGGTTAGCCATAATTTGTTTTAACTCCAGGTACTTCGAAATCTTGACCTTTATAATATTTTTTATAATAATTCATCTGTCTTATCCAAGTTTTAGTGGACATACATGTTACCGTTCGTATTTTCATGGCGCAAGGACAGCAAAGGCGATGCTACGCCAGGACCTATAGTCAGGGTTCCCACTCACACTAGAGAAAAAATTCCCTGACTTTTCCAAGTTTTTCCTTGGCATTTCCAGATTTTTCCCTGACTTTTTCGGCAAAATTCCTTCATCAATCCCAAAATTTTCAACTAAATTTCGATTGCGGGGAAATTGGTTTTACGTTCGTGAGCAATTTAGCTATTCAAAATAGAAGTTAAGAAAGTTTTCCTTAACTTTTCCAGGTTTTTTCCCCCGACATTTTCAGCAAAATTCCCTCATCAATCCCAAAACTTCCAACTAAATTCGATTGCGGGGAAAATGGATTCATATTCATGAGCTATTATTTAGCAAAATAGAAGTCAAGCGAGTTTTCCCCTGACATTTCCCTGATCTTTTTGGTAAAATTCCCTCATCAATCAAAAACTTTCAACTAAATTTCGATTGCGGGGAAAATGGGCATCACGTTCGTGAGTAACTTAGCTATTCAAAATAGAAGTTAAGAAAGTTTTCCCTGACTTTTCCGGGTTTTCCCCTGACTGAGATTTTTCCCTGACATTTTCGACAAAATTCTTTCATCAATCCCAAAACTTGCAACTAAATTTTGATTGAGGGGAAAATGGCTTCACGTACGTGAGTGATTTAGCTATTCAAAATTGAAGTTAAAGTTTTCTCTGACTTTTTCAGGTTTTGATAAAAAAATCTTGCTTTCCGCTAACCTTTAGGGATGATTTCGAATACTGTGACATTTTCAGGTTGCATGGGAATCCTGTCTAGTTTTCCCGGGAAGTCAGAATCTCTGTAGTCAAGGGAATTACATGCCATACTATGGCAGGCAGATAAATGGCATGATACCATGGGGGGTCTAACTGGGTAACCACTGTGCTACCACAGGACAATGGACCTACGTTTTCCTCATGTGAAAATCCAAACGTATTATAGCTCACAGAACAAAAGAAAACCCCTGGATTACAGTGAGTAGTTAGTTGGTAAAATTTTTTTGGCATCATTAAGAATCAAAACCGGATTAATGGCAAGCCAGATGTATATGTTACCGGCAAAGTTTGAAATCCGGCATTCTATAGAATACCTAGGCATTGTATATAATTCCTAAAACTAGCCGGCAATGTATGAAAAGATTCATATTTAACAAATTTCCTAGGCATTCTATAGAATGCCAAATGAGAAACCGGCATGTATGAACCGGAACGTATCACGTGCCTTGCCACATGATACGTTCAAAATGTCATTCAAACCTACAATATTGCAACAAGTTAGTTAAATTTAACTTTTCATTTATTTTTTTTACGAAAAAATTATGTTTTTTATGTTTTCTTTTCTAATGGGTGCATTTTTACTAAAGTTCATTTAATGACCCTGTTTTACTTTTTATAAGAAATAAAATTTTCTTTTTAATAAAATTCACTTTCTTGGTGCAACAAGTAGGTTCATATTTTATTTTGTCTTCTGTAATAAGAAAGGCATAAATTTTGTTTTGTACAACCTTTATTCAAAATATGTAAAAAAAAATATTAAAGTTTTTTAATGGCACTCTCATTATTTTTTCAAAATAACATTTGTATTTTTGAGGACTGAACGTCTTTTAAATAACAGCCTTACGATGGCCCTTTTTTCATACTTTGTCTAAAATCGCCAGGCATTCTATAGAATGCTGGTGTTTCAAATACTGCCGGTAACATATACGTTATGATAACGCCACCACAGCAGGGTTTCCTCTCACATTGGAGAAAAAAATTTCCCTGACCTTTAAAACAAAATTCCCTGATCAATTACAAATAACTAAACTTCAGTTGGGGAGAAAATGGTTTCATATTCGAGAGAAATTTAGCTATTGAGAACAAATTTGTTTGTTTTGTGGTTTTACGGCTCAAAGACTACAATGGTCATGCTGCGCCGGGACCTACTGTTTTCCGAGGAATCCGAACCTCTTATGGCCTAGGGAACCAAACCCCGGACTACAGTGAGCAGTGCGATCTTTATGAGATCTCTGAGTAAGCGTTCTTTGCACTGTTGGGAGTCGAATCTGGGTTAATAGCGCAGTAGGCAAACACATCACCACACTGCGCCACCGCAGAGCCTCCATTCAGAACAGAGGTTGAGATGGTTTTCACTGACTTTTCCAGGTTGGACCAACAAATCTCGTTTTTCCCCCTGACCTTTAGGGGGTGATTTCAAATTCACTGATGATTCCAGGCTGAGAGGCAACCCTGCCACAAGACACCTACAATTTTTCGTAGGGTAAAAGCCTTTGTTTACCTTGAGAACTAAATCCTGGAATATGGATTAGAACATTCGTTTTGTTTTTGTTTGCGAGTTTTACAGTGCATGGACAGCAAGGATCATGCTGTACCTGAACGTCCAGATTCCTGAGGAATCCAAACCGTGGATTAACAGCACATTGGGTGAATGCGTCAGCACTGCGGGGCCCAGTGAACATTCAGTATCGATGGGATTGTTACACGGCAAATTTGGTCAATAATTCCTAGAAAAAAAAAGAAAAAAAAGCAATAATATTGAAGTGTTTTACCTGTATTCTTTTACTTGTTTATCTATATAAATTCCAAATGCCAACAAAGAGCTTAACCTAGAGACCTGCTCGGGTATAAAGATTTCTGGCAATCCTCGCAAGCGAGCATACATGGTAAGTGTTTCCCGACCTGTCAGTTGGTCAATCAATGCGTCGAACTGGGGGCAATAGCCAAGTCTTTGTTGCACCTATGAATGAATTTTTTTTTTTACTATATAAACACTGTTTGATTTATAGACATCATTAAGTAGACACTAACTACAAAGAGAACTTTCGACTTTACTCCCTCCCTCCCACAAAAGAAATGTAAAAGAAGTTCATAAACAGAAGTTAGTATTTCTCTCAATGGCTCAAATGTGACCGCTGAATCACAATATACTCTGTAACTGGAACAAGCTGGACCACTGGAATATACGGGGGGGGGGGGCTATAGCCTCCCATTGTGATGCAATTTTATATAATATGAATATATGGAGTTGTAGCTTTGTAATCCCTTCTCCTTTATGAACTTGCTGTGTATAAAGAAATATACAAGATTTTTTTGTCTATCCACTGCGCTGTCATAGCTAAGAGATGTGTTTGGTTCTACGTATCTTTAGATCAACGCTTCTGAAACTTTATTACCCATGGACCACTTTGACCATTCCTTTAGTTATTGTAGACCACCAGAGGAAGGATGGGAAGGAATTTGCTCATGAGAAAATTAAAAAACATTGTATCAAAGATGAGGTTCACAACTTTCGTGAATAACACTAGGCCTTACTACTATAAATTGCAAGCCAAATAACGGTATTTTGGGTATATCATTATTTAAACATTAAAGACATCTGGTATCAAATTCTATAATCTAACGTAGGTTTCTCAGGTTATCCAGATACTAGAGATGAGTTTGGGCTCATTTTTCGAGGCCTGAGCTTGAAGACTTGCAATTTGAGTCCACCTGAGCCCAAAGCTTCAAATATAACTTCAACCCCATGAAGTATAATTTAAATTTTAAAAATTTGTTAAACTACACTACTTAATTTCTTTCGAATTTTCAAGTACAGGTATTTCTAGAATCCTCGAAAACAAACCACATAGTTGTATTCTTTAGAGAATTTCAATATAGAAAAGGATCTTTTCAGTTTCAGTTGTATTCGTCTAATGAGCTGAGCATGGAAGCTACATGAAAAGTTGAACTTAAGCCCATCTCATCTCTAATAGATACATGCGAGAATGTCAGTTTCTATTGTCAATTCATGTAATGTGAAATTCTATTGTCCAAATCGAATTTTTACTCATTGCAGATACACACACAGTTTGGAGCTATAATATTAAATACAGTGTTATCTTCAAGTAAGGATCACTCACAGGACCCGAAACCTTGTCCCTTACACAGGTGTCCCTTTTTCGGAGGTAGATGTACTTATACATACATATACAGTCAGAGGGATTAGAGATCAGAGGAATCGTCCCTTAAATGGAGGTGTTGCTTATAGGAGGTAACACTGTAGTATACTTCACTATTTTTTTTTTTTATTTTTAATCTCCTGAAATTTTCAGCAGATCCCGCAGAGTTGCTATACACTACACTTTGAGAAACACTGCTTTAGACAACAGTGGAATAAGATAAGGGTCAATGATGCAGACAGCTTTGAGGCCCCAAGATTGCTTAACAACATCTGTTGGTCAAGAAATGAAATTCTGAGGCTATATCAACAGGAACTAATTAAACACATGCCTATTGGAAGATAGGATAGAACTCTGAAGAATATGTGTACTGAGCTAACCTCGTTTGCAGAAACAGACCATTTATACATTGCCCAGCCTGAAGTCCAACCTCAGTTTCCTGAACAAACTCTTCCTCGAGGATAAAGTGATATTGCTTGGGAACGACATAGAAGGATACTATTGT
>QLNU02015003.1:122621962-122686026 GCA_006491805.2 Dysdera silvatica | reverse complement strand
ATAGAAGATTTATATTGTTATACGGCTGGATGTTGGTTGTGGTAGAAAGGGGGATATAGGCAAAAGAGTGGTGGTAGTAAAAGGGTGGGGTTCCATTTTTCAATTCTTGCCTAGGGCGGCAAAACACCTAGAGACTGCACTGGCTATACCGTTAAGACCCTTTTTTTTTTTTTTGATGGTAGTGTGGTGTGCATGTTGTGGTTTTTATTTTTTTTAACAATTTGCCATAGTCTAGAGTTTTGTTCTCTAGTTAACAGAAGTTGGGGACAATGGTTACCCATTTGTCTGGCATTGGGTTATCTCCGATTTAACTCTCCACTATGTAAAAGAGAGAGAGAGAGAACACTTACCAACTAACTGCTCAGCCTAGTCCTTCAGCGGCTTGTATTCCTCAAAGAATTGTAAAACCCGGCACGGCATGCTCCTTACACCATAAACCACACACAAACACAAAGGATTTTCCAGAAAATAGTAGGCCCCAGCATAGCACAATCTTAGCTGTCCTCGTACTGTAGATGAAATCGAATGTGCGGTCCCACCTTGTTTGGCACAGAATGGCCCTCCCTGTCCTTGCACCACAAACTACAACCAACCGACCACCATACTGTAGAGCACCATTTTCAAACCGTTCAATTAGAACCGGGCTAAAGATACGAGAAGTCCCATTTTATCCTAAATCTTTTCATTTAGCGCAGTAAACTTTATGTGATTATCCGTACCAGATTGTTTTTAATTATGAAATTATGAGGGCATTATTTTGATTGCATTGGCTTACTTTGAATCCATTCCAGGACTTCCTCTTCTTCCCAAACGAATGAAGGCTCAAGCTGCTTTTAAAGACGAGGCTACAGATAATCAAAGCATCCATTCTGATACAAGTCCAGTTTCTGCTGCTGGCAGCAGTGATGGAACTGTAAGCCTTACCTTCTCTGTGTTTTGTTTTATTGTATTTAAATGACTGTCACATTAAAATCATTATTATTGTCATTTAATTAACTTAACATCAATCATCCTACATAAAAAGGTTAAACACTGGTAAAATAGCAATGAAAAAGATCACTCAAGCTTTCGGACGCATCAGCAGCAGTCCTTCATCAGGAGTACCATCTTCGTCCGAAAGCTTGAGTGATCTTTTTCATTGCTATTTTACCAGTGTTTAACCTTTTTATGTAATTTCCTCCCTGGTACCCTGTATTTTATTTCTATAATAATTCAGAGTGTAAATCTAGCCACATACTATGAGCATAGATATATATGATGTAACAATATGAAGGACACTGTCAAAAGTCAGCAATTTTCAAAGGCATACTTTTACGTTTAAAAGTGAAATTCAGCAAGTTTTAAACACAAATGACCTTTTACATTAAAAATACTTCAAAGTTCACTTTTACTACTTGAACTGCAAACATTGTTGTTAACTTTGGAAAAACCAGACACTACATTACTACTTTGTGGACAGAATAATTTCGGCGATCAATAATGGCACATGCGATATCCATAATTTATTATTGTATGTCATGGAAAGTGGCAGCCAGTGAGTCTTGAGGAAGGGGTTGCTAGGTTTTCTAATTAAAATTATAATTATTGTTCCTAATTAAAATCAAGTTCATAATTATAATTATCGAATTCCTAACTATAATTGTAGAGCTCGTTTCCAAAAGGTGTCATTTTTTTCCCATTCTTCAATAAATGTGAATTTTTAATAGAGGATTTATTTTTTAAAATACCTTTTCTGCAAAATAAAAATAGAAATCCTAAAAAATTCACGTTTATTGAAGAATGAAAAAAAAATGACTTACCGCCTTTTGGAAACGAACTCTTCAATTATCAAGTTTCTAATCACAATTATTGAGCTTTTAATTATAAGGTTGTTAACTGCAATTATAATTATTAAGTTCCTAACTATAATTAAAGTACAAAGGGAGTCACTATCCTCTTGTGGACAATGGGTTAACACACACTGTGTAATAGAATAATTATACAACACACACACACACACAGGTTATTTAAAATTAAACGATAATCTTATCACAAAGTAAGGAGGAATGTATAATGTTCTTTTCTTAGCAACATTCACAAGTCTGGATAGTTGAATGTGCCGCCCCTCCACAATGACCTTTGCTGTCCTTACGCCATCAAATTTCAACCAACTAACTTTTCAAATTCGTTATCTAACAAATATTTTGGTTTTACAAACACGCAGGTTTTTCTATAGTGCGTGTGTTATTGTTGCATTCCTAAAGAAGGCAGCACAAAAGAAATTTTGGCCTTAAAAAAAACTTAATAAAATTAATTAAATAATAATAAATATATAATAATAATAAATAAAAATTAATTAAATAATAATAAATATATAATAATAATAAATAATAATATAATAATAATTAATAATAATAAATAATAATATAATAATAAATAATAATAATAAATAAAATTAATTAAATAATTAAAATTACCTTAAAAAAAACCACCAGCATTATGGAAAAACAAGAATAGGAGCAGATCGAAAAAAATAAAAATAAATAAAAACCACCCTTAATCAAGATATTCTAGGTTAATAAATTGGTTAAAATTAGCACACTTTAATACAGTGAAACCCTTCATTAGAGGACATTCACCAGACAAAAAAAATTGTCTGTAAAAGAATGTGGACATTGTGAAGTAGCCGAATTATTACATTTCAATTACTTAAATACTTCTTTCAAAACTTACGTATTTTTGAACATGTAAGTTTAAGATGATGAACATAAGCATTTGAAATTTCTCCTTAGATCTTATCCTGTTTATCTTTAATTTCCTGTTGTGAGAAATGCATCTAGTGAAGGCTGAAGTTCATATGTATTTTGTTCTGTCTGTACAGGGGTTCTAGTCTAATGGAATGAACCATGAAAACAATGTCCGCGTCCATATCCGAGGGCGACCGCTAAGCAGGGGGTTTGAAATATATTACTGTAAAGCAATTTCTGCCTGGGCAGTTTTTATTTTCACCTTAGCTTAAAAGCGGGGTGACCGTATCTGAGAGGTGTCCATGAAGAGGGGTTTCATTGTACTTCAATAATATAAAAAGTCATAGCGGGAAAAATAAAATAAAGGGAAGAGTTATAAATAGCCACCAAATTCTGAAATTTTTGACATTGTATACATTTTGATAGCTCTACAATGACGTCATTCTTTATGGATATAACTGCTACACACTCACGTTTCTGATACAAACTAGAATACTGCCTATACTATAGTCGGATATTATTGTCTGCTTCAGTCAGCACAATCATCATGAAAGTGGTTGCTAATTGATTACGAACGGTGCAATAAATGAAATTAGAAGGGGCAAGGTATAAGAGTTAGAAAGAAAGAAAAAAATTCGTTTCTGACTGGTTTTGACCTCATGTTCTTTTTTTTTTTTATGATCCTTACAATATCACGGACTCGTGTGTTTTAGCATTCATGGTTGTGCAAGTACATCTCAGACAATATCCAATTAAAAGAATAGTATGGATGCAGAACCTTTGAAAGTCGCTCCCGCAGTGATCCTCATACTACTAATACATCAAATATAGCACTTTCGAATGAAAGAATGCAAAAACGGCATTAATAAGTACTCACTCGTTCAGCAGCTGTCCTTGGCAGAGGATGATTTGTAACGAGGAATTCGTTATTTGCATTTGTTGTATACTTCAGCAACATGTTATCGATAGACCACAAGGCTATCGCAGGGGAATGAAAAGCCTGGTTGTTAAACATGGATGTCAAGGTCGTCTTGTTTTCGCCAGTCTGGTATGCGATTGAAGCCCCTATGATATTATGCATATTGTAGTAGCTGATGTCTTTTATGCCTTCTTTCAGAAGGTATTCTGTTAGGTTCTGATCACTGAGTAGCACTGGGTGGTTTTCTACCCAATTGAACTGTGATGTAAAGAGTTGAGCCATGTGGATATTTTCCGTCCTGTTCGAGTCTAAAACATATGGAATGGTGGTGCCACCATAGTTATCAAGATTCAAGAGCAGCGGAGGGTTGTCTTCTGGTTTGGGTAGCGTCTTCAAAATGATTAGCGTGCTCGCCAGGAAAATCGGAGGCAAAATTAACTGCGTCAGAGTCAACAACCAGTTCCGTTTGTTGTACAAGATGCGCTTAAGCAGCAAAGCATGAAGATGTTGAACGAATAAAACCATTCCAACAGTTTTTTCTATTACCATGACCACAGACATGGTGTCGCTTCCTGAAATTGACCAAGACACTAATTAGACATTTTCTTTGTTGTATCTATCACTTCATTTTCAATCTAGAATCTCATTCTTCATATATTGGAGACGGAACAGGGGATAATCATGCCATACCCTATATCCAAATGACTACGCTCTGATATAATGCTGATGTTCTTGAAGTCTCAGAAGTTATGACCATGGGGGAGCTTACTTTGTTAAGCTGGACTTAATTTCCAGTAAGCATTGCTTTGTGCAAATTTATCGTGGTACAGCCACAATAAGCTATTGATATCCTATACGAGCTATCATACAATTTAATGTTAAATATATAAGCGGACCTTGGCAACAAGCTACCTTAAGTTATGATTACCTCAACTGCATGGTTTCCTCTAATAGCTATGTGGTTAAGAGGCAGCCTACCTTATTAAGCGAAGAACATAATGCTATAACAACGATAAAATTATATTGATTTTACAATATCTTTATAATCATGCTAATAATCACTACCCATGCATTATCCGAAATACAAACGATTTTGTTTATGTTGTAAGGATAGCAGAGATCGTGCTGTTCCAAAGGTCACAGTTTTCCGAGAAATCCAACTACCTTTTGCCGAGGAATAGAAAGAACTTGCGGACTGCAAACCTATAGGAGAAAAAAAAAAAATGGCAAGCTCTGGCTACAAGCTGGAACCAAGACAAGATTATTCGTTTGGTAGCCAAACACTTTACCACTATGACCATGCAGGGATGAAAATACAATCAATGGATTGAATAGAATTAAAATTTAAATGCCATCTCTGGAATCCAATAGTCAATCCATTTTTATACGGGTTTCGAGATGAAACTGTTCTCAAAATTAAAATGACCAGAACATTCGTTCCATATTCCTCTGATCTTTTTTCCATAAACTGATGATTTGGACACTTATGCATACATGGCATTTTTTTTTTTAACAAGTGCGGAACGTTGTATTGCAAAACGCACATAAAGTTTACTTTATAACATTCATTGTTTTGCCATTAATAAAGCTTTACATTTGCCATCTTAATTTTGAGCAGTAATCTCTCTCTCTCATTTGTAACTCATGACGCAAAGACAGCTAAGATCATGTTTCATCAGAACCTGCTACAATCTTTTGACATGAAGCGGAACTTATCATTAGTAGCATAAGAAATTGAGGGAGGGGCTAAAGCTCCTCCACTGGATATCAAAACACCATTTTCTCCAATGCTACATCACATAACCACCTTTAAAGCCACTTGAGTTCCCTCAATGAATTTTGAATAGTTAAGCTGCTGCCTGTTATCTAGGAAATCGAAACCTAGACTGTGAAGTAGCAAAAAAAGACCAGCAAGAGCTTGGTGCTATCAAAAGTAAAATCCTGATTTTTCGTGTGGTATACAAACAGAGAGCTATACCACCGCAGGATGTTGAGCACAAGGGTATGTATTAATACGACAACACAAAGTAACTGACGTGAATTGGAATAATGGTGTATCTGGGTAATGGTGTAGTTGACATGCATTCTGCTAATTAATCCACGTGCGTTGAACGCAGTGAATAGCAGCTCAATAGAATGCAGTGGAACCCGGTAGTCACCACCTGAATAAAGTGACCACCTTCGTAAAGCGACCACTTTTTATAAGAGAGAGAACTGGTAGGAACGTAGTTGTGCCTATAGCAAAGTTCGTTGCGTATAGTGACTACCTGCCTTTGGTGACTATTGCAGTTCGGTTCCAAAGGTGCTCACTTTAGGCAGGTTCTACTGCATATAAATCTTGAAACTTCTATTATAAATCTATATCTACTATCTATATCTACAATAAATGAAGCTACAACTATAAATCTTGAAATGTATGTGGACACAGTTCCTGCTTGTTTATGTATTATTATTATACAGGGTGATTTAAAATAGATGTTACGGTAATTACCCTTTTAATCATTAGTTGTAGAAAGGTACTTTATAATAGAAAAAGTGTTCAAATCATGCAACGAAATACTGAATATGGTATATTTTACAAGCGACTGTATGTGAATAAAAATATGAGATTTAACCTTTTACATGGGCTTTCTATCGAGAAACTTTCAATTGCAAAAATATTGTTTTAAATCTAATTGATCATCAAAACTTCATGTTTTTAAGTGAAACATATTCGTGAGATATCGTACACTTAACTTCAGCATTGATTGCCAAGATGTTAGGGAACATTTCCAAAATGAACACATAAGATATTACGGATTAAATTCTGAGTTCAAGTGCTGTAGATTGATCAAAGTGTAGCCAAAAGAGAATTTTGGCATGTTTATTTTGCAAGTTAAAACTCATATTTAAATCTATTTTTATGAAAAAAAAAAAGATATTTAAGTATATTTTTCACATACAGTCCACAAAAGCAGCAATTATTAAAAAAAATAATAATAATCGTCAAAACAGTGGTTCATCTTCGTCTGTCTGAATATTCTTCCATCGGCAATAAGTCAGTGATAGGAACTGACTAATGCTAATGTACAATGTGTATTTCCAGTTCAAGCATTTCTCAGAAATTCCTTAAATGGTCCCGTTTTTAGGCACTGCCAAAACAGAACGTCTATGAAAATAATGAAATGTAGAAAAACAAACATGATATACATCACACCACACTACAAATTTCTTAAAATGAGTAACTAGGTAACGGAAGTAGTTTTGGCATTATCTTTATTGAAATTGTTTGGCTATTTAAGAGATTTTTATTGTTTTTCTGCAGATCCTTAGCGAAAAATTCACAGATTTGACAAGAACTTTTGTATGGTCAAACAAATGTTGCGAATTTCCTTTACAGCATGAGAGATCCCCTATCGCAGATTAAGTGGTCTATTTATAGCTAAAGTGGTTTTCATGTTTACGGTTTTGGCATAAAATTGATCAACGCTGTCTGCCTTAACTTTTCTGAAAGAACACAGAAATTAGTAAATTTCTAATATTTTAAAGAGGGTCCATTGGTTGTTTAATCGACCAAAATAAGTTGAAAATCTTGTTTTGTGAGCAAGGATGTGAACAGAAAAGCCACTTAAAAGAAATAAATAGAACACTGAATCATCAACAACACATTGTGCAATAGAATAACATCACACTATTTTGTGCAACTATACAAAAGTTCTTATTAAATCTGTGAATTTTCAGCCCAAAATCTACAGAAATCGCTTAGCAGCCAAACGATTTCAATAAAAATGATGTCAAAACTACTTTTGTTATCTGGTTACTTTATTTAAATTTGTAACACATAATTTATTTACTTTTTTGTTCTACATTTCATTGTTTTCTATTTTATTTTCATTCACATTCTGTGTTGGCCTTGTTTAAAAACAGAAGCCGTCAGTAATTTTCTAGAAAATACTTTAATCCTAAGCATGCAAGTACAGTGGTTCAAATGGCAAGCCAGTTCCCATCGCTTACTTCCCACCTCTGCAAGGAGGTTTGTACAGTCAAATCGAAATGTTAAGTTTTAAAAACTTTTATTTTGTCAGATACTTTTGCATCTGAAAATTGCTTTATGATTTCAAAAATGCACTATGGAAGTTTTTGTGGAACCATATTCAACATTGCTATATAATTTAGAAGTATTAATCATTTTTTTTCTATATTAGATACTTTTCTATGACTAATAGTTAAAAAGATTATTACCGTAATATCTAATTTGAATCGCTCTCTATATATATATATATATAGGCTTATATATTTTATATTTGTTATATAATTTTATGTAGTGTATCATACCATCTGATGCTGCATCCTCCAAGTCATGAGCACCACTGTCAGTGAGGGAAAGAGCTTGAGTACTTACATTTTCTTCATTTGTTGCCACCAGTTCCTTTACTGATGCCTTTTGTCCAACCCTAAAAAGCATGTATTTTTTGTATATTATTTCACATTGATTTTATTAGTTTAATTATTAATACTCATGATCTCATGTCATTTAATGAAGCATTTTGTTTCTTAAATAACTTCTAAAACATTAGCATACAAAAGACGTTCTTTTAAAGAGACACAGGCAATGCCCATTTTTACCGACCAGGCTGCATTTCCAAAAAACACCATTACAAATAAATTTGACACCCACGTATTATTAGCTCAATCTAGAGCTTTTTTTGTTTAGGAGAAAAAGAGACGCTGTCTCCGTCCTGGATAAAAATGCAATGTAAAAGCTGTTTCTATTCCTTGCCCAACTGAAATGTCGAAGCCAGTGACTTTTCTCTGCAAATCGAATTGAACACTAGAGGCAGAGAGGCTTCACATTTATGGAAGATTTAGCTATTTGAGAAAGAAAAGTTTTCTCAGACAGTTCCAGATACTCCAAGTGTGTTGGAACCCTGCTTGCAAACTAAGCAGATAAGGTCAAAATCAGGTATCATGGTCCCCACTCTTTTGTCCTGATGAAATTCAAGGACTTTTCAAGGACCAAATATTTTTTTCAAGGATCTTACATAGTACATTGGAAATAAGGGAAATATCCCTTTTTTTTTCTTTTGCCAAAACTTGAAAAAGGGTTTTGGGAAACATTCAAGGACTTTCCAAGGACCAATCGCATTTTTGTCAGTTTTCAAGTACTTTTCAAGGGCCCTGACTTAGCAAAAAAATAAAAAATAATAATAATCAAGGACCATGGGAACCGTAAATATAATCTTCCCTATGTTGTTAAATCCAGTTATTTCCAGGCCTTTATGAGTTAAAAGGGTTATCATGCATAAGTAAACCTTATTTCCTTCTCAACCTGATAATAGGCCTAACCATGCAGCGTTCCATCCCTTCCTTTTTTTTTAAGAACAATTCTTAATTCAATATATAAAAAATCTGAGTGGAAAAAAAAATCACAATATTTTGGTGGGGCTATAGCCATCCTCTCAAATCTAGTTATAGTAATGCCCCCACCCCTCACCTTTTAATGTAGAAGATCCTAATTTGACTGAGTGCAATGTTTATTAACATCTTACATTTGCTGTTTTCGAACAAAATTTAAAATCAAACGAACGTAGAGAATAAGAAACGCATTTACTTTATAAACACTTCTTCCATCGTCGTTATCGAGGCACCAAAACTTGAAATGTTTAGACTCTGTTGAGCAGCTTCAATTTCGGAAAACAAATTTTCAAATTGTGAACTCGACTCGTGTGGTAAAATGTATGTTAGTTCAGCTCCAATATTCTTTGCCATCTCAGCATTCGGAATATGAGAAACGATGAGGTCTGTTATTTTTACAACATTACACTCCTGTTGCTTCACTATAACCAAATGGTAACCCGCTCCTACAATAAAATAACAACGATCTAAAATTCTAAGGTTTTAACTATTTCTTTTAAGAAGCCATTTAAAATTTCTGTTCCATACCAAGTCATTAAATATTAACACACAACATTAGAATGAGACAGGTGCTCATACGAAAGATTTAATTATGAGAGAAAACTCTCCAGAGTTATCTATTTTTTTTTTGTCTCAGGTTACAATGAAAGGGAAAAACCCTTGGAAAAATAGAAGTAAACAGGATCTTTAACCACGGTTAAGCAAAATTAGGGCCATGAAAATATATGGGATATCCTTTTATGTATAGCTTGTTTGTTCGGCGTTTTACGACGGAAGTAAAACTTGGATTGTGCTGGGACAGGACATACAGTTCTCCGAGGAATCTAAACCACTGCTGTCTAGGGGGCCAAACCCTAGACTACAGTGCGCAGAAAAATTGCATACATGCTGCAGTTATTACTGGATCGAATATGGCATGATAGACAAATGCATTACCTCTATGCCACTGTGATGCTAGAAGGAAGAGATCTTCAACAAGTACCATGTCTTTCAATCAGTTCCACAAGAAACATGGGAGTTTCATGTAGGCTGGCAGTGTCCAATTACGGCACGAGCTAATGGGGGTAATAGCTGAAAGGGCAAAATTTTGTGCTGGAAATCGGACAACTGCTGAAAAGGAAATGTTTCCAGGGATGCAAAAAATGCAACAGGTTTCTTGCCGTACAAAATGTTAGTTTGGAATATGTAAAGAGAAAGATGTGGAAAGAACCATGATGCTCAGAAATTCTTCTGTAAGGCTCTAGTGCACACGGTTTGATGAAAGATTTCAGATGTAATGATTTAAGTCAAGAGAGAGAGAGAATAACAATAAAATTTTTTATTGATTTTATTAATTTCAGGGTTCTTAAAAAAGACACATTCAACTCAGTATGTGGGCTATTGCTTTGATTTTGTATTCTTTGAAATCTTCTATTACATGAGTAAATACAGAGTTTTTAAACTGTATGTCACGGCTCCTTATTATCATGGTCAGAAACATTACAGAGGTTTGCCAAGATTTTATACTATAGCTAACAAAATATTTTAATTAATTTTTCATAATTTAAGACTTCTTTTTCATATCACATGTCTTCAAATTTAAAAATAACGACAATTTGTGCATCTTTTCAAAGAAAAATAAATTCAATTATAAACTTAGTTTGGTGTAAGTCGTAAAAATTTGTTGTATCTATGTTTTGCATCTGAAGGCTATGCTATAGTTCATCTGGGATAAGATAGATGGTCTGTTTGTTTGTGGTTTTACGGCTCAAAGACTACGATGGTCATGCTGCGCCGGGACCTACTGTTTTCCGAGGAATCCGAACCTCTTAAGGCCTAGGGAACCAAACCCCGGACTACAGTGAGATCTTTATGAGATCTCTGAGTAAGCGTTCTTTTTGCACTGCTGGGAGTCGAACCCGGATTAACGGTGTTACCACACTGCACACCACCGAAAGACGGATAGATGGTATAACTTGACTTCCGAATCACGATAAAATTACACACAACCACACTTATTGCAAGCCAAACTTTGTATTAAGTAAAAATTAAAATTTTCTATGTTTTCATGCTTTTTATAAAAATCATAATTCTATGGTAACATCTATAATTTATACACCGTATCTTATAATAATAATGTTTCTGCATACACTGCATATATATTTATGTTAATGTAATTCATTCATATATTCATGTAATCTACTTATTTCCTTTATTCTGATTTTTTATACAATTTCTAGCATGGCCATGGTCACATACCGTATTTCTTTTTGAGGAAGAGAGGTGAACCACAGCATTGGATTTCCCCATCTGCCATAATGGCAATTCGATCCCCGAGAACATCCGCTTCTTCCATAAAATGTGTAGTGAGTAAGATTGTGCGATAATCTTTTTCGGCCTGAATAAGATCCCAAATGGATCTTCTTGCTGATGGGTCCATCCCTGAAGTGGGTTCGTCCAGCATCACCACCTACATAGAGAAGAAAAGACCCTGTTTTTATAACAGCGATAAAACAGTGAACTTGACAAACCATGTTTACTGATGACTTTGACGTACTTTTGAGCCACCGACAAATGCAATGCCAACAGAAAGTTTCCGTTTCATTCCACCTGACAAGTATTTCGCTAGAACTGACCGTTTGTCTTCTAAACCAACATCTCTTATCATTCTATTCACATCAGAAGGAATCTCATCTGGTACATAATTTTTCAGCTAAAAACAACCACCAAACATATATTCTAATGTTTCATATATATATATAAATAACTATAATAAATATATTCGATATATACAGCAGAACCTGCCTAAAGTGACCACCTTTGGGACTGGACTGCAATGGCCACTATCCACGCTGGACTTTGGTCTATGCATGACTAAGTCTCTACCAGTTCTCTCTTTTTTCTAAAATGTGGTCATTTTATCCAGGTGGTCGATTTACCAAAGTGGTACTTTACTAGGTTTCACTGTATTGTATAAGCATATATTCAATATACATGTGATCAATATATAATAAAGATTAGAACTACACATGTTTTATAAAACAAGATTTTGGCAATTGGTAATGTAGTTTCTTTCTCACTGCTATGATTTATACCTCTAGAATTCATTGCTTTAAACCAATCAGGGCTCACAACAGATTTTAGCTTTGTCCCTAGGTAAAAAAAGGGACCCCAAATTTCCTAGTCAGTAACTAATTCGAAATTTTTAATGCAGAAACATTAACGTCACTGTTACACTTACTGTAAGTAATATACTGTTACAGTAAACTCCCATGCATGGAACTATAAATATTATCTTGAGAGTATTGTTTACTCACAACCATGAACATTTTTGAAACTTTGCAACGTAACTTTATAGATATTAGAATTAAAAAGAGAGGAAAACTTGTGTAAATGCTGCATGTGAAGATTACAGGTTTTACTTCATATTACAATACAGTAATGACCTAAAAGTAAGATTTGACTAGAAATTAACTAGACTGAAAAATTGATTCGCATAAATTTAAATCATTGGTTCCTAACCTTTTTTTGCTGACACTCCTCTTTGAGATTAACAAGATCCAATACACTGCCATACTACTCACAATAACGTGGGCAAGGAGATATCTAAGTCTAAGCCAAGCCACATCGAGCTCCACATGGTAAACAAAAAATCACAACATGCTCGGTTCTCCAGTGACATCAAATGCCATTCCTGTGAGGCAAACAATCGAATCTCATTGGATGATGGACGACTTGCTTTGTGTCTGGGTGTTTTGCTTGGAGTTTGATTTCAGCTCTTGTGGGGAGTAGTTGTCTGTTTGCTGCGGTCTAGGTTCTGTGGGACCTTTGTTCGACCCGGTTGTTTTGCAAAGGGCATACACCGGCTTGTGGTGGGTCATCGTTCGTTCCGCCGTCTTGCAGTGGATGAATTCTTGTTCTTTCGTTATCTTGGGATTGTTCTCCACCTCTCTTCGCGAGTTGGTCTTCATCTCCGGGGCAACAGGATGTTCTTTATTCTGATCAGGCGGCCGGATCACTGTCTTGGCCCGTGTGTTTCGCCTTGGACAAGCTGATGCTTGCATGTGGGTGGGACACCGGATTGGATGCCCAAATGGAGCAGATTGCGTTTCGTGCGTCCTGGTTGCAGAGCCGGCTTGTGTTGTTCCTCTGCCGCTCTGCAGTTCCGCGCCCCTCAACGGTTTCTGGCAGGCTCTGATAGGAGCATCGTCGGTTACTGGGCTCTCTCCCGCGCCATCCATCTATTTCAACCACTCCTCGAGGTGGATTGATCGTGGATGGTTTTCGGAAGACGTTAAATGACGACACCAATACGAGCTGTGCGCCCCTGTCCTATCTAGATCGACTTCCCCCCCCCTGCCTGTCAAGCTTACTTGGCATCGCCACCTATCTTGGAATATAAGCCACTCTTCGGGCGATTACCTTTCCCAATAACCATTTGTTAGCACCAATACCTGATTCAAGTATAATAGCAAAATTTTAATTCCGAACTAAAATATTAGAGGTTAAAATTTGTAACATCTGTCACAAAAAAAAAAATATATATATATATACTTTTAACGCCTATCATTTTTAAAATATTTAAAAATTTTTTATACTTGCATATAGAATATTCATGGAAAATTTAAAACATACAATTATGAACCTCTGAAATGAAATTTACTGTAATTAATAATTAAACCTGCATGCACATTTTTTAGTGAAGTAAACAACTGCAACTTAAACGTACAGCATTTGATTCTTAGAAGAAACCTAATCTTAAGTCATTTGACAAATTATTTTCTAGTATCATAACAGAATTTTTATTTTTTTTTCAATTTACAGTTTTTCTCAAACGAAGTAAACAGCTTTGCCACTCACTCAAACATAAACAAATCTTCAATGCTCAAAACATGTGGTAGGCCTAATGTAAAAATAAGGTACGCATGCACATTATGTACGCATGAACATTATGCATGTTATGGACAATTGTGTGTTAGTTTATTAAAAAAGTGCAATGTTTAAATTACTTTAAAGTTAAATTTGTAAAGAGATAACAGCATAAAATTAAAAATGGCAAAAATAACCACAGAGAGACAAAGGGAAAGAAGATCAAGACTTAAGAAAATCAGTGTGAAGAATGTAAGAACAGGCAAACATTATTAAAAAAGCTGTTCGAGAAAGGAAAGGTAAAACTATAAGTAACAATGAAAGAATTATACAGTGAGGAAAGACAAGAATTTGTGTAAAAAAATGCAGGGAATTAAAAAAGCAAAATAAAAGTAAAGATGAATCAACTGTATACACGACTCAGCAATCACCAAGAAAAACTTTAAGCTGAGCAAAACAAAACCTTCCATCCTCTCCACGTAAACACAGTGTCCTAATTAATAAATTAATTCAGCAACATCCCGCTGATTCCAGAAAACAAAAACGTATTGGTAAGAGTATACCTGATTACAGTAACGTGTGTTCAAAATTTTTATCAACATGATATTATATCTACTCGAACTCCAGGTATTCGTGATTTTTGCATGATAAAAAATGAGAATGGGTAAAAAGAAAAAATTCAGAAACTTTTGTTTCAGTTAACGAGTGGGGAAGTATATGAACAATTTAAAATTGCTCATTCTGACCACAAGATCACAGTTTTCTACCTTGAGACCAAAATATATCTGTCTTCGACATGAAACGCCGAATAATTATTGTCTTTGTATTTACCATGAAAACATAACATTACTTTTTTCAGTTATACCAATGTTCTGAAACTCTACGTCCAAATTTATAAAGGAAATAGTGTGTGATGATAAAAACGAAACATGTACATTTCAAATATGTGAGAAATGTAAAGCTTTTAAGCTTTATGAAGAATTAATCACTGTTATTTCTGAAAACGATTTGTCTTTAAACATTCATTATCAGCAATGGATAAAAGATAACGATGGAAAGATTTTAAGAAATTCAACTGTTGAAACATTACATGAAATACTTTTTAAACTTGAAGAGCAGTTAAAAAATTTCCTTCAACATGTGTTTGTGAAATGAACTCAAGAAAGCTACTTTGAGGAACTTAAAAAGAACCTTCCAAATATCACACTTTTAGTACAAATTGATTTCAGTGAAAATTTTACCCATGAATATTAAGATGAAGTCCAGGCTGTGCATTTGCAAAGTACTTCATCAACCTTGTATACAACTATGCTGCATTACAAAGATCTTAAGCAAACAAATATAAATAAAAGTGAAGATAATTTGAAGCACGAATCATACATATTAAATTTTGATTACTTACAACCTGATAAATATGCGGTGATAGTTTTCGATGAAAAAATACTTACAGATTTTTTGAAGAAATACTCCAAGTTCAAAATTAACGAACTCATTTATCAATCTGATGGCGCAGCTCAGCATGTTAAGTAAAGATTCTTAATTTTTTTTATTAACAAATTCTACCATTCCCAGTACATGGAACTTCTCAGCTACAGCTCATGGGAAAGGCTGTATAGATGGTACTGGAGGAACAATAAAGCGACCCGTGAAGGAAGACACAAAAGCAAGAACTGTAGATCCTAGAAGCTCATTTCAGTTTGCTGAAGCTTAATTAAATGCTAATAATAACATAAATATCATTTATGTTGCGGCAACAGCAGTTGAGGAAAAGAAGAGAGAACTGCATAAAACATGGGCTGAAATCTACAATTTACCAGGCATTCGACAATCTCATTACTTTAAGAGCATACCACCAGGGGTAATTTTACATGGACGAACAGCAACAACGTCGGAAAAAATGAAATTTAATTTTACTACTGGAAAAGAAGTACCGTACTTTAATGAAGAAATAACCATTGGAAGATGGATCAAGGTTAAATATGATAACAAAATTTATACAGGAGTTGTAACTGAACAGTACCAGAATGAATATAAAGTATGTTGTTTAGAACAAACAACACCCGGGAATTACATTTTAGAGAAAAAAGAGAATGAGATCCGGTATACAAATGAAAATATAACTGAAGTGGTTTCAGCTTCTCAAATGATAAACAAACGTGGATTCTGTGCATTATAAATGTAGGTTTGTTCATGTCTAGTCTATACTTGTCTACTTTATTACAATTATTATTACATCTGTAATGAAAGTTTAATGGAAGATATACATTTTTTATCATTTTTCTTAAGTCTATGCTAATCAAAAAGAAATAATTTCAGACGTGTAACGTCTGCCACTTAATAAAATTATTTTTGATTCAAAGATTATTATTATTTTTGCAAACGTAAACGTTTAAATTATTCCTTGAAAGGTCCTTTTTAACCATGAATTTTTAAAAAAAATCTGTTTTATAAATTCACAGAATTTTACCCAAATGCATCAACAAGTGAGAACCTGTGTCCTTTTTATGAACGTCTGTCACACAGTTTTTATTTTTTTATAAAAAGCACATGGCTGAGAATTTCAATTTTTTTTATTAATACGTAAATAGGTTAAAACTAATCAGACATATTTGTCGTTTTATTTTATTATGAATACTTGCTTCATAAATAACGAAAAAAGTTTACGATGTAACGTTTGTCACAAATGGAATTCGCCGCATATTTCATGTAAGTTTGAGGAAATGTCTCTTCAGAATTTTAATATCGTTTGATAATAATTGTTTTTAAGCAATTTGTGGGTCTACTAAAAGACAGATTTAACAAATGTGTTTCACATCAAATAATATTGGCAATATAGCCATAAATTTAACCAACTGATTGTTGAAAAACGAAAATTAAAAACCAACATTGGCGAAGAAATAGAAGTGCTCTTCGACGGTCAAATCATCAAACAACACGTCATGTTGTGGACAAATTCCTAGGCTTGAATGAACGCCTTCTATGTTACTAGATATGTCAGCCCCATTGACCCATGCTTCTCCTGATGAAGGCGGAAACAAACCTTCAAATAAATGAAAATGCCACTATAATGAATTACAAAAGCAAATATTACTCAATATCTGAGTACACATCTTTTGATAGTAATAGGAAACATTCTTATATTGTCATCCCAAAGATATGTATATTTTATCTACAATGTGAGCTTAAATAATAATAATATTCTTATTGCATAATAAAATGAACTTTTTGAAAATTAATTTTAAAGTGCATATTAAAATATATATTTAATATGCAATTAAATACCATATTAAATACTTTAAATTGCATATTAAATATTATTCTACTTATTGCATAAATTATTCTAACAACTCATGAATGTATAATTGGCACATACCAAACCAATTAATATTTTAATGCAAAGCAATTGCATATCAAAACTTTTTTTGCAATACCTCAAGCCAAACAAGGCCGGGCCTAATGTGCAACTTATACCCAGCAAACTTGAAAATGCAACAAAATGTGCATACAGTTCATATAGATGCATTACAATGAACTCCAAAGCACTGCAAATGTAAGCAATGTGCAAACTCTGAACGCTGCATGTTCAAAACGTCCAAGACTAAGTGTAACGAACATTCAAAAATGCTTGAACATTTCCAATGGTTCTGGTTATGATCAAAGCAGCTGTATTGCAATTTAAATGACATCAGTTAGACAAATGACTCCTTATTGTGTATGACCTTTGTTACCAGATCTAACTTTTTATCACAATAACTGCACAAAGCTGCGTATGAATTACATGCACAACTTTTATAATCAGTAGAGTTTCTTTTTGTAATATCCACAAGACCAAAAGCTGCTGTTACAGTCAAACAAGTTCTCCACAGGATTGAGGCAACACCGACTCACAGAGCAACGAAGCTGCCAACTAGGCACAATGAAACAACCGTTGTTGAAATACGACATTTTGTGCGAAAACTAGCCCTCAACCAGGGTCCCAAAATATTTTCAACAGGCAACAACCACTTAGCTATTTATCTGCCTTTAGTGAATTGCATACAGTCTGTGCGATCTCGAGCAAAGCAAAACAATTAACGCCACTTCATGTGCAACGGGCATATTTTACTATGCCATGTAAACATTTTTTCCATGCAAAAACTACGTGACCAAAGAAATGTAAACAAATGCCGCCTTGCATAGAACAGAATTCAGATGAGTAAAAATCGACAATCGCTGTACCTTGAAATGTGTAAATAAATCAAATTTTGTAAATCGTTAGCAGCGACCTATCCACATACCATACACCAATTAATCACCCCATTATTTCTGCACTTACTTTGTGGTACCTTCACAAATGCCCAATACCACTCAAGGGGAAGACTGATGTGGCGATCCCTTCTCATGCTCAGTTTCGTACCAAAATTCTGTTCTCATGGACATCTGACAATGAGTCGCACATGCAACCTATTTCTTGGAAGTTCTACCGAAAACACTGGATACAAGTATTATCTGACTTCAAACTTTCTCCCATACATTTCCATTTAATGGGCAGAAGCTGTCAAGAAAGACAATTCAAAATTTATGTCATCCACACCTCGTTCACACTCCTCTGTGGGGTCAAACTGACCAATAGAAACAAACACAAACTATTGCGTCAGTATTCAATCATCCAATCACGGTCCTAGAAATTTATTTGAAGATGTGTTTCGGACCGAAGAACACTCTCTTGGCTCTTACCTTTCAAGCAATCAACATGGTTGCTCCTAACGACAAATAACGTAACAAGCAACCTAACTTTATGCCCGGCTGTAAGCCGTGGCTCGTTCTTGATACAAGAAACTGTCTCCTTACTGTAGCGCTATAAGCTTCCAACTCTCAAATAAATATTGTGTTTCATCTTTTTTGCTTACCTGCATTCACCGCTACGTAAAAATACCTTCTGATATGTCAAGCTATGCAGCATGATGTAAGCCACTCTGCAATTGGCCAACCAACCATACACACACACATCGAGGAACGTTAAGATGTTTAAAATATACTATGAGCACGCTATATTTCCAACTCACTATTTGTGGTCACCAAATTTTAAAGCACGAAAGCTTGTTAAGGAGTGAGAAGGAACAAGCAATAGGTTTTGTAAAAAAGAAATGCCTCATTATATTAGGCATTGTTTTTACATTTATTGTCCATGCACTTCTCAATGGTGTTTTATTTGAAGAAGAGACAATGAAAATGATTTCCACTCTTCAATGGTGGAAATCATTGGTCCTCATAAAAGAATGTGTTGGCTAAAAGGAATTTGATGATATTGAGGAACTATGCACAGCTAAGGGAACCTCTACTGGAGTTGAAAGGATGTTTTCCATATTTGGACTCATGTACAGCAAGTTACGAAATCAATTAATTAATTGAGGAGGCAGAAAATTGGCATTTTTATTTAAATTCTTAAATATTGAGTTTTAATAATACCATAATTGAGATCTCTAATTCATATTGTAGTTAGTCTCAATAAACAAGACATTGAATGTTTTTTATGTAATTAAATACATTACTTACGTATTCATACATAATACTTAAGAGGAGTAAATCGAATGTTAAAATCTTATATAAATGAAGCTGAATGAAAATTTTGATTTATTTCTGAGGTATACAATCTTAACCAGAAAAGTGCACTTTAAATGAAAAAATCTGATTCAAATAAAACAATCTGATTTTAATCAAAAATCTAATTTTTTTACTGTTTAAAAAAATCATGTTTTTTTTTACACCCTGGGTTGTTGTCACTTCACGCGTTTAAGCGTAATAAAAAAAAAACTTACCAGTAAGCATCGATATTATAGTTGTTTTCCCAGCACCATTATGACCAAGAAGAACCGTTATTTGTCCTTCATACATGTTCATATACAAGTTATTGACAGCTGGGATATTTTTCTTGTTATATACCTTCATAAATCAGACAAAGGAATATTATTTTAGACAAATACCAATACCTACATTAATTTTTTTAAACTAATGCTTCAAATTTGAGCAGGTTTTTTACTGTTAAAAAATCATTAGCATTTTCCATTTAATAACATCAGAAATAGAATATATAAAGCATCTCTGGTAAGTAATACTTTATTCCTTATTATTATGTACATCAGGAGACCATACAAACGATTTGCTTGGGAAATGGAAAGAGAGCAGTAGCGATGCTAGTAACGGGGCTCTCTTTCCGGAAGACAAAGCAAGGGATTTCTCGTATTCAACAAGAAACAATAACGATATCGATTCGCGCGTACAAATCCGCATTGTTATTAAGAGATTTACATTCGCAGGTGTATCACATTTACAGAGTTTATGAGCAGAGTCTTGACTCGAAGATGTTACAAGTGAAGGTTGAAGTCCAAAGGTGGAATCTTTGTGGGCTGCAGAGTAAGAATGTTTTTCCTTGTAGCCTGGACCGAGAAAAGAAGTAGGAGAAACAAAAATAGTAGAAAAATGTAAATGAATTTTGAGTTGACCGTTGCGGGTGCAGTTTTAAAGGACTTTTAAAGGGAAAGGCAGACAAAAGAAAAATGGAAAAGGAAGAGCAGGGAGAGCAGAGGAGGGGGAAGAACTGAAAACTAAAAGGAAAGAGTGGGAAGGCAGAAGTAGCAGGCAGAGCATACTTGATTTAAGTACTAATCAAAGATTTTGGCTTTAAGGGTGAGAAAAGACAGAGCTTTTAAATCTTGGGGAATCGAATTCCAGATTTTAGAACCCGTAACGGAGACACTGTGTGTTTTATAGTTTGTGCGAGTCCGCGGTAGCCTGATATCGTCCTGGTGACGTGTATTGTAATCATGTGTCGTCTGTGAGATGGAGAAAGGTAAAACTAGGTCACCTTTTGTGACTTTGTACATAAGGAGTGCAAGTTTATATTTTACTAAGAGAGTGAAAGGAAGAATGCGCCATAATTTAAAAAGTTGGCCAGCGTGTTCATGGAAGCCTGCAAAGTTAACTATTCGCATAAGCTTTTTTTTTTGCGTTCCTATCAATTGCCTAAGGGAAGTAAAATATGTGATTCCCCAGACCTCAAGACAGTAGGTAAGTTTTGAATAAAATAAAGAATAGTAAAGAATCATTAGGATATATTGAGGAACGACATGTCTGAGTTTCGAAAAAATTCCCAGGAGACTGCTAAGAGAATTGGTGAGATCGTTAATGTGTTCTTTCCAGGTTAAATTTGAATCGAAAATTACTCCAAGAAGTTTGGCTGATTTCGTTTCCTGAAGGATGGAGTTGCGGAAAGTAATAGGAGAACTGTTAGGTAATATTTTTTGCCGGGAATGGAAGATAACGTAGTTAGATTTTGCAATGTTTAGCTCTAGTTTGTTAACGTAAAGCCAACGTGAAATGTTATCTAAATCTTGGTTGACTTTTTGCACTGTTTCTTCGATATTTTTTCCCGATACCAGAAGTGTCGCGTCGTCAGCATAAAGAAACAGCTGACTATTCAGGACAGCTTGGGGCAAATCGTTGATGTAAAGAAGGAAGAATAGCGGAGCTAAACAGCTTCCTTGTGGTACAACCAACAGAAATAGTTTTGCGAGTTCAGGGAGTTTTACCTATGAAAACTTATTGTTGCCTATTGAAAAGGTAGCTGTTCAGTAATTTTAGAGGTGTACCCCGAATACCATACCGTTCTAATTTCGTCAGTAAAATGTCATGCTTAACATTTTCAAACGCTCTTTGGAGATCTATTTGCATTCCTATTACAAAATTGCTTTTGTCTATTTCGTCAGAAATCATCTCTTTGATATTAAGGAGGGCGGTAGTTGTTGACCTGTGTTTTCGAAAGCCGAATTGATGTTTGTAAAGTAAGTTTTTGCTTTCGAAATATGATTCAAGTTTACTGTGTAAAGCCTTTTCAAAAATTTTGCTAATAACTATGGCTATGGTTGAATCATCTAGACAAATTGGATCAAAGATGAAGACCGGATAGCTTGCTATAACCAAAGGCATGCTGCACCAGGTCTTACAGTTTTCCGAGGAACTGGAACTTTTTAAGGTCTAGGAACACTGGTGTATTCAGGGGGGTGTTGATGAGGGTTGTAGCCACCCATTTCAATGAAATTTTGTATATTTAACATAGGAATATATGAATTGTAGCTCTGTAAACCCCCATTGAGCCTATAACCCCCTTATGAACTTTCTGCATACGCCTATGCCTAGGAAACTAACCCCCCTTCCCGGGACAATAATAAGCAGTTAGTTGGTAGGAATTCCCTCATTAGCATCATTGAGAGTGGAACACAGCACGTTACAAAAGACAAGGGTCATTCCATGTTAAACCACCGAATATTATTGACCCAACCCCTTTAGATTTCCCTGAAACTTTGAACTTCTTCCGTCAAATGGAACAAATATGGCCAAGGGTCAAAGGTCACTGAAATGGGTCTGTTTTGGATTATTGTGCTTTACAAAATTGATTGTAACTTCTTTCGTTTTTAACCTACAAAAGTAAAGGTCTTATTTAAAAGATTTTTAAAGTTCTTTCTTAATATGTAATATAAGTAAGTATTATATAGCATGGTATTTTACATCTTTTCCCAAAATTTTATGATGGAACGAACCACTATGGGTACAAGAGATATTCAAAAAATTCGACTCAAAGGTAAGACTTTATTCTTATGCATTGTGACCTCTCGTATTCCAGACTTCTCTATTATTGCAAGTTGCTGCTTTTTTCTTCATTACGATGTCTTTCATTAAACAATATAATAATCCTTGTTCAACTGAAAATTTGTAGAACTACAATATTTATAATTACATAAAAATAGGAGAAACTGGTTACTAGCAATAAAATAACTACATATGTATTTTGTAAAGCGTAGGGGCACTAGTAAAGTACTAGTGTTCATCACTATGAATTTTGAAAAACTGTTGTAGATCAATTGTTTTGTTTTCTGCCCTATGAAATTTGTCTTCATGGTCATCAGTTTCTTCTATTTTTATACAATTACAAAATCATAAATATTGTAGTTCTGCAAATTGTCAGTTGAACGAGGATTAGTATATTATTTAATGAAAGACATAGTAATGAAAAAAGCAGCAACATACAATAATAGACAAGTCTGGAATACGAGAGGTCACAATGCCTAAGAATAAAGTCTTACCTTTGTGTCAAATTTTTTGAATATTTCTTGAACCCATAGTGAACCCATCGTGAAATTTTGAGAAAAGGTGTATAATATCATATTATATAATATATAATTTTTCGAAAAAATCAAATGCCCCCATTTTAAAAAAAATGAAAGGTCAAACTTTTCAATTTATTTAAAATAATTCTGCTTATAATACTTACTTTTATTACATATTTAGAAAGATCTTTAAAAATTCATTCAAATGTGACCTCCTTTATCTTTGTAGATTAAAAACGAAAAAAATTGTCAATTTTGTAAAGCATGATAATCCAAAACAGGCCCATTTCAGTGACTTTTGACCATTGGCCATATTTGATCTATTTGACGGATAAAGTTAAAATTTGGGATATTTCAATCATCCACTGGGTCATCAATTCGGCAAACTTTCAGGGAAATCTAAAAGGGTCGGGTTGTGAATCATCAAAATTTTGGGTGGTTTGACGTGGAATGACCTACAAATTATCTCAAGTGCAAAGTCGGATACCTGGCACGAAGTCCAAACCCCCCGAGTAGCATGGGGTATTTTATTAGGCCAAGAATCATTCAAGACTACCATATGCCTCCTAGCTTATACATTTGGCTTTTATTTTGGAATTTGGAAAGTCACTGAAATCTGACGTCAGACGATGTTCGGCGATGACTAATTGGCGGGAATTTTGCGTGGTTTTACTTAGGCAACCCTAACCGAAATCCCCGTGCTACTCGGGGGTGTTTTAGACTCCACGCCAGGTATCCTGCAAAGTCAAGTGGCTCTATAGATGGAGGGCCAAAATCTGGATAACTGGAATTCTACTGTAATTCGTGCAATTAAGGATTTTTTTCTGAGTTAACATGCATAATCCATATTTGAGTTTGTTTTATCGCACAAGGACAGCTAAGGTTATGTTGCATCAGGATACACTGTTTGACGAGCACCAGATAATAAAACATTGAGACCACAAATACTTACTAAAGACTTTTAAACAAGGGAACCAAAGCTACCTCAAGGGTTACTTTGAATTCAAATTGAAAAAAAAACCAAAAAACGATCATTGGAATTAAGTTGTATTATATTATTAACAATGGGTGCCAGCAGTGAAATAAAATTAATGCGGCAAAGTACGTGTGACAAAAAGAACTACCTCAAGGGAAACACAACCTACTTTAGTCAATCCCTGAATTTGGATACCGATCTGGAAACCAGTCGGTTCCTTCTCGAAAAATTCCCAGCATCTTTCGTTCGAATTATGCAAAATGGTGCTCTGGAAATCTTGTGTTACGCCGCACCAATAAGAACGCTGTAAAGATCACACAAGGTCAATTAAGTGTACATACACCCATTAATATACAGCATACGATGTTTTTTATAACATGGTCACATCACACAGAGAGTTTGGTCATTACATCATGCCCTTGCTTGCTTGTTTCATAGCATATGGATAGTAGAGTTTATTTTGTGCAAGGAGATTCAATTCCTCCTGAGATACGAAAATCGGCTACCTACCTAGGGAAGCAAACCTTGGAATACAGATCAGTACAGGAAATGGCAAGTTCCGTGTCTTGGCAGAATTCGAACTCTGATATTTCATACAGTTGATACATTAAGGCACTGTATGTGGCAGTATCATATTCAAAGGCTTAAAGGAAATTATTTGGAAAAAAAAAAAAAAATTCCAACACCTACCATTTCGGTTATTAACCATTCAATGTCTGGAAGACTGTTAGATAACGACAGATACTTGCCAGCCGTTTGACGTGGAAGCACTATGTTAGGTTGCAGAAATAAGCATTGAAGAAATGAAGCAAGTCTATCCAGTTGAAATAAATATTTTATTTAATGCTATAAACGTTTAAATTAATTTAATAATACACACCGATAAATTAAATTTGAATACATCATTAAAAGAAAGTATGCCTTTTTGGCGGAGCCTTCAAGAATGACATGTACACACTTCGAAGGTAAATGGAAGACTAATTATTGTTTTAGCATTCGAAACGCAATTATAATTACCATTGACAAATACAAAAAGTGAAATTAAATTATACAATGTACGTTGCCAGATACGGAAAGTAAAATTACATACATTTGGAAAACATTATATAAAAAATAATTTGGCATGTTGCCAAGTTTAGTTAATTATTAGTTAAGTTTGAAATTCTTTCTATTCTAAGTGGCAACAGTCAAGAAAGCCGACAAAGTAAAATACAGCCATTTTTGGAGTGTCCATTAAATTCTATTTCAAACTTCCCTAACGTTTCCAGACCAAGTCTTAATCGATTTCCAGTCGCTAATTACAGTAAACAACACACAACGCATTAAAATTTGCGTAATAAAAATAAGTTTCTAAGACCATAAAATCCACTAACACAAACCCCAAAGCCATTTATAACTCAATTACATTGAATTTACAAATTCAAAAGCTGTATTAAAAAGTGCATTTCTTTACACTAAAAACTTTCATTAATTAAATATTTACAGCAACATTTCCATTCCACCCTTTTCAAGTTCATTATAAAAGAGCTTAACTATATAATCGCAAAGCTGATGTTTCATCTTCTATTCCATTTGAAGTGTTTGTGACTATATATGAGGGGAAAGGAAACTGGTAGGATCAAAATCCCTTACAGATTGGATAATTTAATTAAAAACACTTTTTGTTTTTCAAGTTTTAGTTACATATTTGGCAAACATTTTCTTCTGAAAAATATATAGACTTAATAATTTTATATAAATTATATTAGTTTTGGTGCAAAATGATAACTTTTGGAAGAAGTTTAGTCAAAAGTAGGAGTGTTCCAAAATGTTTATTACACAATGTGGTACAAACAACATAGTCCAGGAAAATTATTTTAATAAGCTATTTATTATAACAATGAATTTCAAATTTCCCTGACTTTGGCCTTTGTATTTCAAATTTCCCTGACTTTCCAGATGAGTAGACACCCTGCTTTCTAGTGTGGTTATCTATAAGGACACACACATATTAACACTCAACCAACCCTACACGGGGAGTCAAACCAAAAAACCTATGGGCAAAAAGGAGATAAGACTTAACTACCGTGGCAAAGTCATTCGGAATAGAATCAACGAGTTAAAGAAACCTTTGTATTTTTATTTTGAAACGGAAGAGTTCAAGATAAGGAGGAGGGGGGCTGGGCATGAGCCTGACAGCTTAACAAACGGACTTCTAAACCAGTGGTCGCCAACCGGTGGTCCGCGAGAAAATTTTGGTGGTCTGCAGAAAAATCTGGACATTATTTGCATTTTTAATGTTTTATTAATAATAAAACAAAAATAATATTCTAAGAAATTCTCATATTCTGAATGACAATTTTTGCCTTTATATTGCACTAAATTCACGAAATGTGGTCTGCGGGATTTAAAATTATGGATTTAGTGGTCCGTGAGGTCCGAAAGGTTGATGACCATTGCCATAATCCACAATACAGTCAAGAGCACATGGAAACCAAACTTAATGACCTCAAAGGTGGTAATCTCAATAAAAAGTGACCTAATTTCATCAATAAAACTAAAATTTTTAACCAAACTAAATGATTTACAAAGTTCCAGTGTCTTTGAGATTTTTGAACAAGGGTCAATTTAAAATAGGCTTGACTATATGTGCATACATTATAGTTCAAAGTTCATCTTTAATATCCCCCCATCCTATGTATCCTGTCATATAATACTGGAAGACCAAAAATCTACGTTTTCTTCAGATCCGAATTTAATCATAGTAAAGCCATGAATTTAACCATTGTGAGTGGTTAAATTCACATATTCATGTGCCATATATTTCTGGACAGCTGATTTTATTTGAAAAATGCCGAAGAATATAAAATATATAATGAAATGTCGGACATTGACAACAGCTTTCTTGCAAGAGTCAAGGCTTGGAAGTCACCTTGCTGCAAAAAAGAGTTTTATTCCCTTGGTATGAAAAAAATTAAGCATTTTTTTTTTTTTAAAGATAAAAATCATCGATTTTGTCAAGCAGATGTAAATTTTTTCAAAGCATGCAAGATTTTTGATACCCAATCAATTTAAGTCCTTGGACCTTTTAGACAGTGAGGAAGATTTGTTCATTTTCAGTCATATTCTTATGTTCGAAGATAAGGATCAACTAAATTTTAAATTTCGTGCATATAAAGCTAGTGTGATGTCACCAAAGATTTGCTAGACTTCTGAAGAAAGAAAAAAGATTGTTTTCCTAAATTGCATAAAGTCACTATCCATTACCTGTCAGTACCCACAAATAGTGTATATGCGGAACGATTCTTTCCTAAATATAAAAACATGCTGCAGAACAACAGAAACCATCAAAGAAAAAAAAAATCTGGGTATGTACAACATGATATATTAAAACGCTGTTTACTTAAATAAAATTATTAAAATATAAATATCAATTTGAAAAAATTACATTGCTTATTTAGTTATGTATTAGTAGTTATTTCTTTGTAACTGGTAGCCTTTTTTTTCATGATTTTTTTAAATTTTCGTGAAATTTTGATGTTTTTGCCACGATTGCTCCTATGAATTTTGTCTTTTTTCCCCCCCCCCATGAAAAAATTTCTGCCCTATTTATTTAGTAACGTAACAGTTATTTGTATTACTGTTTCAAAACTACGATTTATTTTTTTTTGTTACACTTTTTCTGCAAATTTTGTTTAGCTTTTGCAAAATTCGGTATTTTTTCCCTGAACTTCGCATTTTTTTTTCAGTGAAAAAATTGCTGCCCTGATTATAACCAATGGTGAGCTGCTAAAATTTTAATGATTGGTTCGTGGAGTTCCCAAAAAATTTTAACAGTAGGTTCACTGAAAGTTTGAATGATCGCTTGATGGTACAATATATAAAAAAAAAATAATCAGTTCTTATTTTCAAAAATGTTTTATCAATTGGTCATGCACACCAGGTTCAGTTGACCACTGATTATGATTTAAAAGTACACTTACGGTAAATGGAAAGTACCAGACTTCTGGTATGCCATAATCACCAGGAAAAACAGCTTCGATGTACCACCCCAGTAGCAAGTACAGGACTCCATCCACAACCATCATGATTAAAATTAAATTCATAGTGAGATGATCATCTGGTGTTGCTGATTTGTCTAGGACATCCCACTGCAGTCCAAGACCTGACGTTTGACAAAACAAAGACTTAAAAACTTTAATACAACATCTCAAGCTTAGATGATTACATAGGCTTTTTCTTTTCTTTTTTTTTACACCCTCTGGTAAAGCAGAAATAAAAATTAATAGGAAACATTTACTGCCTAGGAAATATACACACATCTCTCAGCTACTTTTCCTACATATTCATCATGGTGAATAAGATATTTATCATACAGTAACACAAGATTTCCTACGTCCTCATCAAAGAAATCTGCTTAATGATCACATTGGCCATCAGTTTCTCGACGCTTGTAACCATCGGTTTGTGTGGGCGAGGAGATGATAATCACTCGGTACTAATCCGGAGGGTATGGTGGATATTTAAATAGCTCTCATTTGAAATTTCGGAGGATACCCTGTGTCCATACTAGAGCATGAGGACGAGCTTTGTTGTGAAGAAGTACAATACCCGATGACAATATCCCTTATCTCTTATTCTGCATTGCTCCTCGTAGTCATTCTTGGCGCAGTATAGCCCAGATGCTCTTGCGCCATAAAAAAGCCAAACAATCAATCAGTCATTGAAGAGTATTGCAGTATGATGCTGAAGTGGTGGTTGTTACACGATCATTGAATTTGGCTAACAAACACCCCTTCAGTTGAAAGAAAAAGAAGAAAAAAAAACCCCACAGTGGCCATAAAATTCTTGATAGTAAGTATTTGCCTGAACTGGTTAATAGTAGGGTAAGTCAAGTGAAGTCCATTGAATATGCACTGTGTATCTGCATTCCGAAATCACACATGGTTCTTTCATAGTGAATTCTTAGAAATTGGAGGGGAAAAAAGTCCTTGTATCATCAATATTTTGTTTTACATTCTGTACTGAAGGGGTATAACATATACTTTAAATGTTAACTGCGCTAAAAAGATCTTCGTCGCTGATATACACAAGTCAAGATTACTTTTTAACTAAAAAGATCAATTGCAACAGCAAACAAGTTGACCGTTCCAAAATCGTTTGCTGCTGCAATTTTGACCATTTTATGTAGGTAATAGTATCAACTTACCAGTAACAAAAACCTTTTAATGCAATTTCTAAATTTTCTTAATTACAAGAAGAAAAATATGATTTGTAGGCAATTTTTTGTAAACCACATTGACTTCCTTTTCTTGATAAATATATAAAGGTGGCATGATAAGCCACCTGGAGTAGGCGTAATGTGTTTAAAGTCACTTCCAACACCATAATATATTTAAGAAAAATTAAGCTTATTAAGAGTTGAACTTAGCCTTGTGGACCCGACGATAATAGTCATACATGTAACTTCAACTCCAGTGACTGTACTCGTTTTTCCATGTTTTACAGATCGAAGATGGTAAAGATCTTGCTGCACCAGGACTTTCAGTTTTCCGAGGAATCCAAACTTCTCAAGGCCTAAGGAACCAACAACCAGACTACAGAGAGTAGCTAATCGGTAGCCATTTTCTTTTTTGCACCCTTGGTGGTCAGACCTGGTTAAAAGCATGCAGGTGACCATGTTAGCACTGCAGGACCATCTTTGCTTTCGCCAATTGAAAATGGCAGGAGGACAATGCCCAATGAAATGTATCACTGTAGAGGTTAATTGCATAAACAGAAAGAGGATTCTACAGTAAGTAAACATTACCATGCTGTTAACAAACCCTACTAGGGATCTTTCATATTTCTTAAAAACGTTTTACGAATTCTAAAACCAATTTTTTTTTTCTTTGAAAACGTTTTTACTGAGCTTGAACCTATAAGATTCGCCACATCACATTTTTCGTAACATTTTGAACATGAGTTAATTTATTTTTAATTCAAACATTTTTTTGTATCACAAAGTTATTGAAAGGACATTACCTGTACTCTCCCATAAGGATATGACGATGCAAGCTAATGAAACGCCAGTATTAAGTAGAAGACATGACGTCAACTTTGTAGACAAACTCAGATCGGTGTAACGAGGGAACATGAACATATAGGGTAAAATTGATAAAAAGAAGATGATGCCAGCGCCTACTGATGCAGAATTCGCTAATAGAAAAATAAACATGATGCAAAAAGAATTAAAAAATTTACATATCATGAACTTCGTGTAGAGTATCAGTACTCCATGTTATCAAAAGTATGGTTTTATACTGATATTCAGTTCTCAATAATATTAAAATTAAGTATCAATAATACTGATCTGATATTCAAATTAAGTTCGTTCAATGACATTGATACTAAAGTTAGTGACACACAATATGAGAACTAGATCTCTTAAAAATATTGATATTAAAGTTAAATCTAAGCTCTAAAAGGAATGTTAAAATATTTAGTTATCAATGTCATTTAAATTAAGGAACTTACCACTTAATAATAAAGGCATTAAAACTGAGAAAGTTCTTACTGATGTGGATACTGAAACAAGTTCTTAATGATGTGGACACCGGAATAAGTTCTTAATGATGTGAGCATTAAAATGGCAAGTTCTTAATGATGTGAACACAAACTGCTAGCTCTTAATAATGAAGGTATTCAAATGAGTAGTTCTTAGTGATGTAGGCATTGAAAATGAATAGTTCTTAATGATACAGATATTAAAAATGAACAGTTTTCAACAATGTGGAGATTAAAATTACTAATTCTTAATTATGTGTGCATTAAAATTATTTAAGTTCTCAATCACAGACCGAAAAACCTTGACAATTATAACATTAAGTATTAAAACATTTTTAATATAATGACCCAAGAATATGTATCAACAATCAAAAATGGCAAGCACTTAATACTAGCATGAGATTATTATATCCAATGGAAGGAAAAAAGTTAATCTAAATCTAAGTTAAACCATGCATTGGAGGAGTAGGAGGCTGAAGCATGTCAGAGGTACAATGATGCTACTCTCATGCCAGGCGGATAATACATGATATTTTTTTGCTGCCCCTTGCCTTACCCTACCCTTGTTCCTTGCTCGTTAAATATGTGACCAGTCGAACAAGGTATTTTCTACGTCACTGATTTTGCAATAATGTGCATTTTTAAAACCACTAAATGATATTCTTCCATTTGGCAGATTAGGAATGATAGTAATGCATAGGAAGCCAATTACTGATTGTTAGAAACCCTGTCGGTTTACCTTTGGAGAAAAAAGCGCTAACACAAAAGGCAAAGCAGATTGTGCTTGCTGCATAGACCATCAGAACAAAAAATATAACGGTGGGATCACTTTCCATCAGCACCGCTCGTTGGTCCTTGAATTTTGCTGTCAAGCAAGCAGTAAACATGGCCAGCAAGACGCATAGGAATATTATGTACTTCAGAAACCAGGCAGACCCATTCAGCCCCTGGCTTAGTCCCATCATCTTCATGGCTTCCTACAAGAAATACAGTTTGTATCGAGAAAACTGATAAGCCAAACATATGCCGTAATCTTTCTTATTAATACATTCTAATTAATGACTGTTTCGATTTAATGATGGTATTCCCCCCCCCCCATCAAATGCTTCAAGGAATTACACCCATTACAATCAGGGAGTAACCTGCAAAAAACAAATAAATATTGTAGCTTTTTGGCTAATTTGCACCTAAAAGTCGTAGCTGAGTTGGAAAAGTTGTAGCCAAATCAGAAAAGGTGCTTTCAAGTATACAAAAAATTTGGGCCAGAAACAATTGACGCCACGTAATGGCATTTAATTATTTTTATACCTTGACTTGATTCTTCGAAGGCAGTGCATGTACCAGGCAAGATATGCAGGATTAAACTTAAATTACTTTCTCCCTGGCCCATTGATTGACATGTTCGTCAAATCGACAACGAATTTCAGTTCAGGTCAATGGGAGTCAAACTTAGGTTAACAGCATGCTAGGTGAGTGCGTTTTCGCTGTACGGTTGGGCCAGAGAAGAAGGTGGACTTCAGATGCTGTTGCTCACGTTACAAGAGTCTTGTAACCATTAAGTTTGTTTGTGGTTTTACGGCTCAAAGACTACAGTGGTCATGCTGCGCCGGGACCTACTGTTTTCCGAGGAATCCGAACCTCTTAAGGCCTAGGGAACCAAACCCCGGACTACAGTGAGCAGTGCGATCTTTATGAGATCTCTGAGTAAGCGTTCTTTGCACTGTCGTGTAACCATTAAAATGGTAATCTTTCATTGAATCTTTCAAAGACACAATTTTCAAAATACAAATGCAACTTTTTTTCCATGAATCAAACAAACCAGTTCACCCACCTTTAGTTTCCGTTCCTTTTCCAGCACTAGGTTCTTGGCGATGTTAACGAATGGAAACATCATGCCAAACATGATGATGATGGGAAGATAAAACTGCAGGTAAACTATGAATTGATCGTTGTCATACGGTGGGTATGGGTATCGCTCCATTTGAAGGTCAAATGCACCAAGGTTATTCAAATTGGGCGAAATCACCTCAATTATACTCATAGCAATGGCATGCTGAAGTGGTAGAAATCCCCTTGACATGTACCCTAAAAGAAATTACACAATTTTTACATAAGTCAGTTAAAATGACAGAATATTGGAACACAAATTATATACTTAAGAAGTAGAACTGGAAAATATATTGTTTCTTTTCTCATTAGATGGAAGTTATGAGTTCTTTTCGTATATATAATAGGGGCAGCAATCATCCAGACTAACTGGAAGTGAACCAACTCTAAATAACCGAAAACTACCTCACAAGTACCACGCTCCAATAGCTTACAGTTTTAGTAATTAATGCTTCGAGGAAAGCGAGATTTTGAGAATCAATGTATATACAGTGAAAATCGGTTATAACGACCACGCGCATATAACGACGGAATTTTTGCAAGAAGTTTGGTTTCCTATTCTATTCTTAACTAAATATATATAACGACGAAACCTGCTATAATGACGGCGATTTTGTCCCAAGTAGGGAAATCTGTATCGGATATAACGACGCGACTTGACAATCATTCATTGGAACAACGTGAGTTCGAAACAAAGTTGGGATCACACTGTTTCGTTCAAACGAAAGGAGAAGTCAATGTTTTGTTCCATCCAAGTTGACCTCAATTTTTTCTTCAAAACGCTAACACCAAATGCATACAGCAAGGAGGGTGTGTGTATCCTTTGCAAACGTGAGAACTCTTGCTTCCACGAATTATCAATTACAACACATTCTTTTCCTTTCGCGTAGCAATCAAAACAATATAAGTCTGTGGCGCCAGTTTGTCCCTCTTGCGACCGTTAATAAACCCATAAAGCAAAACTATCTACACATACTAAATAGGCGAATGTTGGGAGATTGGTTTCCCAGAACTATATTAGCGTTTCTGAAAAAAAAAAAAAGTGGGACAGTGGGGAAACGGTAACGAGCCACACCTGACAAGTGGAGATGGGCTTTGTACATATTCAGGTTACTTAGAACTAACCACTATTAAGACATTAACTTATAGCTGAGAAGTATTTCAAATCATACGGCAAAATTTCATTATGATATGGTGAAACGAAAAGTTCTAACCACAGAGGAAAAAGCCAACATAATATTCCGATTGGATGCTGGCACAAGTAACAAAGCAATGGGTATGGAACTTTAGATATCCCATTCAACCATTTCGACACGTTTGAAGAATCAGGTGAAAATTCTGGAGCATTTCGAAAATGATTTGTTTCGTTGCAAAAAACTTCGGAAGCCCAAACACACGGGCATCCATTAAGCTCTTGTGAAATGGTTCAAAACACAGTGGAACTTTAATGTTTCCATTAATGGCTCACTGCTACAAGAAAAGGCCAAGCAATTTGCTGAACTCTTTGGAAAAAATACCACACCATCGACGTCATGGATTCAGCATTTCCGTAAGAGACACGATATCGTCTTCGGGAAAATCAGTGGAGAGTCAGCAGAAGTACCTTCTGGTATCAGCGATAATTGGCTTAGCACTGTTTGGCCAAAAGTTCATGAATGATGCAGGGATGACGAGATATTTAACGCTGATGAAATCGGACTTTTTTTCAAGCTTGCCCCCAGCCATACACTTCGGTTTAAAGGAGAAAAATGTCCGGCCGTAAGTTGCTGCAAATATGACCGGCAGTATAAAAAAGAAACTTGTTGTAATTGGAAAATCAAAAACACCCAGGTGCTTTAAAAATGTGAAGATGCTTCCTGTGATATACGAAAACAACAAAAAAGCTTGGATAACATCCGAGATTTTTAAGAAAATAACACATGCATGGGACGCAGAATTGCGTGCCAAAGAAAAGAAAATTCTTCCCTTACTGGATAACTGCCCTTCTCACCCTGCAGTGAAATCTCTTCAGCACATAAAACTTGTATTTTTACCAGCGAACACAACCAGCGTTTTACAACCGATGGACCAAGGTGTAATAAACTCACTAAAAGTTAATTTTAGAAAGTTGTTTATCCTAAAGGTAATCCAAAATATTGAGGCTGGGGTTGATTTTACAATAAATATTCTAAATGAGGTGAATGTGATTTCTAAAGCGTGGGATCGAGTCAGCCATCAAAAGATAGCCAACTGCTTTAAACAGGGTGAATTTTTTCCCAGCATGACCAATTGTACTACCACTGATAATGCTAACGATGATGATGACTTAAATATTTGGGAAGGAGAGTTAAACATACCAGAATGTTTAAAAATGAATAATTTCCACGACTACGCTACCGTTGATGACGAAGTTGAAACCACGCCAGATCTGTCAGATACAGACATCGCTTCACCTCTATTCGAGTTCGAAGCAGACGAGGATGAGAAGGAACTCGAAAATGAAAATCACGATATTACCTTCCCGCAGCCAACAATTTCGGAAGCGTTGTCGGCAATGACAATCGTTCGCTCATTCTATTTGCACGATGAAATGCCAACAGAAGTTGAGTTTTCTATAAATTTTATTGAAAACAATTTAAAAATTTGGTTCTTAAAAAGACAAAGCAAACAAAAATTACCGATTTTTTAAGGAATCATTAGCATAATAAATATTATACTTATTCATCTGAAGGAAAGGAATTTTATCTAAGTTTTTATTGGTCATTTGTTTTTTATAATATATACTATTATATTTTCTTCAATTTTTTCATTTAAAAAATGCACTATATATATTTAGTGTGGCTATCAATATATTTTTATACAGTAATTAAATCCATTATAATTAAGCGTATTTTTATTTTACTTTTAAACCAACAAATTTTTATACTTTTCCTATCAAAACGATCTAGGTGTATTACTGAACCATGATTAAAAAAAGAAAATTGTTTATAACGACTATCGGTTAAAACGACCGAATTTGCGCTGTCTCTTGAAGGTCGTTATAACCGATTTTCACTGTAACTATATCTTAAACTGACCTTTCCAATGCTATTATAACCATTAAAGAGTAAGATTTTGCCATAAGTGGGAGTCTTCTTCACTTCGCTTGATGAAGGAAACAGCAGTACTCAGAACGTTGTGGTATTTTTGCAGATGGTACGTTTTACCCTCTTCTTTTGTACTTTATATTCTGACAAGTGGCAAAAATTTTACTAGTGATGTTAATGTTATTAGCAAAACGTAAATATGTTTAATTACCTTTCTTTCTTTATACTTCTATGCTCCAAGATTATAATAAGTTATCAGGAATGGGGCTGGTGGTTTAAACTTATTGTAACAACGATACATTTGCACCTGACCAACCTTACTATAAATCAAACCGATCATTTAGCCAGAGCTGCACAGAAACTGGTTGAAATCTCTGCCCTGTTGAATAGCATTTCCTGCATAAGCGCAGAGTTAGAAGAGCACATAGAACCCAAGCGCCCCCCTCCCCCCAAATCAAAATAAATTGCAATTGTCTATGTATTATAATGTATATAATATACACTTGGCTTCTCCCAGTAACTTTAAAACTCTATGTTGTTGATTCCATGTTATTCAACGTGAAACAACATTCCATGCAAGATCAAAATGTAGTAAATTTAAGAGCCAAGCTCCCAGGAACTTCCGCCAATCTGAGCATTTTTGACATTAACGGATTACACTTCAGAGGATTACATTTTCAGCTCAGAGATATGCTCCATTGGTGGACGAACAACCTTAAAGAACCATTTTTCTTGAAAAAATGTGCAGTTTATAAAATGGGGACACATAATACAGTAAAACCCTGCATTACTGAAAACTCACTGGACAGAAAAATTCGTCTCTAAAAGAGGATTATATTATTTTGAAGGAGTTTTTGTTTGGGGGGGGGGATTTTTATCTGACCCTAAAAAAATGGAGTAATCATATCTGAGGGATATCCGTGAAGCGGGAGGTTTTACCATACACACACACACACATAGGAGGTTAAATGCATGTTAGGTAGCTATTTATATGTTATATGAAGCGGCGGCCCATGGCGAGATTTAAGTGAAGCTGTGGGAAGCTAATTCACCAAAACACATTAATCTACGGCCTATACTCATCAAGAAACTGGTTTTTACCTCATTCAGTAAATAAGAAAGAAATTTACGGTAACTTTGGGTTTTGGTGAATTGGCTTCACTTAAATCTCACCAAGGGCTGCCACTGATTACACGTGAGCATCCGAGCAAGTCTCAGATTTTAGTAAATGGCAGTTACCCGGCGTTCCACCCCATGTATCATTTTCATTCCGTGGCCCAAGTTTTTGTATGAAAGGGAAGTTTAACTTGGTTTTCCAGTCACCAGGTGATGTTAAACTTTGAAACGACGGTTCAAGAGCAGTCGGTCTGATCTACAAACAACGAAGATAATCCATAAATGATAATAAAATTAACCAATAAAGATAAATAATCTATACACAGCACAGATATAGTTAAAATCCAATCTAAACAATCGAGGAAAAAAAATCACAAATCCGAGATAAGCGGCAGATAAGAAAATGTAACGAAACAAATATAGCACAATTTATATGAAAATATTGTGAAATTGTTTTGATAATTAAAGATGAACAAAGATTTAACGAGATAAATTTTTATGTCTTCCCTCAAACTACATTGGTGTTAATTATTTTCAAATGCAGTCATTAATGCTTCTGAATTGATTATTTGGCAATTAAAAAAATCAGCAAAATTCATTGGCTTTTAAAAGTATGACATTATTTTACAATAAAAAGAAGCAAGAAAGTGGCAATATAGGTCTACAGTTGTTATAACCATTATGAGTTTAAAGACATGTGGGCAAGCTGGATCTATACTAGATATATGCATCAGAAGAGAACGGTTGTGGGATGCATACATGTATGTTTAATATCTTTTACAACGTTGTCTTTTAATGAAGGTGTGTGCTCGCTCTCCTACGATATAACTGTCTTCTGGTTTGGTTTACTTCTGTTCCATGGTACAAGAAGCGACAATTACATTGGGCGAGTTTACACGCTCTTCACTGCAAATTTACTCGCTGCTGCTCAACTCGATCAGTGTAATCAAGTTGCCTAGTTAACTAGCAGCTTGCTCAGTGACGTTGAAGAATGAACTATTTTACATGCCACTCGTCCGGGTTTTCTCGAATTTGATTGGCTGAAACAAACTCTCGAAAGAGGTAGGCAGAGTTGAAAGCTAGTTTAGAAAAATCACTGTTAGTAGTCGTCTACCGAGCACCTCCGCTGCACGTTTTTACTAAGCAAGTTTTACAAGCTGTGTGTAATCGAAACTCACTAAGTGAATTGCAACTTGTTCGCAAGCCAGCAAGGAGAATATAAACTCGTCCAATGTAACTGAGGCTACAGTTTCTTAAAGTATCCAAACCTCTGCTAGGGGATCAAACCTTCAACGATGGATCAGTGGTAAAAAATGGAAAGTGCTGGGTGCCATCTGGAACCAAACCTGGATTTTCCATGCAGTAGACAAATGCATTACCGTTACGCGCAACCACAGGACAGCTCTTGAATGAGGAGAACACTCATCAACTTGGTTCTTTATTGAGGGGCGAACCGACCACAACTTAGTTCTTCAATGAAAAGGGGAGAGGGGACTTCGTGACTTTATTATTTAACGGAAGAAAACCCTAAAATTATTCGCAAAGTTTCTCCTTATACACCCTAATATACATAAATAGATTAGGAACAAGGATGTGATGAAATGGCTGTTTTCTGTGACCACCACAGGACAGCTCTCGAACGAGAAGGACAGCCATCAACTTGTTCTTTAATGGGGGGGGAGACTCTCACAAGTTAATATCTCAATGAAAAGGGGAGGATTTCCGTAACTTTATTCTTTAATGGGGAAAACCTCCAAAATTACTCTGCAATGAGGGAGACTCTCCTTACACACCCTTAATGGATATAAATAGCATAAAAACAAGGATGCAATGCAAGACTGGTTTCTATAGCTTAACTGACAAAGCACCGAGACAGTAATCCAAATATTAGTGCGAGTTCAGTCATCCTGTACAGCTAAGGCATTTGGCGGTAAAACTGCATAAATCACCCCTACTGAAATTTTTTGAGGTTTTACTAAAAGTGGCTGGCAATACCATGGTGACATGCTGCCTTGTTGATTTCGGTGCTTTTAGGGTCCTGTAATTTTCCTGCATTAGTGAAGGGTTATTGGGGGGGGAAGACCCTCACCCCCCCCCCTGCTTTGGGCTTCTCCTTTGTTGCTTGATCGATCACATTAGTGGTGTGCGTCTAAAATCAGTAAAATGTTGAATCCGTAAAAACCTGTAAAATCATAAATAAAAATTTAAGTACTCGTCTAGTGGTCTTAAACGGCACTGTGTGACGGAAAAATGCCAGAAAGAAGTTCTCCGGTCTACCCTTTTTGCAGTGACGCTGTATAAATTCATCAAAGTAATCCACAAACCATGCATCCAGTAATCCACAAATCATGTCATCCACATGAGGCCTAGCCCACAATCTCATCTGTTCCTTACATACTGAACACTCATGCCCCGACGAAATTATCCTCTTTCATAGCCTACTCAAGTAAGTCCACAAAAAAAAAAGATATAAAAAGAATGATGTATAGGTGAAAACGTTAGAAGCGTTAAAAGGGCTTTAGAGGCACAGAAGAAGGGTGTAAGCACGACATCACAATCTACTCTACTGAAATTCCCGACCTATTCCCAGAGAAGAGGAAGCTGGGGGGGTGGTGGACTATGCAGTTGTGCCCATTGGGCTAATATGCGAATCCAAACAGGTACACCAGCACTTGACATTTTTTCCTCTACAGATACACAATTTAGTTCCTGACCAAAAAAAAAGGTTTGAATTTCTTAGAAAACCATAGGTCTTCGTATGATTTGTTTGTTTGTGGTTTTGCAGTTCAAGGACTACAATGGTCATGCTGCACCGGGACCTACTGTTTTTCGAGGAATCCGAACCTCTGGACCTACAATTTTCTGAGGAATCCGAACCTCTTAAGGCCCAGAGAACCAAACCCCAGACTACAGTGAGCAGTGCGGCCTTTATGAGATCTCTGAGGGTCCTTGTACGAATACGATTCTAGCTATCCTTGGCCATTAAACGAAAACAAATTTGAATCCAATCTAGAGTATAGTATCACACTTTTCCAACTTTTATAAGTCAGTGTAAAAAGGCTTCCATTTGAGTTAAAAATAACGGATACGCACAAGTAAGTCTGTTCCAGTAATTCCTCATAATTCTGCATTTTAACCAGAAAGGTATTTTAATTCAATAAATGCTCTTTACAGAAAAACTGTTGTCCAAAGCAAGACTACACCTGTGAAGGTTCAACAGTTTTCTAATGTACTGTGTGTCAGAAAAATGTATTTATATATATAATTACTTACTTTATACTTAATTTTTGGTGAATATGCAGTTGAATTTCTAATCTCACTATCAAATATTATGGCGGCAAGGACTCTTTCAACACTATTTGGTGGATTTAGATAGTATTCTTCCAGTAACTTCTCGTTCTCAAAACCTAGAAAAATAATGGAAAATATTAAGTACAAAAAACTTGGCATTTTATAAAAATTGCTTTTAGTCTGATCTAATTTCATGCCTTAGCATTGTTTATTGTAGATGAAACAAACGACACAGGTAAATTGTGAACCCTGCGATGTTTAAATGTGTTCATTAATGCTGAAACATGAACTGAGATCAGTGAACCTAAACTTTGTGCATGTAGCCATTGTGGGGAAGGAAAAAAAAAAAAAAGAACTGCTAAAAATAAACACTTTTATGAAAGTGCTGTTTAATGAGACTTATTTTATTCCACCTACAAACGTCATGGCTGTAAATAGAAGTACTTGAAGAATCGGTTTGAACTTTGTTCGGTTGTTCACGTGATCCGAAGTTACTCCGACGGCGAAGGTGGAGGCCAAGGTCAGTCAGTGTGCTTATCACAGTTGATCAGGAAGGTTATCTTTGTGGTTCGCTTCACGAGCGAATAATCTACGCCTAGTTTTTGTGAGTAATAATTGTCTTTGTGCTGCATCTTCATTAGTTGTTCGTAATTAAATTGTACAGTCCAGAAAAGTAGTAACGTTTAATTTTGTGTGTGTGTGAAAGTAATAATTCCTGGTCGCTGCATTGTCGACGGTTTTGTTAGATAAGCTAAAATGTTCATTTGTTTTGGTCCGTCGAGCCGGAGGCTTGGTAATTTACCAGCGTTGTGCGTGCTTATTTTTTTAAAGTGAAATTCCACGAATTTCGGCTAATACAGTGTGTTTCTATTTTCGTTGTGCTGTGGTCATGGTTGGCGACCCAGCATTTTCTTCGAAATAAGTGAAGAAGTGTTCGGAGTGAACAGGGTTCGTATTTTTTAAATAAATTGGTACATTAATTTTAATTGGTATAATTAATTTAATAATTTTGTGAAAATTTATGTTATTTCTGTCCTCTTGTTTCTGTTCCCTGTTTTGATTTTTTGTTTGAACTTGTGGGTTTTCAGTTGTATTTATGGATAAATTGAAAACTAATAAGCGAGTGCTTAAGACATCGCTTACAAAACTGAGGTAAAATATGGAATGTGAAACCTTTGGGGAAGATAAAGAAAAAGCAGTTCTATTCAAGTCAAAAATTGTGGATTTGGAGAAAAAGTTTAATGACCTTTTTGATAAAATTTTTGAATTGTGTAAGGATGAAGAATTTGATACGTTTTTGTTGGAGTCTCAGGAACCCCAGGAGGTCATTAATAATTTGAATTTAGTAATCCAAGGCATTAAAAATAAAGCGGAACCTGAAATAAAGATAGTTAATACACAGGAAGCTGTAAATGTGAGGCTTTCCGAGTTCCACATTCCAAGTTTTTCTGGGTGTTCGATTATAGATTGGCTCTCCTTTAGTGATTTGTTTTGGGCAAGTGTTGGTCAAAATAATGAAATTTCACGGGCACAAAAATTGCAATATTTAAGAGGTGCTTTGGAAGGGGATGCTCTTCGCATCATTCAATCCATTCCTATTACAGATGCCAATTTTGACATTGCTTGGGGTCTGCTAAAGGTGAGGTACTCTAACAAAAGAGAACTTGTATTTGCATTGCTCAAAAGGCTATGGAGTTTGCCTCAATTGAGTACTGAAAATGCACATCATTTGTTAAATATAGTTGACAGTGCTAAGGAAATAGTTCGCTCATTAGAGAGCATTGATATAAAATAGAGAATTTCGCAACTTCAATGATAGTGTTTGTGTGAATCCAAAAAATGGACCCAGCCACAAGGGCTTGGTGGGAAAGAAATTTAAGGGATGACACTATTCCATCCTTAAATGATTTGCTACATTTTTTAACCCTTCACTCCCGAACACTGCAACAAAATAAAACTCAGGTTTTCAAGAAACCAGTGCAAAAGGTTTCTTCATTTGCATCCCAAGTAAAGGGACAGTGTGTTTTCTGTAATGGCAACCACTATGTGTATGGTTGTTCTGAATTTAAAGCATTAACAGTACAAAAACGTCATAATTTTGTGAAGAATCAAGGGCTCTGTTTCAATTGTCTTCAGAGTCACAAAGTTAATGCTTGCAAAAGCAAATTTAAATGTAAGGAGTGTGATAAGAACCACAATATGCTTCTTCATTTTGAGAAAAATCATCAGACTTCAAGCCCTACTACTTCCTTGTCAGCAGATGCAAATGTCTTCATTCCGAAGTTTACTGACTCAGACAAACCCACAACTCCTAATGTTACTGAAGCAGTTTGGTCGAATGTTTCTTCTTGTGTTTCGCACCTCGGCGTGCCAAAGCAGGTGCTCCTGTGCACTGCCTTAATCAAAGTATTAGACGCTTCAAATAATTATCAGTGTTTTCGAGCTCTTCTAGATCCTGGGTCCCAGGCCTCATTTATTTCAGAAGAGTGTTGCAACAGTCTGGGCCTACTTAGGAGAAAGGCAAGAATACAAATCTCTTGCCCTGGTTCTTCTGATACTCATGCAAATGGTACAACCAACATAACGTTTGTACCTCATTTCAAATCTAATCCTGTGTTTTCGACTTCAGTGTTTGTAATTAATAAGATTATAGGAGAGCTGCCACATTATTCATTAGATCCCAGCTTTGCTGAGCAGTTCAATGACTTAACGCTAGCAGATCCCACATTTTTCCAAACCGGTCCCATTGACATCCTGCTGGGCTTTGATATTTCTTTACCTATGCTAAAGGGTGAATTAATGAAGTATGGTGCCGAAAAGCCCTTTGCCGTCCGTTCAGAGTTGGGATGGGTAGTTTCTGGCAATGTTTAAGTTTCGTCCAAAAAACCATCCTCAATTCTTGTGAATAACATTCATGTAGACACTCACGATTTAATTTCTAAATTTTGAAACCTGGATTCAGTGCCCATGGCAAATTCATTAACAAAAGCAGAACAAGCTTGTGAAAACCACTTTAGTAACAATCATTCTAGAGACACAAGTGGAAAATATATTGTAAGGTTGCCTTTTCTTTCGTCTCCTTGTCAATTGGGAGATTCAAAGCAGTCAGCTTTATATCGATTCCGTTCTTTGGAAAAAATGTTGTCATCGAAACCTGACTTATACAACCGCTACAGAGCTTTTATGAAAGAGTACCTTGAACTTGGACATATGAAAAAAATTGAAGAGCCAGTATCTGAACAGAAATCAACTTATTATTTGCCCCATCATGCTGTGATCAAGGAATCAAGTACCACTACAAAACTTCGAGTTGTTTTCGACGCTTCGGCAAAGTCTTCATCAGGTATCTCACTAAATTAGTTTCTGATGATTGGACCTAGGGTCCAACAGGAACTATTTCCTATCTTCTTCGTTTCCGAACCTTTAAGGTTGCAGTCTGTGCTGATGTGGAGAAAATGTTTCGCCAGATTAAGGTTCACCCTGATGATGCTGATTTCCAGAGAATCATCTGGAGGAATCATTCTTCGGAGCCAATCAGTATTTTTCAGTTAACTACTGTTACGTACGGAACTGCATGTGCCCCATTCTTATCAACTAGAGTGATGAAACAGCTTGCCTTGGATGAGAAGGAGGCCTTTCCCTTGGCCTCAAAAGTGTGTCTTAGAGATTTCTATGTCGATGATCTAATGTCAGGAGCAAGTTCCGAAGAAGAGGCATTAGAGCTCACCGAACAGATGTCAAGGATGATGGAGCGAGGAGGATTCATACTTCGTAAATGGATTTCGAATTGCCCATCTGTACTGCAGAATATACCAGGTGAGTCCAGAGCCATCAACCACTCTTTGAAAATAGATAATGACAAGACAGTCAAGGTTCTTGGAATTGTTTGGCATCCAGGCAACGATTTGTTTCAGTTTTCCTTTTCTGTATGTGAACATGAAGGACTGACTAACCGTTAAATACTTTCAGATATTGCAAGAATATTTGATCCTTTGGGATGGCTTGCACCTACTGTCATCCTTGCTAAGATTTGGTTGCAAGAACTTTGGAGCTGCAAGTTGGGATGGGATGATGAAGTTGGTGAACTCATTGCAACCCGTTGGAAGGAGTTCAAGACGCAGTTGCCTTTACTTGCATTGTTCAAAATTCCTAGATATGTACTCTCTGCACATCCAACAAATATTCAATTGCATGCCTTCTGTGATGCGTCAGATAAAGCATTCTGTGCTGTAGTATACCTTCGCACAGTAGATTCTGATCAGTCAATCAATGTGTCACTCTTAACGTCAAAAACCAGAGTTGCTCCAGTAAAAACTCAATCTCTCCCAAGACTTGAGTTATGCTCTGCACTATTATTGTCATCTTTATTAGAAACAGTTATCTCAACTTTAGAGTTACCAATCAATAACTCTTTTGCCTGGTCTGATTCAAAGGTTGCGTTGGCATGGATTGCTTCTGAACCTTGTCGTTGGCTTCCATTCGTTGCCAACAGAGTTGCAAAAATCCAGGAAGCACTACCGGGTGTTATATGGAACCATGTTTCTGGGACGGAAAACCCTGCGGACTGTGCTACTAGAGGACTTCTCCCATCTGAATTTGTAAATTGTGAGTTATGGACACGTGGTCCTAATTTTCTAAGACAATCACTTGAGAAAGAAGTTGATAGTCAAGAATCTTTGAACTTTACATTTGATGAATCACATTTTAAGGAGCTGAAGAATCGTTACACATCAGCTGCTGTTCAGATTCAGATTGATCCGGTCATTTTTAAATTTTCAACATTCTCAAAACTGTGTCGTGTTTTTGCTTGGTGTCTTCGGTTTGTGAGAAATTGCTCTAAACCGCCTCCAGAAAGATGTTTCAGTCATCTGACATGTGACGAATTATCCACAGCAACGAAATCTATTGTAAAGATCGTACAGCAATCGGAATTTTATGAAGAATTGCACAGTTTAAGAGCAAGAAAACCTTTAAAATCATCAAGCAAGATTTTGCACTTGTGTCCATTTTTGGATAGTGATGGTGTTATGCGCGTTGGGGGGAGACTAAGAAATGCTGGTGTCTCGCAGGACGTAAGACACCCCATGATTATTCCCAAGAATCATCACATCACAACCTTGATAATTCATCATTTTCATGTAACACATCTCCATGCTGCACCTCAACTTTTGCTATCTGTCATCCGACAGAAATTCTGGATTCCCTGTGGAAGAGACGTTGTTCGAAGATTTGTTAGATCTTGTGTCAAATGTTTTCGTCTGCCTGCTTCTTCCATGAGTCAACTTATGAGTGACCTTCCAGCTTCTAAAGTAACACCATCTAGAGCATTTTGGTGTTCTGGAGTTGACTTTGCTGGCCCATTCTTGGCTAAAGAGAGAAGTGGAAGGGGAAAAAAGCCTTCAAAATCTATATTGCCTTATTTGTTTGCTTTTCTTCTCGAGCTATACATTTGGAGGTAGTAAGTGACCTCACTTCACAAGCTTTCATCGCAGCATTAAAATGCTTTATTTCAAGGAGAGGAAAGCCTTCAGAGATAATTAGTGACTGTGCAGCTAATTTTATTGGAGTTGACAAAGAGCTCCAATCAATCTATCTTAAAGTCGCTGCTTTTACCCAGATTTTCTCAGATACTCTGCTTCTGAGGGAATCAATGGAGCTTCAACCCACCTGCAGCCCCTCACTTTGGAGGACTTTGGGAGGCTGGAGTAAAATCGATGAAGTATCATCTAAAGAGATCTATAGGAACTACATTGCTCACGCTGGAAGAATTGTTCACACTTTCGGCACAAATAGAAGCATGTCTTAACTCAAGACCACTTTGCCCATTGTCATGTGATCCAAACGACCTTTCACCATTGACACCAGGTCACTTTCTGATAGGTTCGGCACTGACCGCAATTCCTGAACCAGATCTATTGGTTCTTTCACTATCTCATCTTGGGTGCTGGCAATCAGTTCAACGTTTAGTGCAACAATTTTGGAAGAAATGGAGTGGTGAATTTCTCTCAAGATTGCAACAACGGCCAAAATGGTGTATTTCGAAGACCAACATAGCAATTGGAGAGTTGGTGCTTATAAAAACTGAAGTACTGCCTTCATTGAAATGGAAGCTAGCCCGTGTGCTCGAGGTGCATCCAGGTAAAGATCAAAGAGTCAGAGTGGTCACATTAAAAACTGATACCTGCATTTTGAAACGTCCTATTACTAAAATTTGTAGACTGCCATTGGATTAGTTGTAAACTTTTTTGAATTTATGCCATATTCATTTGTGTGGTTTTTTGGTTGTTTTTTGAAACTTTCTATTGTGTATTTTGAAACTTTCTATTGTGTATTTTGAAACTTTCAATTGTGTATTTTGAAGCATTCTATTGTATTTTGAAAATTGTAAACCATTTGTGATTTTGTGTCCTAAGTACTGTCCCTTCGCCCACTCTCTGCCACTGGAGGTTTGTTGAAACCCCAGAAGGGTTTCAAGGTAGGAGAATGAAGAATCGGTTTGAACTTTGTTCGGTCGTTCACGTGATCGGAAGTTACTCCGACGGCAAAGGTGGGGGCGAAAGTCAGTCAGTGTGTTTATCACAGTTGAACAGGAAGGTTGTCTTTGTGGTTCGCTCCACGAGCGAATGATCTACGCGTAGTTTTTGTGAGTAATAATTGTCTTTGTGCTGCATCTTCATTAGTTGTTCATAATTAAATTGTACAATCCAGAAAAGTAGTAATGTTTAATTTTGTGCGTGTGTGAAATTAATAATTCCTGGTCGCTACATTGTCGACGGTTTTGTTAGATAAGCTAAAATGTTCAGTATTAACTCCCCCCCCCACACACACAAAATGTGATTAAAATCTATGGAAAATGCATAAGGATACTTAAGAAAAATTTAATTTAAGATATTATTACCCTTCACAGGGATAACACAATTGCCAAATAATGGTCAACACACAAAGCCACTGAGTTTTTTGTAAGTTTTACATGTTTTTTTTTATTACTAATAAATTTGACACCCATGCATTATATTTTTCTCCTAAATGAATACCATTTTTACATATATTTTTCTCCTAAAAAAAAAAGAAGCTCTAGGCTGAGCTAATTACACGTGGGTGTCAAATTTATTAGTAATAAAAAGAGAAATTTTATGCTGAAAGAAATAAGTACAATTTCGCTGATCCTGTTCCTTGAATGCAACGAAATAAATTCCATCAATTCATCCTTCCAAATAAGACGGAAAATCATGGGAGTACGGAGTTTTAATTATCATATGATATGCATCATAACATGGTGATATTTTTATGAATAAATTTATTGTAGATGAATTTTTTTCTGATGTTTAGAGGATAGATGTTTTTCTGGTGAAAGCGTATCAACGAAATGCTATGATAGATTGTAATTTAAAAAAAAAAATTAACTTTAAAAACTATTTTAAAAAACTACAAATATGTGACACTGTACACAAGTACATATACATCTTTTAACTAAAATGTTTTTTGATTGAGTTGACATTCAAAGTTATTTTTAGTGCCCATGTTAAAACTTTTCGAATTTGAATTCTTGAATAACTCAAATTAAGTTTACGGTACCTTCAGCTTCAAATTAACCATGTTCGACTATAGAATGAAACATCAGTATCATGAAATACATAAATGCAAACACACACACTCTGCTGTGAAATACCTATAAACACTTACACAATATCATAAAACATTTACTCTCACCATGAAATACTTAATATTAAGTATTTTCATGCATTGTACATATCATGTAATTACATGAATTAACAAATCACAAAACACCTAACTACACCATAAAACACTTAACTACATAGATTAACAGCACACTAAAATGGAATACTTTTACACTGCAATGAAGCACTTATATCATGCTGGAACACTTGCATACACATTATAATGTAACATTCAGTCTAATTATGTTTTAGGACTGATTTATGAAACACGTTCAAACAACAGCACCGTCTGTGAATCACAACACAACGGCCATCTCTCGACATCCAAATACATAACAGTTCATCCCCCCCCACTAAGTTGTTAAATAGTCCTTAAGGTATTGGGTTTCTTTATGTACTCTGGCCAGAGTGGATGCAGCCTATGGAGCGGTGTGTTTTCCAGAGTGGGTTGTACTAGCCGTGGCGGGGTGTCCCTCTCTGACACATCTGACTCAGGTATCTCTGGTGATGCTGCTTCTTCTGAAATTGAAGCCCTTGAGTTAGATGGCTCTTCCTCTTGACTTCGTGAACTAATTGGAACAGGTATGAGTGTGGGAACGAGATCAGGCAGGAGTTGGGATGAACTAGGTTGGTTCCAGGGAGTTGTTGGTAGAGTATGGGATGTTAAAATCAGTTGGGAAACGTCACTAAGAGCAAAGAAACTTCAGTTCTAAAAGTTGAGTGAAAAAATTGAATGCCACTTTCTCTGACGTGAGAGAGGCATGACTCATGATAGATTTGTTTCAGAAGATACAACAATTAATGCTGAATTTTACAGAACTATCATAGAAAGGTTGCTAGAAAGAATTGGGTGTGTATAACCTGAAATAAAGAGCAGTGATTAGTTCTTGCCCCATGACAATGCCCTGGCTGTAATTGTGCCTCACTTTCGAGTCTCAAAAACGTGGAAGGACTTCATCGTTTCCCCCTATTTCCCTAATTTGGTCCAAACCAACTACTTCATTTCCCCAAACCTAAACCGGAGTTAAAAGGAAGCCATCATAATGACGTGAAGCAAATTCAAACCAGCACTGTGAAGAAATTAAATAGAACCTAGTACCAGATTTCAAAAACACACCTCCTATAAATAAGCTGATGTAGCAACCCAAGCACTATACAAAGTTAGAAGGGATGCATGTAGAAAAATATATAATAATAATAATATTGATTGTTTTATTTTTAGTGGAGGTCGCCATTATCATAACTAGAGATGGCTCATCCACCCATAAAAAAAAAAATTATGAATGCTATAGGTGGAATATAATCTATATAATATAATCTATAGGTGGAATATTCAGGTAGGGGCTATAGCTTCTACTAAACTTTAACCCTCTGACTGCTTATCCCACAATTTCCATAGACACCATGAAAGTAAGTTTGTTCATCCCGCGATTTCCACTGGTATGAAATTTTTCCATCTATTTAAAAGCGCATCCCGCTTCTCCACCGTTTAACTGTCGGTAATGCATTTTCTACAATATTTAGACTTCTAGTCGTAGTTTGGTCAACAAATGGCGTTATTGTCGCCTAAATTTTCGTATTTGCATAGAGTTCACTGATTTTACAAGCGTTCCTATTGTTATCATTTTTTATATTCCGAATATGACTTGCAGGAAACATTCAGTGAGTGATTTTCATTAGTATACATGCTTTACATTTGTATTCTATACAGTAAATCGTAATTTAATCAAGATTTATTTTCAGAATTTTTGAATTTAAACGATTACTCTTAAAATTGATTTTTATGAAAGCCTGTTCTTATGCACGAAATTTATATCAAAAAAAATCTTGTTTACAAAAATGTGCTACATATTTTAACTCTCAAATACATGTAGATTTGTGTTGTGTCTGGGAGTATTCGTAGGGAAAAGGAGGTAACTACCACGTTTCAAGACCTAACTTTAATGCAAAGATTAAATCGAACTCAATTACACACACAGCAATTACATTCTATATGCCAATGTTCATTCTCATGCTTTCATGTTATTGTCCATGCTTGCATCCCCATGTTACTTTGCCTGTTGTCATCTCTCGACATCCAAATACATAACAGTTCATCCCCTGCTAAGTTGTTATATAGTCCTTAAGGTATTGGTTTTTTTTTATGTACTCCGGCCGATCTACGGAGCGGTGTATTTCCTGGAGTGCGTTGTACTAGCCATGGCGGGGTGTCCCTCTCTGACACATCTGGCTCGGGTATCTCTGGTGGTGATGCTTCTTCTGAAATTGAAGCCCCTAGATGGCTTTTCCTCTTGACTTCGTGAACTAATTGGAACAGGTATGGGTGTGAGCGTAAGATCAGGCAGGAGTTCGGGTGAATTGGATTGGTCCCAGGGATTGTTGGTAGAATATGGGATGTTAACCCATTTAGCAGGATATTGCGTTTTATAATTTGGTTTACATGGCGGTTTTGCATTAGGCCGTCACTGGTTTTACATCTTGTACATCACTGATCCCATGACTTCTATTACGACCCCAGGTAGCCATTTTTCTGTTGTGTTAGTGCTATAGTTGCATCTAAACACCAGATCGTTGATCTTAAAATGTCTGTTGGGTAACTGCGTTTCCCTGTTCCTCCCCCCACTATCACCATTGGCTGGTAGTGTTCTAAGAGTGTTTTAGGCTTTCTTTGGATTAAAGCTTCCACTGGTGAAATTTCTGTAGCGCCAGGGGATAGTCCTATGAACCAGAAGTATTCTGCTCATTTTCGTATACCAATCGGTTGTGCTATGTCTTCTTAAATTTTGATTTAAAACTGGATTTGAACTGTTTTAAACTTTGATTTAAACTGTTTAAACCATTCTCTCGACTTGACCATTTGAAGCTGGATGACACGGAGGTGTAAAAACTTGCCTGATGCCATTTCACATAGAGAAGTTTCTAAATTCAGATGATGAAAATGAAGTACCATTGTCAGATATAATGACATCTGGTAAACCATGAGTCTCAAAAATTTCTCTCAATGCCCTGATTATGCTGCAAGACATAAGAAAGTTCATGATTTTAATCTCTGGCCACCTTGAATAGGAATCAACGATGATAAGAAAATCTTTCGCTTGGAAAGGACCCGTGAAATCCATATGAATCCTAGACCATGGCTCTGCTTTGGTATGTAAGATGGAGTTTTCAAGAAATTTTTTGACATCTCTAATGCCTTTTTGCACTGTTTCCATCGTGACAGCCATGTCTAATGCTTTTTTTAGTGTTAAAACAGGACCTCCTTCGAATAAACGATGTTTGAGTTGGTCATTTCCAATACCACATACCATGCGGTCAAACAACCCAGTCATCCAGGTCTGTAAAATTGCATGTATCACTTACGCGTTGGAGTTCCGCTACATAGTCAGAAATGGATTCGTTTTGATGCTGGTCTCTTTTATTAAATTTAAATCTCTCAACAATTATATTCAAAGTCGGGCTGAAATGTCGAGTTTCTTTTTAATAGTTGTGAAAGAACTGTTTTCAAGACTATCTGATTTCACTAAAGCATCCACAATAGCGAAGGTAGCATCTCCACGAACTGTTATAAAAATATTCCTTTTTTTATGGTCTTCCGTTATTTCATTAGCTTGAAAATAGAAGTTAAATTTCTGGGAATATGCTTTTCACGACATGCCCACATAGTATTCCTCTATTTTTCCAAAACGTGACATTCTTAGCTGGTTACTGATTTGTTAGCGTTCTTGGTGAAAATGCTGGTTATTGATTTATTGGCATCCTTAATGAAAATGGTGGTTACTGGTTTGCCGGCATCCTTAACGAAAATGGTGGTTACTGGTTTGCCGGCATCCTTAACGAAAATGCTGGTTATTGGTTTGCACTGGTTTCCATTTGTTTTCCCTTGTCGTCAATTGTTGCATCTGGGAGTATTCGTCAGGAAAAGGAGATAACTATCGCGTTTCAAGACCTAACTTTAATGCAAAGATTAAACCTAACTCAATTACACATACAGCAATTACGTTCTACATGCCAATGTTCATTCTCATGTTTTCATGTCTTCGTCCATGTTCACGTCCCCGCGTCACTCCGCCTGTTGCCATCTCTAGACATCCAAATACATAACAACTTGAAATATGTACTAAAATATTATGTTAATGCAGGTAGTCCTTAAACTTTACAGTGAACCGTGTATATGCTACAATGAAACATTTGTATATTACAATGGAGAACTTCCACACTTATGCAATACAGTGGTACCCTGAGATACAGGTGCCCCAACATACAAGTATTTTGAGATACGACTCGTCACTAGGGCAATGTTTTGCCTTGAGTTATGAGCCTGCTTCAGTGACATCACAACTCCCACTCAGCTCGGTTCCCCCGCCCCGCCCGCCGGGTCTTGCAGCAATATATGGAAGTTCTGTCGGAGACTGGTACAATTGCAGAGGCAGTTATCTCTTCAAGTGGGATAAAGGAAGTGCTGGCAATGTGGGAAAAAATTTAAGACTTCATTGAAAAGATGAAAAAGTTGCAACTGATCATGCAGTAACGTTACTAAATGAAAGTTACCTAACTCATTCAGAAACATTCTAAACGGGAGGAAGAAATAAAGCTCTTTGGACAGGTTTCTACTGCTGAAAGACCCTACAGATGAAAGTGACGAAAGTGTTTAAAAAAAAAAAGCTACTGAAGAAGAAAATTAAGTTACGAAAAAGCAAAATGAAAGAAAAAGTTAATATTAATTTTTACATAGCATGCACTAATCGGCTCCACCAACGTCTGTTTATTTCCTTAGATCCCCTTTCACATGTATGTATGGTATTTGGTTCTAGTTTGTTTGTGCACAATATCTGTTCATTATAAATAGTAGTACGTACATGATTATAAAAAAAATTGGAGTGGTATGAATTAATCTAATTTCTATTAATTTCAATGGGGAAAATTGATTTGAGACACGAGCATTTTGACTTACAAGCTCAGTAATGGAATGAATTAAACTTGTATCTCAAAGTACCACTTATAAGGTTCAATATATTATAATAAAAAATATTTATAAAAATGTATACATTACCTAGTGTACTAATATTTGATAACTTGATCCCCATTTTTTGTATTATGTCTTGGACCACTGTGTTATTTGGAGCGTAAAGAACAATATAAGGTATAAACAGTGATCTAAGGGTTGATTTGTTTGGTATTTGGTTGATATGGAATGGTTTATATACAGTTGATTGGGAAATGTATTCCGACTCTACAAATATACGTATTATTACGAGCAAAAGACTAAAAATTAACGGAATTCCCAATTCAAATAACGTGATCCATGGATGACGTAACTGTAGTTTGAAATTTTTCCACGTTAACAACCAAAACTGCTTTAGCCGTTGCATCTTTTTCTGCTTCAGTGGTGGTGTAGCTGCTGAAAAACACAAAAGGATATATTGAACATACAGGCATGACAACAAATGCTCTAATTTTCCAAATACTAGATGAATCATTTAGACGACACCTATTTTCATGCAATATACATTGCTTAGCCAAGAAAAAAGTCACCATTTGAATTTAAATATGTAAATACTTGTAGAAGTGAATGATTGGCTCGGTATTATCAAGATTGACATGTTTCTACTGGCAATACAATAATAGACTTTTGATAATCTGACTATATCTTGCATAAAGGAGCGTTTGATCACCAAAAGTCTGATCAAACACTCCTTTATAATCAGTAAAAGTGCTGGAGTACTGAGAGTATGTAAAAAGCTGTTTAATTCTTTATTAATTCTCTTACCTGTGATGTCATATGGCATAATCTTCGCTCATGATATCACACAAGAGTTTAAGCTTCGTAAGTTTTCTTTGCATTTTGTGGAAAAATTTAATACGACTTTCGCTAAAAAGCAAAAGCTCAGAAAAATTACAAATTTCCACAATTTTATGGCGACGGCCACCGTACTACGATCTTGAAGATCATCTGTGACATCATGAACGGATAAATTGAAATCAATTTCATTTTGAAAATGTCTAAAACGATGGTGTGTAGCAAAATCAAGCACTAATGGAGAATTGTACAATTATATTACCGATTGTATAACTTTGTACAAAATAAAAAGTGTCATAGTTCTAAAATCATGTTATTCTGTTTAGCATTCTCCTAGAATACAAAATTTTCAAAACTATCGTAAGTATTTACAATAGAAAAAGAAAATTGAAAGAAATTAAAAAACGTTAATTTTTTTTAGCTGAACTGCTAAAGGAAAAAAAAATCCAGCATAAAACCTGTATAACACACAGAAGCATAATCCTGTCTCCCTTTGCGCCACAGTCAGATTACTGAGAAATCAAATTATCGAGGTCCAGACTATCGAGTATATATATAATATTGATAATACTTTTAACTGATACAATGTGCAACTTATAAATTTAGCAGCTATTTCTGAGATGCTTCTTGTGATCATGGAAAAGAAATTTCTTTTCAGTAGAGCAGGGTATTGACCCGAATCAAGGGAGGGGAGGAATGGAGTGCTCTGAGCTTATGGGAATTAAATTAAGAAATGTCCAACACATTATCGAGACTTCAATGGAATACGGTCAGCTGCCAACTCTGGAGAAGAAGAAATGTACTCAAAAAAAAAAAACTTTGAACGATTGTGACTGAAGATCATTAAAACAACAGTAGAAGTGAACAGTTCACACTGGTCACCAAACCTTTTCCCCTAAGAATCGTGTCAAAACTAGTTGCTGTCATTTCTGCACGACAATATCTAATCCCTTTACGAACGTATATATATATACTGAAGCCGGTTATTTCGCAGAATGGTGTAGTACATGGACTACTATTTAAACCAAATTGCAAAGAGACTGGTATTAAATTGATCGAAATGCCCGTTGCAGCATATGTATTTATATAAATCGAACACTACGCAGATTAAATTAAACAACAATGTCAATCAATCAACGTTTATTGGCGTAGTGATACCAGCGCCGATGTTATGGCGTGATTAGATGGTGAAACGTTCGAAAGAAAATAAATATTTCTGCGTTCGGTGGGACCTGAACCCACGACCTTCCACTTGCCGGGCGGAGGCTCTACCCACTGAGCTACAAACGTATATAAAGACTTTACTGAAGCAGATTATTTCAGCTACATATATATTTTTGGTTTAAAAAATAGTCCAAGTACTACACCATTCTGTGAAATAACCAGCTTCAGTAAAGTCTTCATATATGTTCGTCAGGGATTAGTTATTGCCGTTCGAAAACTTTTGCCATAATAATGTTTGAACAGGCAACGCGATGTGGGAAAAGTACCTATCCATATGAGATTATAGTACAAGACAATTTCTCTGTTGAAGCGAAGGAATGACAAAGTTCTGGAGCATAAATGCATACCTAGAGACAGTAACAGAACATGTCATTGGCCCCGAGGCCGTATTTTCTTCAAAGAAGTAAGGACCAATGACGAAAGATGAGGTGAAGCCACACCACACTGTCACTTTTGGAGCATGCAACGGAATTTGTTGATGAACGTGGGGATTTGTGTCAGACCAAATATGGCAGTTATGTATGTTTACAGCGCCATTCAAGTGGAAATGGGCCTCATCACTCCACAGTATCTGCCAAGGCCATTCATCATCCACTGTCATCCGAGCAATGAACATCAAAGCAAATTTTTTGCGCACGTCATTATCACCAGAAAGCAATTGCTGAGTGTGGGCTATCTTATATGGATAAAACTTCAGGACATTTCTCATAACTCTCCACACTGTCGTATATGGCATGTCCAATTCCCGTGATATCGTACGTGCACTACTGCTACCATGTGCACTTGCTGTTCCCTACTCCACCGTTGCAGTTTCAAGTTGGTTTGCAACCTCATCCTGGTTTAACGACGAATGTTCTGTTCTCTTCAAAATACAAGATCATTTTTCGAAGATTTGTAATTATCAGAGGGCCTCTGCGTAAACCTTTTACCTGCCGAAATGCAACAGAAGAATTACATTTAAGTAAGTAATACTTTATTCCTTATTATTATGTACATCAGGAGACCATACAAACGATTTGCTTGGGAAATGGAAAGAGAGCAGTAGCGATGCTAGTAACGGGGCTCTCTTTCCGGAAGACAAAGCAAGGGATTTCTCGTATTCAACAAGAAACAATAACGATATTGATTCGCGCGTACAAATCCGCATTGTTATTAAGAGATTTACATTCGCAGGTGTATCACATTTACAGAGTTTATGAGCAGAGTCTTGACTCGAAGACGTTACAAGTGAAGGTTGAAGTCCAAAGGTGGAATCTTTGTGGGCTGCAGAGTAAGAATGTTTTTCCTTGTAGCCTGTACCGAGAGAAGAAGTAGGAGAAACAAAAATAGTAGAAAAATGTAAATGAATTTTGAGTTGACCGTTGCGGGTGCAGTTTTAAAGGACATTTAAAAGGAAAGGCAGACAAAAGAAAAATGGAAAAGGAAGAGCAGGGAGAGCAGAGGAGGGGGAAGAACTGAAAACTAAAAGGAAAGAGTGGGAAGGCAGAAGTAGCAGGCAGAGCATACTTGATTTAAGTACTAATCAAAGATTTTGGCTTTAAGGGTGAGAAAAGACAGAGCTTTTAAATCTTGGGGAACCGAATTCCAGATTTTAGAACCCGTAACGGAGACACTGTGTGTTTTATAGTTTGTGCGAGTCCGCGGTAGCCTGATATCGTCCTGGTGACGTGTATTGTAATCATGTGTCGTCTGTGAGATGGAGAAAGGTAAAACTAGGTCACCTTTTGTGACTTTGTACATAAGGAGTGCAAGTTTATATTTTACTAAGAGAGTGAAAGGAAGAATGCGCCATAATTTAAAAAGTTGGCCAGCGTGTTCATGGAAGCCTGCAAAGTTAACTATTCGCATAAGCTTTTTTTTTTGCGTTCCTATCAATTGCCTAAGGGAAGTAAAATATGTGATTCCCCAGACCTCAAGACAGTAGGTAAGTTTTGAATAAAATAAAGAATAGTAAAGAATCATTAGGATATATTGAGGAACGACATGTCTGAGTTTCGAAAAAATTCCCAGGAGACTGCTAAGAGAATTGGTGAGATCGTTAATGTGTTCTTTCCAGGTTAAATTTGAATCGAAAATTACTCCAAGAAGTTTGGCTGATTTCGTTTCCTGAAGGATGGAGTTGCGGAAAGTAATAGGAGAACTGTTAGGTAATATTTTTTGCCGGGAATGGAAGATAACGTAGTTAGATTTTGCAATGTTTAGCTCTAGTTTGTTAACGTAAAGCCAACGTGAAATGTTATCTAAATCTTGGTTGACTTTTTGCACTGTTTCTTCGATATTTTTTCCCGATACCAGAAGTGTCGCGTCGTCAGCATAAAGAAACAGCTGACTATTCAGGACAGCTTGGGGCAAATCGTTGATGTAAAGAAGGAAGAATAGCGGAGCTAAACAGCTTCCTTGTGGTACAACCAACAGAAATAGTTTTGCGAGTTCAGGGAGTTTTACCTATGAAAACTTGCTGTTGCCTATTGAAAAGGTAGCTGTTCAGTAATTTTAGAGGTGTACCCCGAATACCATACCGTTCCAATTTCGTCAGTAAAATGTCATGCTTAACATTTTCAAACGCTCTTTGGAGATCTATTTGCATTCCTATTACAAAATTGCTTTTGTCTATTTCGTCAGAAATCATCTCTTTGATATTAAGGAGGGCGGTAGTTGTTGACCTGTGTTTTCGAAAGCCGAATTGATGTTTGTAAAGTAAGTTTTTACTTTCGAAATATGATTCAAGTCTACTGTGTAAAGCCTTTTCAAAAATTTTGCTAATAACTGGAAGGATAGAAATAGGATGATAATTCTGAATGTCAGATGGGTCGCCTTTTTTAAATATAGGAATAATTTTAGCCATCTTAAGCTTCGAGGGGAAAATACCCTTATTGAAGCTGATATTGATTAAATGCGCAATAGCATTTGCAAAGAAATCTGGGTTGGCTTTAACAATATGCGGCGGGATATTATCGAGACCTGTGGACTTGGAACTAAGAGCATTAATAGAACGCTTGACCTCGTTTCTGCTCAATGGTTTAAGGAAGAAAGAAGACCCGGCGGCGGGGAAGGGTTCAAAAACATCTGAGTGGTGCGGGGGAGTGGGACTACTGTTGGGAGGGGGGGATCGTTTGCAAAAAGTTCGTTGAAGGCGTTGGCTATTGTATTAGTTGTGTGGAGCTCAGTGCCAAAGGCATTGATTTTGGTGGGGAGGAGATTATTTGATTTTTTGCGGTTTAGGGCCTCGTAAATTGTTTTCCACGTAGATTTGTTGTCTCCGAGTGAGATTTTAAACTTCGCATCAAAGTAGTTCCTTTTGGCTACTCTCAGGATTGTAGTTAACAAATTTCGATAAGAAACATATTTTGATTTTAAAAGGGGGTCAAAAGGACTGTTCCTGTATTTAGCATGAAGCCGATCCCTATTGATGATGGATTTCGGGATACCTCCTGTGATCCAAGGCTTTCTTGGAGTGCGTTTATAAGACTTATTAGTTAAATATTCGGAATTTTTTAAAGCCCCAGTTACCCCTTCTGTGAGAATATTGTAAGCCTCGTTGGGATCGAAACTGTTGTACATCGCGTCAAGCCAGTTTGCATTGTTGAGTAGTGAGGAAACTTTTTCTAGGTTGTAGGAAATTCTCGGGGTTTTACGATCAATAGTGCATCTTGGTAGTAAATTCGATATTTTAATAAATACCGGAAAATGATCTGAGATTCCCGTTTGAATTATGCCTGCCTGAAATGGATAGTCGGTGATGTTGGAATAAATATGATCTAGGAGGGTTTTTGACACGTCTGTAACTCTGGTAGCTTTATTAATGAAGGGAATGCAGCCGTGGGAAGCGAGGATGTTAGATAAAGAACGGTTAATAGGGGTGTTCTCGAGCGAATTTATATTAAAATCACCGCAAAGTATTAAATTCGATTTTGAAAAATTTTGGAAAAAAGAAATTTCAAGTGCTTTAAGGAAGTCGGCTGCATTGTTGTTTGGTGAACGATAAATAACACCCACAGAAACTGTATTCAGGGGGGAATAAGTATTTATGTCCAGAAAGAGTGATTCACAGGAATCAATTGGGCCGACGTTTTTAATTTTGTAATTAACCGTTTTATGCACGTAAATGGCTACACCCCCGTGAGAGCTGTCTGGTCTGGAGACGTGTTCTAGACGGTAATTATCTAGATTTAAATATTTAGCGTCGATTTGAGAAAGAGTTCTGGTTTCGGTTAATGCAATAATTTTGAAAGGAATTTTTGAAGTCATGAGCAACTCCGAAATTAGATCTAAGTTTTTAAGGAGACTACGGATATTGATGTGCAGGACGCTTAGGTCGTCCCTGCAATTACCTAATATGCTTTGCAAATCGCCCGCACAGTGATAGTGACAATTAATAGATAAGGGAGATAGAAACCGAGAAGCCATAGCGAAGGAAGGAGAAAAGAAGCGCGCGATAAAGGTAAAAACAAGAAAGCCATCTTTTAAATCCGGAAGCACCCCACACGGATCATTGACGCCGGATAGATGGGTCCGAAGGCTGGTCGACAATGTTGAAATGTTTAAGATTACGGCACGTTATTTGGAGAATGGTACTTCCGTCCGTGTATCAGCTGAGGATTTTTCCATTAGAAGTCCACAGGTGTTTCCAGCCATGTGTACGTTTTGCTTCGAGGGCGGCTCCGAATAGCTGTTTCCGTCTTTGGGTTAATTGTTCACTTATGAATATTGGCTGCACTTCTCCAGAAAATCCCTGGTCCTTCGATGTAATTCTTTTTTTCCTGGCTGTGGCGATAATGGTTTCTTTAGTGCGGCGATTTACAAATCGAACTATAATGGGCTTGAATTTTTGAGAAGAGAGGACTCGATGAGATGCTTCCATATTGGAAGTATTTAGTTCGATGTTTAGAACTTTACCAATCTTTTTCAGGATCAAATCTGTAGATTCACCTTTGCTCTCAGGAATATTACGGATTTTAATATTGTTTCTCCTATTATAGCTGTCGATTTCATCCAAGGCGTATTCCAGATCCGTTACTTTGTCTTTCAGAGCATCGTTTTCTGCGAGAAGACGACAGTTTTCCCTTTTCAGGTCAAGACACAATTCCTTCATCTCTTCAAACTTGTTATTCATGAAGTTGAGGCTTTGTGTTACTTCTTCCAGCTCTTTTAGCTTTTCGAGTTTGTTTTCGATTTGCCCAAGTTTTGACTCGATTCGTTGAAGGCAAGCTAACCGGTTTTCCACCGTTTCGAGGCGTTGACCGAGTACCGCACAAGAGGGGGCCATTTTCCGCTGATTAACAAGTGGGCGATTTATCGGCGAACGGGAGCTCAATTGATTGTGACCTGGTTGAAGGAGTGACGAAGTGACAAACAGATGCAAATTACACGCCACTAAACCTGTGTAGTACCGAAGAGCGTGTCCTGGAAACAGCCAACGAACAGAAACTGAGAACTTGGGCCGGAAAACCATTACATGGCAGGCACTACAATGACCTGCAACAACCACACGTTGACAAAAAGGCATCAAATTCTTGGCTGGCCAAAGGCACTCTCCAGCCAGAGACAGAAGGATTCATGCTAGCCATCCAAGACCAAGTGATCGCAACAAGGAACAATCAGAAATTCATCCAGAGAAAAGACATAGAAAGCGACAAATGCAGACACTGTCATGCGGCATCGGAGACAATCCAACACGTGATGGCAGGATGCAAGATCCTTGCGCAGTCAGACTACAAACATAGACACGATCAAGTAGCGAAAATAGTCCACCAGAAATTGGCAGCGAATGCTGGCTTTCTGACAGAAAAATGCCCGTACTACAAATATGAGCCAGAGACCGTGCATGAGAACGAAACACACAAGCTTTACTGGGATAGAGCAATCATAACAGACAAGACAGTCCCACATAACCGTCCTGACATAACCCTCGTCGATAAATCGAATAAGACCACGTACTTAATCGACATAGCAGTACCCAACACCAATAACATACAGACAACCTACACAACGAAAATCACCAAGTACCAAGATCTCAGACATGAAGTACGAGATATATGGGGTATGGAAAAGATCCTCATCATCCCGTTAGTCATCTCAGCAACAGGGATAGTACCAAAAACGCTTGCGACGAATTTGGAGATACTCAACATTGACCCAAACACCTACATTGAAATACAAAAAGCCACAATCCTAAACACGTGTCACATTGTCAGGAAGTTTCTAGACATGGCACATTAAGAAGTGATGTAAAAAGAGGCTTGGGAACATGGCGCTCTGCCCGTCCCAAAGCCTGTTTCCGCCAAGAATGGGCGAGGAAAACTTTTATATATATATATATATATGTATTGCAAATATGGTATGCATATGTTTAGAAAATCCAATATTAATTAATAATTAACTATTAAAACTAATGCTTAATATGCAATTCTGAAATAAACTTATATAATAAATTTGTTTTTCTTGAAGTTCAACCTTTTAAAAGCATCCTTTTCAATTAAAGAATCTTTATGCATACACAGATAAATGTATGTCTTCAGAGTTGAAAATAAATTTTATATAAAAAGAACTTTGAGAGAGAGGGAGAGGGAAAGAGTACTACGTGAAATACATCAATACAGTCGAACCTCGTTAAGACGAACACCAAAGGGAACAAAAAATCTGTTCCTATTAACAGTAATTCGTCTTATCCAGAAAGCATAGTATGCTATACAATCTGACGGAACTTCAGAAAACTGTTCGTATCAAAAATAATTCGTCTTAAGCGTGTTCGTCTGTACTGTTACAAGAACATTACTTCTATTAATGTTCAATAAAACTTGAATATTTATATAAAAACACGCTTATATTCGAAGTGTAGAACATAGAATACTCACGCCTTTAATCCTTTGAAATATTATTTGATATACAGACACTACAGAAGATGCTGAAGGTGTTATAAAAAGCCATGTTGATGACGCAGGATTCTTCTCATCCCTCTAGGAAACCCCCGGGAGCTCAGAAGTACTTTAGCAGAATATTGGTGGACGTAAGTTCTAAGAGCTTTTGGACATTCCCATGGATATTTAATATTTCTGTGTACTATATGTTGTTGTCAGATGTAACCAGTGCTACATGAACTAACTCTTTTATCTCCAGTTACAATCTCGATTCTTTAGCAAATTTGCATCAATGTTGAAATGCTTTTCTAGTTTTGAACAGGTTATATTAAAATCGCATTGAATAGAATGCCTCCGCAAACTTCAATTTATAAAATAAATGTACTGTGGACAAATTTCCGCATTTCATTCTACTTCGTAATTTTGGGGAATTAATGTAGAATATTCAGCTTAAAAATACAATTAATTTTAATAATAATGCCACGGCCGGTCGCTTTTAAGTAAATACTATATACTTACGTGTACTAGTTCACTAGTGTAGATTGCACGTCTAATAAACATGAAATGGCATTATGGAAATAATAATATTTTGCTTACAAAAATGCTGTATGTGCTTATGAGCTCTTAATGAAAAAAAATTATAAATTAGCCTACGTTTTCCATATTACTTATGAACTTCTGTTAAAACTTTAGTGATCTTTAAATTGTTGATATTGCAAACTTAAGTATAAAAAAATCCATCAAAATTTTCGTATTCTATTTCCCAATCGAAAACCTTAAATTTTTGTAACAAGAGATGAAGGTGGGTGAAGGAATATTTTTCAAGGCAACTGTATTTCCGCACATTTATACTCTTGTTTGTAAAAATTGCAACACCATGAAGGAATCATGTGATTGAGCTGAAACTTTCAGGAAATGCAAATTAGGGTATGCTATTCAAATGATTAGAATTTCAGAGTCATCGCGCATGCGTGGGCTGAGCAGCGCCCTCTGAACTGCTGATGGATCCGTATAAATAGAGGGCTGTAGCGGGGCGTGTATGGTTATCGGTTAGTGGTAAACGTTACATGAGACGTCACTATGCCTCTACGACGAAAGAGGGCGACATTTCAGCAAGTTACGGAGTTTGAACGGGGACGAATGATCGGCCTTCGTGAAGGAGGGCTTTCTCATCATGCAATAGCAGCTCATATGGGGCATAACAGCAGCACAGTGATGCGAGTGTGGAAGCAGTGGGTTCAAGAGAACCAGACAACTCAGAAATCCGGGAGTGGACGCCGAAAGGTGACGTCAGCACGGGATGATAGACACCTGGTCCGCATGGCGGTGACGGACCGTTTTGCTTCATCTGGACAGTTGGCAGAACGTTGGTGCACTGCTACAGGTGTATCATTGTGTGCTTCATCAATTCGTCGGCGTCTACTGCACCGTGGACTGCGTGCAAGAGTTCCTTTATACAGGATCCTCCTGACGCAAAACCATCGGCGCCTGCGGCTACAATGGGCTCATGGACATAGAGACTGGCGTGCTGATTGGCAACAAGTGGTGTTTTCTGATGAATCCCGCTTTAATTTGGGGTACAGTGATGGCCGCATCTGTGTTAGACGCTATACCGGTGAACGCCACCTTCCGGAGTGCGTTATCCAACGTCATAGTGGACGAATCCCCAGCGTTATGGTCTGGGGTGCGATTGCGTATCATGGACGATCTCAGCTGCTACGAATTGTGGGTAATCTTAACAGCAACCGGTACATCAATGAAGTTCTGGAGCCCGAAGTTGTTCCCTTCCTTCAAGGCATTCCCGGAGCTGTATTTCAACAGGACAATGCCCGCCCACATATTGCCAGGAATGTTCAAGACTTCTTTTCATCACAACAGATACAGCTTCTTCCTTGGCCTGCCTATTCGCCGGATATGTCGCCGATTGAACATGTGTGGGATTTCGTTGGTCGGCGTCTCGCTCGTGATCCTCGTCCCATAGCTACTACAGATGAACTTTGGGGTCGCATACAAGCAATCTGGAATGCTCTTCCTCAGGCACACATTCAACATCTGTTTGATTCCATGCCACGTCGTATAGCATCACTTATTGCAGCGCGTGGTGGCTTCACCAAATACTGATTTTCGACATGTAATATTGTTTTTTTGCTTTGTAATTTTAATCGTTTATTTGTATCAACACAGGTCGTTTGTACATTAAATTTCATTCAATTCGGACGAGTCCTTCATGGTGTTGCAATTTTTAAAAAAAACATTAGTATCTTTGCTTGCATGATTACTGAGTTTCATCCTAAGATTCTTTACTCTTTATTCGATTATCCGAGGACTGTCCGTAAAATTTTTTGTTAAAGTGGGCAAATTTAGCATTGATCCCATGGGAATAATTTCTTTTTTATTGGAATTTTATTTTTATAAGCGATGCATTGGATTACATATGACGTGATTATGTGGGGCCGACTCTAAATACAATTTTTTTAATGGAATGGGAGTAAAAATTGAAAAAAAAAATTAGCGGAAATTGGCGCAAATGCAATGTATGGAGGAATTCAAATGTTTTGTTTTAAAGAGGCAAGAAGTTATTTCCTTCTGGCTCTATTTCTTCTTGATCTCTTCTCCT
>QLNU02015003.1:122609652-122619994 GCA_006491805.2 Dysdera silvatica | reverse complement strand
TGGACTACTTTTTAAACCAAATTACGAAACCGGTAATAAATTGATCGAAATGCCCATTGGAGCATATGTATTTAAATAAATCGAACACTACGCAGATTAAATTAAACAACAATATAAATCAACGTTTATTGGCTTAGTGATACCAGCGCCGATGTTATGGCGTGATTAGATAGTGAAACGTTCGAAAGAAGGTAAATATTTCTGCGTTCGGTGGGACTTGCACCTACGACCTTCCACTTGCAGGGTGGAGGCTCTACCATCTGAGCTACAAACGTATATAAAGACTTTACTGAAGCAGATTATTTCAGCTACATATATATTTTTGGTTTAAAAAATAGTCCATATACTACACCATTCTGTGAAATAACCGGCTTCAGTAAAGTCTTCATATATGTTCGTCAGGGATTAGTTATTGCCGTTCGAAAACTTTTGCCATAATAATGTTTGAATACAACGGCGAGGTGGGGTAATAATCATCTTGCATTAAGATTGTAGTATCAAGACAATTTCTCTGTTGAAGCGAAGGAATGACAAAGTTCTGGAGCATAAATGCATACCTAGAGACAGTAACAGAACATGTCATTGGCCCCGAGGCCGTATTTTCTTCAAAGAAGTAAGGACCAATGACGAAAGATGAGGTGAAGCCACACCACACTGTCACTTTTGGAGCATGCAACGGAATTTGTTGATGAACGTGGGGATTTGTGTCAGACCAAATACGGCAGTTACGTGTGTTTACAGCGCCATTCAAGTGGAAATGGGCCTCATCACTCCACAGTATCTGCCAAGGCCATTCATCATCCACTGTCATCCGAGCAATGAACATCAAAGCAAATTTTTTGCGCACGTCATTATCACCAGAAAGCAATTGCTGAGTGTGGGCTATCTTATATGGATAAAACTTCAGGACATTTCTCATAACTCTCCACACTGTCGTATATGGCATGTCCAATTCCCGTGATATCGTACGTGCACTACTGCTACCATGTGCACTTGCTGTTCCCTACTCCACCGTTGCAGTTTCAAGTTGGTTTGCAACCTCATCCTGGTTTAACGACGAATGTTCTGTTCTCTTCAAAATACAAGATCATTTTTCGAAGATTTGTAATTTTCAGAGGGCCTCTGCGTAAACCTTTTACCTGTCGAAATGCTTTAAGTGCCGCAGAAGCATTGCTATTTCGTTGATAAAAGAGCTTAACAAGTAACGCGCGATCTGGTAAAGTAAGTTTCATGACGGAGTCCTCGTATGGTGGAAAAATGCTTCACGACTCCTTATATAGGCAGAGGATGTTGCGCATGTTAAGTAATATGTAAATTGCCTGCTCTGCAGCGCCATTTCCTCCTCTAGCGGCCGAAATATGAACTCAATTTTTTCTTTCAGAAATCGAAACCGCATACTCAGGGGAGCATGTGTATGAAATTTGGGTGAAATTGACAGAGTAGTTTTCTCTACAGAGAGGTCTAAACACCTCCTGTTTAATTTGGATCACCCGGTATAGTAAGATAAATAATGTCTATCAACTGAGTGTTTATGGTGTATTATAAGTTTTTATATTAATGCACACAAACACACATACATATATATATATGTGTGTGTGTGTGTGTGTACTTGGGCATATTTAATTTAAAAAATGTATATAATAACATATGCAAGAATTAATCTCTCAGTCAACTTCAGATTTATATAAAAAAATACACTAGCTAGACTTTTTGCTTCAAGCTTCATAGAGTCAGTGTATGCTTCTTCTAAGCAGTTTGATGCATAAAAATTATTAGTTGTTCACAATTATGTATACTCTGTGGGATAATAGTGAGTCAATATTTAAATAAAAATTTTTGCATCCATTAGAATATATGTATAAGATTTTTATAGGACTTCTTTTTCAATACTGTGTTATGGTAGACATTTTTCTATTGACCAATAATTTAATTGAGATTTATTTAAATGTAAAAAAACAATATAGCACATGTGAAAATAGGCGGCTTCATATTTTCTATATATTCTAACTATTAAACCTGATGTGTGCTAAAAATGGTTATACTTTACATAAAATAAAAGTTATCTTTGCGAAGTTAGTGTTTTATTTTATTGTACAAGTGTTTGTTTTGTTTTTGTCTTTTTTAACAAAATTTCTGAAAATAATGCTTTTTCTCGAGGGAAATGAGGGTTTAACGGCTAAAAATATTCTAAAGGCAGTAATAGATTCTGTAGATACAATTTCAGTGTAAACCAGGGTTTAAACTATGGTTGTTGTTTTTTTTGAAAATGCGACGAATTAATCTAAAATGCGAGAAAGAAAATTGTGTCCGTCTCAAAAAACAACAGTTGTTTAATATCCAGGCAACAAACTTTGCCTTTTTTTTAATCACTTTGATTTATGTAAGATAATCTAAAGTAGCATTACGCAGATTAGATTTATAAGTAAAGACAACGTTATACCTTACTTATGCTTATAACATTGTCTTTATACATGAAACTTTGATTATGTTTCACTGTTATTTTTTCTTAAACTTAAAGTATGTTTCTTACAGTAATTCAAAGCATTGTTGTTGTAAATAATTTTATTGATACGATTTTTCAAGCGATGAAAACAACTAATCTTCTTTGGAGTTTTTGCGATAGAATTTTTTAAGCCAGCTTAACTCTTATGCAAACTACACTATGCGCGTAGAAATGCCCTCAATATAAAAGATATGGGAGTAGGGCGTTGGTCCACGGCGTCGGCCATTACAGTTTAGTATGGAGGCTTTCAATGTAGGAGGTGTTGACTCAGCACCCTCAACATGGGTCAGGTTCACTCGCCCTCTAGCTTCTAGTATTTGAGAGAGCATGGTGAAAAATTGATGGCACATTTTTGTTTGTTTGTTTGTTTTGTGGTTTTACGGCTCAAAGACTACAATGGTCATGCTGCGCCGGGACCTACTGTTTTCCGAGGAATCCGAACCTCTTATGGCCTAGGGAACCAAACCCCGGACTACAGTGAGCAGTGCGATCTTTTTATGAGATCTCTGAGTAAGCGTTCTTTGTACACTGTTGGGAGTCGAACCCGGATTAACGGCGTACTAGGCGAACGCGTTACCACACTGCGCCACCGCAGGGCGGCACATTTTTGAAGCCACACTATGCCCACAGTTACAAATTAAGAGCACAACGTTGGGTATCAATTTCACCCAATAGTTTTCCTTCAGTTACCAAAACATTTTACTTGGGTTCAATTAAAAAAAAAAAAAAATCTGTCCAGATAAACACTAATTGAACATTTTATAAAGGTACCTTTTAATGAAGCTGATGTCATTTCATATTCTACCTCTGAGCAGCAGGGTCATGGTCAGAAGTGTTGACCCTGCTAATCACCCAGGGCAAACACAGGGGGGGGGGGTAGGTCACAGGGGCTGTGATCCCTCCCAAAATATATTTTTTCATTGTAAAAAATTCCAACTTGCATGATAAATGAAAGGTTTTATTCCATGACCATGGCAAATTCTGTCCTTGACCCCCCAAAATTAAAGTCTATGTCTGCCCTTGTAACCAACCAGAACAAATTTAAATTAGCGGAAAACATAGGGGACATTTACAAGCAATTTTATACTAAATGAACAAATGCAATTTCGTCGATCCAGCTCCTCAAATGCGACAGAAAATTGCCCAGCATTGCGGGAAGGGAGGTTATAATTACCTTATGTACATGGCTATACTACATGTGTGTACGCTGTGTGATTTGTCGCCAAGGCGGGACAACCCTGCCGTGGCAACCTCTTTCCTGGATAACATCACGTGCTGGCTTCTCAGTTGCAATGTTTTCTTTTAAGGAGTAATTACCTGTTATACTGAGTTTACTACCTATTATAACCTTTTCAAATTTTTTTAATGAACAAAACTTCTGTCTTTAAGCTTCTGAGCTTTTATGGCTTTTGGAATCATTTCCTCCACTTCGTCTTTGTGACGCCGCCTCCACATATACTCTGCGTAGTATGAGTCAAACAGCTTTTCAGCGCCGACATTGCGATACTCCACATCCCCCCTCATACCTCCTCTCCCTTCTCCGTATCTTTTGCGAAGTACTGAAGAAGAGTCCAACAGCTAGTCAACGCGGATTTGCGAAGTACGAGTCCAATAGCTTTTCATCGCCGACATTGTGATACTTCACATTCCCATATTCTCCAACCTATCTCCTCTCCCCTTTTTCCCCCTCATCCCTACCTATAACCTTTTCTCTTCAAACCTCTTCCTCCTTCTCCTCCTATACCCCCCTCTCCATCCCAAACATACCATCAATTCCAATCTGTTACAAAAATAAATACATTTAAATGGTTGCTCATCCTACCGCTACAACTCACAAACCACCACTGGCATGAACGGATGCTATGACACTACAATACAACTACCATGTACATGTGCTCATTTTTAACGCTTCCTAAAACTTTCCCTCTGTTTTAAGAGTATAGCATCAGTTTTGGAGACGAGTTGGCGACAAAACAGGGGATTCATCTGTAGTGTCACCATGTATATTATAAGATAAAATAACGAGATGTTTTTGCGAATTATTTTATTTGACAACGAAATTTTTATTCCCAATGTTTTATTTTGTGGGGGGAGGACTTTTTTCAAAATTTCAAGTTGAGACAGTTTGAGTAGACTTTGTGATCGGAAGTTAATAGCAAACAAAAATTGAAAATGAGCTTGAAGCCAAAGAATATCGCTAAACGTAAACTATCCCTAAAAGCTTTCCTTACAAGTAGGAAAGGATACGTTGAGATGCTAGTGTAATGCTAAGGGAGGGAAGCAAAATAAGAAGGGAAGAAACTAGGGTCTGGCTAAAAACAGAACTTTTAGAGGGGGTGATTTATTGGCAATCTGCCAATTTTTAGGGGGCTGGAGATATTGGCATCTGGCCAGCCCAAAGTTTACTAAACAACAAAACAAAGTATTAGGGAAAACGTAAAAAGAAAGCAGGGAAATCTACAGCAGCGTATATTCCAGGACTTTTCCAGGTCCCACAAATTTGCAGGACTTTTCCATGTCTGAAATACCAAAAAATGAATTTCAAGGACTTTCCAGGTTTTCTAGTACCTGTACGAACCCTGGCCTTCAGCATATACCTGAGAACAGTTTGTGGGGACTGTTCAAATCTCCCATTGTCCATACAAGATCTCCGTGACATATTAATGCAATTGCGAATAAAAACAATTATTGAGATGATGCATAAACCTACCTTTATAAACTACACATTTTTTAAACAACTGCCACAATGAATGCAAGCTATAAACGAAAATTAAAAGCTGTCTTACAGAATATTAAAGTGTACAACTTTTTTTTTTCAATGACCAAGCAGCGAGCACGTATCATCAAACTATGAAGGAGATACTGTTAAGTCAAATTTCACTAGTGCACTGTAGACGACAATTTGTTTAAAATATCAGTTACAAACCTTTCTCCATTAGCTGTGGACGTTTAAACAAACACAAACGTTCTTGTTTGACACTAGGTTGATTTTGACTGAGCTTATGAATGGCAGCTATTTGCATTCTATTCAAAGCACTTAATTCCAATTCAATTTCAGAACTCATCATCACAAACCAGCACCAACAACATTAATAAGTAAATGCCCAAATAAATGGAACACAATCTGACATAATTGAAAACGTTTCCTGCAACCCAACAGCTCACAAAATAAGTGCTTCAAATTTATTGTTAGTTTTTTCCCATACCTAAAATATATCCCCAAAGAGAATTGTCAAAAGAGTATTAAATAAACAGAAAAAAAAACAAAACAGTAATAAACAGTCCGAAAATAGTAATAAAGAACTCACCAGGAAAGAAGAGAGGAGTCGTTTCCCCTTTGTCTGACGAAGTTATTGTGTTTTAGAATAAAAAAAATAGCAAAAAAAAAACAAAAAACGAATTTATGGCCACAGCAGGATAACCATTGCACCAATAAGCCAGCTGATATCACATTAAAACGTGACTTTTACCCCTTTGATTTTCCACGATTATGTTATCAGATTTTACGTCATAGTTAATTTTTCTTGAATAATTAGGCGTTCGTAATATATATGTTTGATGTATAATTCTGGTCTAGTCATATAGAATTTCTTTATATAAAAAAACAAACAGCGTCGACACCATTCATGCGATCCTTACACATACACACGAACACTTCCAGGAATTTAAAATACACAAACACTACAACAAAAGCAATCACTAGAACTGTAACGTCATTTTTCCATCACTGTATACAGATGTTCTAAATGTTGGACCAACGTTTCGCAACCGGGATTCCGTGAGAAATAGTAAAGAATAACAGAATTGTAGCCCTGTATGATAAGCAGGTGATAATCGAATGATCAAGTGATCATAGAGGGCGCATCGAATGATCGTCGAGCGATCATCGAAGAATGATTATCGTTCTTAAATGCAGTTTTATGTGTGCACTTTTCCGATAGCAATAAGTGAAACGACACAGAAGATAAAATCGTTTTACTAAAATGTAGAGTTTTATATGTTAGTACTTTTGCCATGGCAAAAGGTGAGATTAATATGGTTGCTCAGCACTTTTTAAAAATGAATAAAAAATATCATCTTTGAATAACAAAATATCTCTGATTACGAAAATCGAAGTTAAATTTTGAAAAAAAAAAAAAAATTGATTACGATGTACTAAGAACAGAAAATACATGAAAACAGCCTAAAAAATCACGTGACCGAAAACGCTTCGTCACTGTCGGTGCAGAGGCTAAAAAACTATTTTCTAGCCTCTGTATTACTAGTGACGTCACTTCTGACTTTTTCGTGGGTAACGGAACGCCACATTCCCGTTCTCGTTAGTCGCGTGTATGACGTCACAGCTGCCTTTGAGAGGTTGAGGTCGTTTTCGCGTCCCTTCTTTTATACGTCAAACTTTAAAAAAATTTAAAAGTTAAATACTGCACGAATATTAGAAATATTTTAAATTTATTCATTTTTCGACTCACGGAATCGAATAAAAAAAAAAAAAAAATGCTGAAAACCCCTATTAAAGAGGGAAAATCTCTCAAATGGAGAATTTTTTGTTTGTACTTTCTCAATGGCAAGAGTAAAAAGAAAACGAATACAATTTTCGATGTTATTTTTACTTTATTATTATTTTTTTCCAAAATTTCATTGACACATTTTATTGATTACCCTCAGAATAGTTTAAAAAGGATAATTCCTCCCTGTCCCCTAGGCATGCCCGTATCTGCAGGGGAGATCTTAGCATGGGCGCCGATAGCATAAAAATATTTGGGGGGACAGTATAACAATGGAAGGCAGTTTTTTGTTAACCAGGGCCGTAGCCAGTGGGTGAGCACAAGGGCCCGCCTTCCCTCGCTTCCGTAATGTTTTTGCTACCAGTACTTACTCATTAGCGAGGTTGTAAAAAAAATTTGCCTCCCCGAAATAATTTCTGGTTAAAGCCTTGTTGTTAACCACTCTTTACAGCGATAACAGACACCCACAAGGCAGTGTTTAAATGTGCTTCTACTTGATGACATTCACTTTACCACAAAATCTATATTTTAGTTACATTTCTAATTTAATTTCCACATGTAATTCACCTTATTAAATTTCGTATTTATTACTCTGATGATGATGATGCAGACAGCCTATTTAATTTATGTCGTTGATAATGAGCTTAATGGGCCAAAAAGTTCCTTCAGCTTGCGAAATTAAAATAAAGAAACTATAGTTGTAACGTTATTAAAAATGTTCCGTTTGAAAGTTGAAATAATAACACGTCAATGAAAACGCTGCCATACAGAGGGCGATATACAGAGTCGATGAAGTGTCGACGCTAGCAAGGTCCTATGATGTGCGAGGCCCGCCCCAGGGAAATGTTCATGGGGCCGGTCGAAACGAGCCTAAGGGCCCGAATTAGTACTCGGCGCCCCTGACTATATAATACGAGGGCGAATCAAAGTCTTTGCCCCTATTTTTTTTTTAGTCAAATTACGGCTGTAAATGCGAAGTCAACATATCCATTCCCAGCGGTGGATCTTTCTTTGACCGGCCGGCCTTATCCGCCAGCCGCCCACGTATGGTGAAAAGTGTCTCGCTTTGAGAAGTGTGAGGTGGTGATATTGTGAGTTCGCAAAAGGCCGTGAAGACTTGCATGACAATGAGCGTTCGGAGAGGCCGCGTTCATCGATGACTGACGACAACATTTCCCACGTGGATGCAATGGTGAAAGCGGATCGGCGTGTGCACCTCAAGGACATTTCCCGGGAGCTTGGCATTTCATATGGGAGTGTTTACGACATCGTTCACGGGTTCTTCGGGTTCCGGAAGATTTCATGTCGGTGGGTGCCAAGGCAGTTGGACGACATGCTAAAAGGCAAGCGAAGGATTGCTTCACTGAATCATCTACAACGGTATGCCGAGGACGGTGGAAGTTTCCTGGACAGTAATGTTACTGGCGATAAAACGCAGATACTGCATTTCATGCCGGAACCAAAGCAGCAGAGCATGGTGTGGAAACATCTGGGTTCGCCTCTGACAAAAAAATTCCGTTCAGTGCCATCTGTTGGGAAAGTGATGTTAACGGTCTTCTGGGATCGCCCTGAACCGATCCTGCTGGATTTCATGCCACAAGGTGCAACCATCAATGCCGACAGTTATTGTTCCACACTGTCACGTCTGACATCATGCGAAAGCGCTGAGGGATCCTCAATGTGGACAACATGGTTATCCTCCACAACAATGCGAGGCCACATGTGACAATCAGTACCGCTGACAAGCTCCGGTCATTTCACTGGGAGAGTCTGGACCACCCACCATACAGTCCGGACCTCGCTCCTAGTGATTTCCACGTTTTCGGTCCGCTGAAGAAGTTCCTGGCAGGACAGCGATTCACGTGCAACGATGAAGCTAAGACAGCAGTCCAACGGTGGTTCCACAGTCAGACGGACGAATTTTACCACAGGGGCATCTGAAATTCAGTGCTGCGATGGGACAAATGTCTGAATCGCTGTGAGGACAATGTGAAAAAATAGTGTAAGGTACGTAGAATAGTACGTATATTTGTAATTACCTGTATGTACCTTATTTTGGCTAATAAAAAATAGGGGCAAAGAGTTTTTGATTCGCCCTCGTACAATCCAACAAAAGGTATAATTACATCAAATAAATGACAAAGTGCATTTTGAAAAATACAATGTTCATTAAAAGTAATGTATAGAGAAAGTATATGAACTCATTTTATTTTGTAGGCATCTGGGACAAATTTTGACTTGTACGCATCTGGGATGTACGCAAATGATAAAACCCCCAAGGGGGAAGTGCAAAGTCACCATACAGTAAATTATTTGTTCGCCCCCCCCTTCCCGGTCACCCTAAGTTTAACATTTCGAATGGTAACACCTATTTTGTGGTATATATTTTCTAAAGTGCGTAAAAAGCGCTATTGGTGGATTGGAAAAACATTGAAATCGCTGCATGCGTTTGTGAGGAAGAACTGAATAAAAATCACCATTTTTACCTATTTAAAGATGCTAGTAAAGGCACTTTCGTTTTTCATTCCAATATGGCGTGCTCGTCAGCCATATTGAATTACGTTGTTCTTTAAATCATTTTGTGTGGATATTAACGTATTATTACAGGAGAATATTAGTTTGCCAAATATATTCTGTGTATTTGTACAAAGTAAGCATGGGTAGAGAAAAAAAAAGCCAGACGACGTTTTATGGGTTTAGGCGCCAGAGCCAGGCTAAAATAAACCATGGAAATCCCATAAAATGTCAACTTTGATTAGGGGCTTGTTTGTCAATTCTGGTATCGTAAACTCAGGGCGTAGTTAAACTCAAAAACAGTAGACCGCCCCGCGAAAGGAAACCTATCAGAGATCAGCAGTATAGTTTGTATATATAGCAACAGGCAAATGTACTGGCAAAACGAATAATCCTGTGAGTGGATTGTGTAATTTAATGTGATTGACTTGAGGGTCGTGCTGGGGATAGTAAGAGAAGAAAATAGAAGAGAAGAGCGGGAGCAGCGTACGGAAAAGGACGTCTCAATTTGACGTGAACTTGGAGTTCGGTCGGAGACTTCAAGGCAAGCAAAGTCGCAGGTGGGAAGACTCACAACCTTCCTACTTGAAAGTATCGCACGGGCTCCACTTGGAAAGTTTTTATTAAAGCTCCAAAAATTCTCGATTCGCTCACGAGCTACAAAATCATACGCATCAGCTGCGTAGAGTTATATTCATCGCCACTGCAGAGTGAAGAATTCCGGCTGACTATAATTATTCATCGTTGATTTTCGCATCAGCAAATCCCGACGTTTGTCCAAAAAATACGTAGAGTCCTACTGAACTGACGCAGCAGCATC
>QLNU02015003.1:122579904-122598848 GCA_006491805.2 Dysdera silvatica | reverse complement strand
GTGTGTGTGTAATAAATCATTAAATAATATTTAATCCTACTTATTATTATTAACATCCTATTGCTATATAGTCTAGGCCAGAGATTCGTAGATTTAAACAAAAACCTTCGTTTGGTCGAAAAGAATCGGATGGCTATTCTGTAACTCATGGTCTGCTATTGCGAATTTGGAGAATTGTTTATTGCGAAGATTGCTTTCATGTTCCTGCTTACGGCATGACACAGAGCGACCAGTTTGACAAACCGGTGACCTGTGTCATGCTGAAAACGGGAACATGAAAAACGTTTTCCAAATAGGTAACTCCAGTATAACGACAGAAAAAGTTATTTTATTATTATCTTACCTGAGTAATCTTGTTGTGGCAGCAACCTGTACTTGACCTTCATGGTTTCCTTAATTTTATTTTGTAAACGGTTTTTACAGTCACCTAATAAGAATATATTTTTCAGTTAGTTAATTCTCACCTTAGAACATCATTATTTATAGCATAAATTATTACATAAGGCGTACGCACGCACGCGCTAATAATAATAATAATAATAATAATTATTCACAATTTCCTCGGGTCTCTGGGTGAGACTGATTTCAACCTGTAACTCTAGACTAAGGGGATATTCGATATTTCCTTTGTGTTGTGGAATACATTGACGTATATAAAGAAAATATAATAATAATAAATAATAATAAATAATAATAAACACAATGATAAGAAACTGAAGGAACAGGCAGGCAAAGCACTTCATGGCAGACACTATAATGATCTTCAACATTCCCACATTGGCAAGAAAGCTTCGAATGCATGACTAACCCAAGGAACCTTACAATCAGAAACGGAGGGATTCATGATGGCAATCCAAGACCAGGTCATAAGAACAAGAAACTGCCAGCGATACATCCTGAAGAAGAATATAGAAAATGGACAATTCAGACAGTACAACTTAACATCTGAAACAATACAACATGTTACATCGGGCTGTAAGATAATGGCCTACAAATACCATCACGACCAAGTGGCAAAAATAATATACCAAAAGCTTGCTATCAGAACGAACCTGGTGACCAACAAAAACCCTTACTACAAATACGAACCAGAAACAATACTAGAGAACAAAACACGCAAATTGTACTGGGATAGGGCTATTATGAGGGACAAAACGACACCACACAACAGACCAGATATAACCATAATTGATAAAAACAGCAAAACCGCACACACTATAGACATAGCAATACCCAACACAAATAACATTCAGAACACATACACCACAAAAATGACTAAATACCAAGACTTAAGGTAGGAAATTAAAGACATGTGGTACATGGATAAGGTAAACGTTATCCCTCTTGTCTTATCAGCAACAGGTATAATACCAACCACACTCCAAAAGAACTTGGAGACACTTGAAATTGACCCCAACACATACATACAGATGCAAAAAGCAACGATACTAAACACCTGCCGAACAGTCAGAAAATTTTTAAACTTGGCACCTGGCAAGACTTGAGAACTTGGCACCGCCCGTCTTAAGCCTAATCCGCCAAGTGCGAGAACGCACACAAAAAAATAATAATAATGACAATTGACAAAACCACAAGTATCATACATATAATAATTCCAAACACAAACATACAAACCACATACACAATAAAAATCACCAAATATCAAGACCTCAAATATGAAATTAAAGACATGTGGCACATGGAGAGAGTTGACATTGCACCTGTCCTTTTGCCAACCGCAGATTTAATACCAACCCCACTCCACAGAAGTTTGAAAGCACTTAAAATCGACCCCAACACCTACAATGGGCCACGATTTTGAACACATGCCGAATAGTTAGGAAGTTCTTAGGCACAACACCCGAATGACCTACAGAAGGAATTCTTGAATACTTGTTACTGCCCGCTTCAAGTCTGTACCACCAAGAGCGAAAACACATACAAAATAATAATAATTTTCCAGCGAAGAGCATTACAAGTGCTTGAGCATGTTATAACTGGATGAAATCCTTCACAATAATATGAAAACTAAAACATACTTAAAATACATGAAACGCATACGAAAAATTTTGAAATCAAAATTAAATAGCGGAAACACCATTAGAGCCATAAACAGATGGACCATACCAGTAATAAGATACACGCCAGAAATTATTGCAATGACATCAATGGACGTGGATAATTTGGACCAAAACACACGCAAACAGATTACTATAAGCTACGCTTTACATCCACGAAGTGACGTAGACGGACTATATTTGCCGAAAAGAGAAGGAGGAAGAGGCCGCTTACAAATTAAACAAACTGTTGAAGAGGAAAAAACGAACCTCAATGAATATTTAATAAAAGTAATGAGAAGCTACTAATGGAAGTGGTTTCAAGAAAGCTAATAAAGATTTCAGATTCAAAAAAGTATTTCAGACTCAAAAAAGTGCTTCAAACTAAATGAACTTCAAAAACGTCGCACAAATTGGCAAAACAAACCCTCCATGGGCAATATTTGAAAGAAATTCAGGAAAAAAATAGCCAGCATAACTGAGGATAGCTTCAATTGGTAACTTTAAAAAAAAAAAAAGAAACTGAAGGCCTGATCTTTGCTGCACGAAAGCAAGCACTGCAAACGAACGTGACATCAAAAATCCAAAAGCAAAACAAGAACAGTAAATGCAGACGGTGTAAAGTAAAGGATGAGACAGCGGACCACCTAATCAGTAGCTGTAGTAAAGTAGCCCAATGGCCTCCCTGATTTACTGGAATATCTGCAGAAATTATGAGATCACGGTAACCAAGAACTACTGGGAACATGAAGCAAAAAAGTGACAGAAAACGACTAAATAAAAATCCTGTGGGACTTTCGGCTTTAAACAGACAGGCATTTCAAGCATAATACATCAGACATAACATTGTTGAAGGAAAAACAGGTTATTAGTTTACAGTTACTACAAGTTTAACAGTTTATCATCGACATTGCAATACCAGGTGACAGCAGAATTAAAGAGAAGGAATTCGAAAAAATCTCCAAATATCGTGACCTTGCAATAGAAATTAATAGACTCTTGTTGTTAATTATGCATTTTTTCGTGAGATGGAAAGGTTGACCACTAAAAGCAGTTTTGATTTTCTATAAGAGGAATGGCAAAGCCATATTGAGAAGTACTAGGCGAGCCCAGTGAGAAACGAGTGGGAAATGCCAAAAGACTCTGGAAAAAACAAATAACAGTCATCCCGATTGTGATAGGTGCACTGGGGGCCATCACACCTAATTTAAAAAACTTCCTAGAAAAACTGGACATTACTGACATAACGACAACAGACCTACAAAAAACTGCCTTACTGGGCACCATCTACATATTAAGAAGGTATATGGACAGTTCTCAGGTTTCTGGGTGAGACTTGAACTGAACCAAGAAGTCCAGATCAAAAGGATAGTGATTATCTCCTCGATGCTGTGCAATACTACACTGTATGACGTGTAATAATGTATGTAATAATTAAAGCCCGGATTATATGTACTAAAAAAACCAGGAAAATATACACTAAAGAACTTCAAAAGATGCACTAAAGAACCTAAAGATGCACTAAAGAACCTCAAAAGATGCACTAAAGAACCTCAAAATATGCACTAAAGAACCTCAAAATATGCACTAAAGAACTTCAAAATATGCACTAAAGAACCTCAAAATATGCACTAAAGAACTTCAAAATATGCACTAAAGAACTTCAAAATATGCACTAAAGAACTTCAAAATATGCACTAAAGAACCAAAATATGCACTAAAAGAACCTGAAAAATGCACTAAAGAACCTGAAAATACCTACTAAAGAACCTCAAAATACGCACTAAAGAACCTCAAAATACGCACTAAAGAACTTCAAAATATGCACTAATTAACATATATTTAATTTATGCAAAAGCACTTAATTAACATATATTAATTTAGTGCAAAATATGCACTAAAGAACTCAAAATATGCACTAAATAGCATCAAATATCCATTTGCATACACTTAAAATTAATAAACATGTACCTAAAATAAATATATTTTTAAAATTTTTTAATGCTTGAAAATTTAATGTCCAGTATTTTAAAACGTGTGGATATATTATTAACCGCCAAGTAGAAAAATTCGATATACACTCAAATCTGTTTTTGTGCGGTCTTTTTTTGTGCGATTTCTTTTATGCGATATATGAAAATTTCAATCATGGAACGTAATTGACGAAGTTATCAATAAAAAAAAAAAATTAGTAGGTTTGATCGGCCATTTAGTTTTTTCGATTTTTGATATGTATTTCATCACATTACATATGTATTGAATTCTATAATCGCATAATTTAATTGTTGAATGCACAAGAATTTCCATGTAAATAAATGAAATGTGCAATAGCATATTGCGATGGAATTCTTGCGTAGCAAAGCAAAAATGCATTGATCGCAAATAAACATTGAAGGACATCTGCATCGTGATTTTGAACCAGTTTACCACAAGAAAGTTCGCGTATTGTCAGACTACGAAGGATAATGGTTATACGTTTAGAAAAGTTTTGTATGTGTAAAATAAGTACATATGTAAATAAAATATTTAAAAATGTTCGCATGTGTATTTTCTAAATCAGATTCTAAAAGGTTTGGCGAGATTCCAAATAGCTGCCAAGCCTTGTGTCTTGATTTCGTTTAAAAAAGCAATTCCTAGTTATTTCGTAAGGTTTTGAGTTATTTTCCACACGAGACTTTTTATGCGGTCCCTATTCACCGCATTAAAAAAATACTTTTTAATTGTGTTGCGAAAACTATTTTTTATAGCTACTCGTGAAGTTTTGTGCGATTTTTTTTATGCGTTTTCTTTTATGAGGTCCCTATCCACCGCACAAAAACAGCTTTGAGTGTACATTGAATCATACGTTTTATACAGCACAATTCTATGACGGTATATCACAATGTGTCTCTCTGATCTCTAATCTGTTCTAATCAGTTAAGTTTTATCTTCTATCATGTGTAATAGCATTTTTATGATCAAAAAAGGTCCTTTTCAGAGTTACAAAAGATGTTAGACAGCACTTATAAATTTTTATCACTTTTCTATATTGCCCGCAGATTATCTTCAGATCTATGCCCACTAGAGTTTTGAAATTTTTAATATGCTTTTATATCATAAATACCTATATTTTAAAACCAACTGACAAAGTAAAAATATATTTTCAATAATTTAAAAAAAGTACGATATTTAAAATATGTCGATTTTTTTATATAATTGCTATATATTATTTTTTATACATTTTAATGACTTATTTTGTCCATATTTTCTGGTATTGGGTTAAAGCTGGTACCTTTCTTGGTAATTTGTGTGTGTTTATGTGTGAATGAAATGTTTATGTGTGATAATGGGAACCGTATCATTTACAATGTGAACAGAAGATATATACACATTAATAAACCTGTGAAATGAGTAAATTCCGCCTTTCTTTTCCCCCTTTCCTTGCAATTATATGCTACACTGTACCGCACCATGATCGTTTTAACACACTAGAAGAATAGAGAGAAGCTTGCTAGGAAGGACGAGACGTCCTTTCCATTTTCCTCACGTGGCCAATGAATTACGTTTAACGTCACGTGATGTGGAGCCGCTCGAAGAGCAGCCGTTAAACTGGGGACACTGCTGTGTCCATCAGCGTAGAGTTTTCAAAATTATTGGGGGTGGGGGGGGGGGCAAACACATTTTATGTACATTTATACATTACAGTATATGTAAAATTGCAATTTATTTCAAATTATTGGGCGGCTTGGGCCCCAAGGGCCCATATGACTATGTCTATGGTTGTGTCTATCCTTTATATGGTCTAAAGTTCAGATATGCGCACTATAGGGTTGATTGTTTGGCTTTTTTATGGCGCAAGAGCATCTGGGCTATACTGCGCCAAACACGGTAAAATCAAAGACTGTAGTAAAAGCCAGTACTTTTTAAAAATTTAAAAACGTGCGTATGGTCAGCATGGTCATTTAAAATGTCAGACAGTGATGAAGAGTTAAAAGTAAGAGTGCGGGCAAGTCTATAATAGGGGCATTGAGTTAAAATGTGTAAAACACTCATGGTTATCACGTAACGGACGGGTCACATAAATTTACGTTTTCCTATTCTGACTTCCTAGGACGGCCACGTAGAATTACGTTTTAGCTTGAATTTTCATTACGCTGCGTTAGTTTTTAATTTTTATGCGTATGGAGTTTATTTCTTGTTACCATTAATAGTAGTACTATCTGTCGGTTGAACCTACTGCGCAATTTTATACTGCAACGCTTTAAAACCATACATACATGTTTAATTCTCTTAAATGCCCGGAAACCGAGAAAGACAGAGAAACAACAACCCGTCTGTTAAGTGCTATGATGTAGAAACCTCAAGACAATTTTTGACCCCAAGCGAAAAAGCGTCTGGAAGAGCTGTCTTATTCCAACGTACTAATAACGTACTCCACTTCAGGGAAAGCAACTAAACAATTGACTGAATTGTACTTCCAAACACTAAAAAATTTAATAAGTGAAGGAAAGGCCCTCCTGATCTTGAATGAATGGACAGGGCATGTAAATCTGGAAGTCCTTCGTAAATTAGGGAAAAACGTAGAAGTCATGGCAATACCTGAGGGTACAACGAAGCACCTCCAACTCCTCGATGTTCAAACTTTTCATGATTATAAACTCATGGTCAAACGTACGTTTGTTTGGATTTTTTATGGCGCAAGAGCATCTGGGCTATACTGCGCCAAACATGGTAAAATCAAAGACTAGTAAAACCCAGTACTATTTAAAATTTTAAAAATGTGTGTGTATGGTCAGCATGGTCATTTCAATTGTCCGACAGTGATGAAGAGTTAAAAGTAAGAGTGTGAGCAAGTCTATGATAGGGGCATTGAGTTAAAATGTGTAAAACACTTATGGGTTCATTGCACACTTGGCAAATAGGTGCTGGTTTTCCTTCCAACAGATGTCTATGGGTGAGACGGGAATGCCCAATGTCAAACGTATGACCGAGTATTCGAAAACTCACCGACTCATATGTTGTGAAGAGGACTAAACTACAAGGGAAGTTATCCTAAAATTGTATCACTTGATTCACAACCAAATCTTTGCCCCTGGATTTAACCCGCGAGAAGACGCGCTGATTAGAGGAACGCGGGGTGCTTTGCACCCCATCTGATTATATAGCATTATTTCATTAAAAACGTCCAATTTTACAGGGAACAATAAGTGGAATTTTCTCTTTGTCGCCCTACCCAAAAAGATTGTGACTTTGAAGGCAACAGGAAAGAGTTTGGCCAGTTTCAGAAGCAAGGGTGGACGGTTCTTTTTCACAAATTGTAAGTTGTGGGGTGTGAAACACACCCCACGCCTGCTCGCGGGTTAAAAACATGCGCGGATACGCTTTCCAAAAGGCGTTAACACAAATCAAAATCTACACTTTTGGCTCTGTGCAACAGATATGTTTCACACTAACACAGAAAATTTGTAAGAAATGTGAAACCAAGCTTTGTATAAAATGTGCTAGTCGGCAAGAGTTCCTATGCTTCAAGCACTTCTACATTGAAAGGAACTTTTGCTAATGAAAAAGCTGCTCAGCCAAATATAATAAACGAATAAAATATTCCGGGCTAAACGGAGGGACCCTGGTTCGAATCCAGGATGGGGAAAGCGTCTCTTTTTCTCCAAAATTACATAAGCTCTAGTTTGAGCTGTAATTAATACGTGGGTGGCAAAAATTATAGTAAAATATTCCAGGTTGAACAAATTATTTACTAATCGCCAAATTTGTGGTATAGCCGTTGATTCATGAAAGAGAGAGAGAGCATTAGTCCAAATCCATAACATTCGGTATCATTGAGTACATTTCTTTAACTACAACATGCACCAAAACATTGGCCATATTAATAACAATAGAAAATTGTACAAAACATTTCAAGAATTTTTTTTGCTCATAAATGGAATGATTGTATGGCGGACGGATTTTACTAATCGCCTTGTAGCTCCTGAGCCCTGCGGTGGCGCAGTGTGGTAACGCGTTCTCCTAGTGCGCCGCTAATCCGGGTTCGACTCCCAGCAGTGCAAAAAGAACGCTTACTCAGAGATCTCATAAAGATCGCACTGCTCACTGTAGTCCGGGGTTTGGTTCCCCAGGCCTTAAGAGGTTCGGATTCCTCGGAAAACAGTAGGTCCCGGCGCAGCATGACCACTGTAGTCTTTGAGCCGTAAAACCAAAAAGTAAAGTAAATGTAGCTCCTGAGTGGTTGAATTCGGATGGATACCTCTATTGGATGTTTTGTTTCTCATGACAAGACCTATCCAATGGTACCACTCTTATCAAAATATGCGATTTACAGCCCAAGTGGTTCCCTTGTAAGTCCACTATCGAAGGTTATTTTCCTACTTAATAGGAATCAAACACCAGCCTATAAAACGTTTTTATGTTTGTTTGGATTTTTTATAGCGCAAGACCACCTGGGCTATACTGCGCCATGAAACGTTTTTAACACTCGATTTTTTTTTTTAAATAACTCCGCGTGTCACTAACATTAGTCCGTGTGTCATAGGTTGCATATATTTTGTGGTGGTTTTACAAAGATCAAGTTTTACGGTGCGCTGTAAAACTTGGAAACAGACCTTGTCCCGTTTTGAAGAGCAGTCGGTCAAAGCCAGATCCAGGATGTTATAAGGGGGCGGGGGGCGATTTCGCGGGCCTCACCGAAAACATTTTTAGTCTCAGACCTTTACATAGTTTAAATAAATGCTATTAAATCATTAGTCTTCCTTTATACTCACCAAAATGATTAATTTACGACAATGAATTAAAGTTGGGTTTCTCTTTAATTAAACTATATAGTTTAATGTAGATTATAGTTAAATATGACGGAAGGATAATCTAATAAAAGAGGCATATGCAATAACTAAAAACGATAATTTACAATGTAATTAATAGAACAAGTTTAAATTTAAACTACAAAAAGGTTGTAATTATTTTACTTTTTTTTTTTATAACAAGCAACTTTTTAAAAACTAAGTTTATAGTTCAGAGGCAAACCATCTTGGCTTCTTTGAAAATTCGGCAACCACTTTATTTACATCGATATAAATGTCTCTGTGTTCGAGTATTAAAAGTCTCTCTTCTGTCATCCGCGTTCGAAGCCAAGTTTGAAGGCGCTTCAACGATAAAAAACTACGTTTTGCTGAAGCAACACTTACTGAAAACGTAGTTTGAAGGGCGAGAAACTTGTAGATTCGTGGAAAAACCATCTGGATCGCATTTCTCCAAGACTTGAATTTGGACGCCGATGTAAGGCGGTTTATTACGGTCGTAACAAACAACATATAAAATATTCATCATCATTATTTTTTTCCTATTTAACCCTGACCGGGGGAGGGGCGATCGTCCCCCTCCACCCTTAAGTCGGTCCGAATAGCTAAGTAACTAACCAAAAACGTAAAAACGTTGGGTCCAAACTTTAAAACGTTTTTGAGAAAATTCTGTAAATCATCAGTATAGAACAACGTCGCAGCATATACAGGATGTCTCAGCACCAGGGTTGCAAACATCGAGGAGGGATAGGGTACACCTAGACGAACAATATTTGTCATAGAACCTAGGGTCGCAAACCACTCACAGCGCCAGTTCTAAAACCGTCCAGCATGCACAAATAGTGACAACCAGTGCATGAGAAGCGCAAAATGCGATGTCCTAATCATCTATGCACTTGAGCAGCTGACCTGAGTTTTATCTGGCGCTTTTCACGCACTGGTTGTAAATATTTGTGCATGCTGGACGGTTTTAGAACTAGCGCTGTGAGTGGTTTGCGACCCTAGGTTCTATGACAAATATTGTTCGTCTAGGTGCACCCTACCCCTCCTAGATGTTTATAACCCTGGTGCTGAGACACCATATATGCAGTCCATCCCTCGCTATTCGTTTTGTTTCACGGTTTGTTTTTTAATAAAATTTTTAGGAAACTAAAAGTTTTTAGGTCAAAACAGTGTATACATACTATTACGCCATATGCCTACGAAATTTAGTATTACGTACTAAAATATAAGACCGAGTATACACATACGTGGATACAGTACGATATGACGTATATATTAGTTCCGTACAATGAAGTGCGTAAATAACTGGAAGAAACAAAAAAAAACATAAAAAATAACAAGGTTTTTAAACAAAAATTAAAACTTTTTTTTTTTGTGATTTAAATTTAGATTAGGATTTTATTTAAAAATGGTTCTGATTCAAAAGATTACGAAACAGTTGTTGTAAGGGAACATTTCGGGTGTTGTATTGGGTAGTATGTATGTGGTTTGTTTGTTTGGATTTTTATGGCGCAAGAGCATCTGGGCTATACTGCGCCGTATGTGGTTTCTAAACGTTTTTAGTTTGTAAAATAATAAACAGGATACAAAAATAATGGTAAGTAAATCATATTTATTTTTTCTACATTAATTTTCGTGAGTATATTGTAGTATTATGCAGAGCCGTAGCTAGACGCTTGTTACCAGGGGGGCTCAGGAAGCTGCAGAGCGGGGCTCAAAAAATCGTAAATGTTTTATTTATTATATATTTAATATTACTAAATATGTAAGCAAACTAATATTTAACGTAATTGAATAAATTTCTTAACGTAAATTTTGCATTAAGAAATAAATTTTAGTATACCTCTCTATAATTTACCCTATCTTTATTATAAAGTATATGAAGACTCAAACGTATGTAAAAAAACACGTTATATACACAAGATCTACGGTAGAAAGCTATTTTGAATACATTTTTAACGTTAAAGAACAATCATTGTCATGTACAATTTCGTACAAAACAAAAAATTTAAAATAAAATTCTACAATATTTGATTTTTGGGGAAAATATTTCCAGAGGTTGGGGGGGGGGGGCTCAGCCGCCTATAGCCCCAGCCTGACTACGACTCTAGTATTGTACAGTAATTAATATGCAAAACAATGTTATGAATGCAACCCTCCTTTCACGTATAGTTTTGGTGGTATATAGTATTTGTGTGTTGCCATTGGCGGAAGCTCGTGGAACGTATCCCTGCGAATAGCGGCCTGCATTAGCTACCAAGATCGCTTGACGTTAAAACCTGTCTCGGATTACAGTGCTGCCTTTCGGAGGCCACCTTTCCCATCAAATTCATGCCCAACTCAACATCATCAGCAAATGGCGAAGAATGACTGAGCTGTCATTGTTACGTAAAATCCATATTGATGACAAAAATTTATTTGAACGAAGTTGCCAAGATTTTTATGTAATGCTACTGTTCTTATTATTTTAAAACATGTCAGTTTGAATACCAAGCATGGATGTTCGCAGAAGTTCGCCGGGACCAACAGAGGCGTACCCCAGTTGCTCCATCGAGATATTTACATATATAGAACAATCCAGGATGCCTTGTGCCCTTTGCCTTGTCCCCATTGCCCCTTCATCTTGTTATAGGCATGGTGAAGTCCCTACATTCCCAGAGGAGGAGGAAGAGATAAAATTATTAGTTTTGTTCCAACAGATAGTTTTACATTATATACGCTGTTATGGTATTTTTTCATATCAGAAGAGGACGTAAAATATAATATTACAAAAATAATTTGCAATAATTTCTGTTAAGTCTATTAAAACACTTCTACCATTTTCATGCTCTTCCGCCGCCATCTTGCGGAAAATTGTTGCTAGAATGTGAAATGCCTCAAAGAAACTGAGATCAAGTGTTGAGTTGACTTTTTTAATAATATATAACTATATATTATTAAATATATAATAATAACTAATATATGATAATATATGACTATTTTTTAATATATAAACTATTTAAACTATTAATTAATTTTATTAATTTTATTAATTTTTATTTTATTTTATTTTATTAATTTTATTTAATTTAATTTTATTTAATTAATTTTATTTAATTTAATTAATTTTATTTAATTTAATTAATTTTATTTAATTTAATTATTTTAATTTTTTAGAGAATTAAACATGTATGGTTTTAAGCGTTGCAGTTACAAAACTGCGCAGTAGATTCAACCAACAGATAGTACTACAACTTAACGGTAACAAGAAATAAACCCAATACGCATAAAAATGAAAAACTAACGCATCGTAATAAAAATTCAAGCAAAAACGTAATTCTACGTAGCCCGTCCTAGGAAGTCAGACTGGAAAAACGTAAATTTACGTGACCCGTCCGTTCAGTGTTAAGCCACAGAAGCCTTTTCTCTTTCCATGACCCTTAAAAACTCATCGGCTTTGAGAACTGAATCCATATGATAGAAAGGGTTTATCTGCGGCTTGTGTCTATCGTAAGCAGACATTCTGGGGTGAAAAGAGACCACAGACATTCTGGGGTGAAAAGAGACCACAGACATTCTGGGGTGAAAAGAGACCACAGATATTCTGGGGTGAAAAGAGACCACAGATATTCTGGGGTGAAAAGAGACCACAAAATTTGCATTAGGCACTGTCTTTTACCTTTGAGTAAGCTAGCCAGTGATGCTTGCTTAGCCAAGATAAACAGAACTTCCGATTGTGGTAAAGTTTCCTTGATTTAATACAGCATTTATTGGCAAAATTTTAATGTTCACATGATTCCCGAAGATCTTTGAGCATTATTATCCTCTCTCCATCAGTGAGGTTAGATTTCTTGACGTAACTAGAAATATCTGCAGTCAGAATTTCTATTTCAACTGTGTTTGATATTGTGTTTTGATCCATCTTTACCTCCTGAAAAGCGTTTGAAGACAGCTGGGGGCAGCTGTTGTGTCTTGCCTCAACAGCAATCCCATCAATGTCACCAGAATTTATGGAAATGTCGCTGGAAACGTCACTACTTTTAATCTTCCTTTAAAAAAAAATTGCCAGTGTATATTGACGTAATTTTTCGCTTCGTTAGCCCAAGGTGGGCAGGGCCCACTCGGTGCCCTACGTGGGTGCGCCACTGATTTATTTACATTAGCAATATACACAGGAGCGTGATTACGGCGTTAGCGGCCCTGAGCGAAACAGAGGCCCTTAAAAATGTTTTAACGTAGCAAATCGATTAAAAAAAAATAACAAAAAAACTGACCGGATTTTAACATTACAAAATAACGTTCTTCACTGGTCCAAACTCCAAAAGTAAAGAGAAGATAATGAAGTTAAATTAAAAATAGATATTTCTAAACAAAGTTAGCTAGGGACATGACAATCACTTGGTTTTTCTTATTTAACTTCGAAGTTATGGATAAATGAAAGTGTTGTATTTAGTCCTACTGCCACATTATGAACCCACAGGAAAACCAGTACAATGTAATTATAAATTTATGCTTCTCAGAACTTTGTGATGAGTTTGTTTTTATTTTTTTTCCAGAAACTGGGGTCTCTATAGCGGCTGTAAGGCCGCCACAATGAACACGACGACATGGTCTGCTGATGCTAACGCATATTTATTTTGACCACCATTTAGAAACTTCATGAGCGTTATGGTAAATGTAAAGTTGTACACAAAAGGTCAATCGACCAAATACTCTAGGAAAGTATATAAGGCCCTAAAAGCTTATTTCTTGGTGCCGGTACTGCATTTTTTAGTGGCCCTGGGCAGCCGTCCAGCTCGCACCCACAAGCACAGCCCTGAATATATAGTATTACGTTTCAACGAAGGATACCCATGGGACCGAACATGTTGTCCCTTAAAAAGGGGTGTCCCTTCTTCGCAGGTACATGTGTTGATACGTACTTATACTGGAGACCAGAGAAATCGTCCGTTAAATAGAGGTGTCCCTTATTCAGAAGTGTCTCTTATGGGAGGTACCACTGCATTTGTACACCAAAATAAAATTCGAACATATGTGAGTACAAGTGGCGGACTTCAGAGTAAGCATACAAGAAACTAGGTCCAACACTAGTTGGGGTTTAATACATTACATCTAAAATATTTTTACCTTTTTGGTTTTATTATTTTATATGGTATGTATGATCTCACCTTGATTGGTGCAGAATGACCATTGCTGTCCTTGCGCTATAAAACTAAAACCAACTAACCAACCAACACTAGTTGGGGAGCGGCAGATGAGGGCCCAAAACTAAATAAGTAGTTATTAGTTTAAATAATTATGTGAACAATAACCTTAACATATAATGTTAAGAGTGGGATAAGCGTAATTTTTCCTTTTTTTTCTAAAGTATTCCTTTTTTTTTCTTTTGTAAGGGAGGAAGGGGGCGGCTAGCAGCCTATAACTAGGGGCGGCAACTTCCTAAATTCGCCACTGGTGAGATTATTTTTAATATAAATGAGGCATACATTTTTTAATAATAAAGAAAACACATTTCACTCACTTATTCTAAAAGACATTTTTTTTAACATCTTCAAACAGAGTCCCATCACATGGATGCAAAAGCAATACATGATACTTGATCCGATTCTGCAAAAGAAAAAAACGCAAACACTTTATTAAAAAAAATTAAGGAAATGCATTTTTAAAGTAAACATGAGTAACAATGCTATATAGCTTAGTTTTTGACCGAATAGAGTGTGTCATACGTTTCAGCACTGGCGTACGTAGAAGCTTAAAGGGGGTGGGCAGGCTTATAATAGGTATTAGTTACACAGAGCTATAACTTGAGATATATATATATATATACAGGGTGATATTGACGAATTTTTGTCATATTAATGAGCATTCGTCACACGAGCGAATTGTCGTAGAGTATTACCGTATAATAAATTGGAAGTCTATTTGCTTAATTAAAGCTGATGACTCTGTGATAAATGCCAAATAGGGCAGGTTTATGGCATAGATAAAAAAAAATAATCGGCGAATAAATAATCCCCCGAATTTTAACGATCTGATATATATAAAAAACCTTGTAGGGGAAAATTGATATTCATATAAATTAACTCGATCAAAATAGGGATTTAATAAAACAGAGGGGTCCTGTAGGAATAAAAGTATAAAAAAACCTTCATTGTAGTAGTAAGTATAATCAGCGAGTATAAAACGGTAAGCCCCGAATTTTAACAATTTAATATTTACAAATTAACTTAGAGGAAAATTAATATTCCTATAAAATTAGCTCGATCAAAATAAAGATTTAATAAAGTAGCGGACTCTTCTTGGAATAAAAATAATTAAATAAATAGGAAAAATTAAAAATAATGAAAATTAGTTCGATGAAAACTCCGATACAAATGAGAAAAATAAATTCATCCATGACGACCATATTAATTAATATCGATCAAAAAATACCAAATAAATCAAATAAATCAAAACCGGAAATATACAGTAATTCCCGAATTTTAACAATCTGATAATTAAACTTCAAGGAAAAAAATATTTATTAATATAAAAGTAACTAGATCAAAATAATAAAGATTTAATAAACTCCTGTAGAAATTTAAAAAATAAAATAAAATAGGAATAATCAATAAAAATTAGGCCGAGATGCGAAGGACACTCATTAAAAAAAAAAATCAGGAATTAAAAGACCGAGAAAACATGTTCGTACTCTGGGAGGGAGAGGCACGGCGACCATTTTGGAGGTTAGGGACATAGCCCGCCATGGGAGCCATCTTGGAAACTTGGCGGCCATTTTAAAAACGTAGTACTTATGCAATATTTTGCGCCATTCTTACTTGCTTTGTTTTGCAAAATGTTAAGGGGGTTTACTCACGAAAATGCTTTAAAAAATTTTTTTTTCTTTATTTAAAAAAATGGATTCTTATTCCTTCGAGTCTCGCAAAATTTTTGGCTCTATGTTAATTAGAACTGTTTTTAAAAAAATATACTAACATAACAAGTGAATTTAAATGCACTACAAACGTTTTCCAAAAATGCGGTTTTCATAAAATTGTATTTTCTGTCACAAAAAAATTTTTTTTTTTTTCAAAATCTTGAGTTTCAATTGACTTATAATTTCTTATGTAAGTACATATAAGTATTTTACATACGTTGTGTAGCATTTTTTATTCGGTTTTTAATTATGACCTGAACGTAAGATAAAAATCGTGTTTTCTAGAAAAAAAAATTTCATTTGATATACATACAGTAGAGTCTCCATATAACGAACTTCCATTTAACAAAGTTTTCTATTTAATGAAATTTTCGGCGGAACCTTGACTTTGAATGGCACTAACATGTAAATTTGTCTCCATATTACGAAAAACAATTTCTATATAACGAAGTTCTTTTTATAAAGAATTTGATTTTTTTAATTTACCTTTTACAATTTTTCAGCGGGATGGTTAGGTAGAAGGGGTAGTTGAGGATTTTAATCAAGGACGGACGGAGTTGAGGTAGCCTTCTGTACTGTGGACATACGGCCAGTTGTGATAAATAATTCTATTGTTCTAAACTGGGAACTTCGAAGCAGCGGGGATGTATCACTCTTCAGGTGTTGCTAAGCCACGAAATTTGCTTCTCGCACATACGTATTGCATTGTTTGAAAATGGGGTTGAACTCAATGGGGAAGGGGTAGGGAGCATGCAAGGAACATCTGGAATAAGTTTTTAAGAATTATTTCTCTGTTTCAAATATATAGTATGAGGATTATACAGGTGCAAGGTAAGCCTGGTCTTTGCTTTTTGTTATTAATTTGTACGTACTTGTATACAAAAAATATTTAAATTCGTAAGAAAAGAAGAGTCTACTAAAATGAATTTTTACTGTCCAAATTTAACCTTTTTCATTTTATCGAAATTAAGTTTCAACATTTATGTTAATTTCTATTTAACGAATTTTCCTTATAACGAAGTTTTTCAGAGGAACGATGGCACTTCGTTAAATAGAGACTCGACTGTATTTTTAATTTTACAAATATTGTGTGTATGTCGTAAAATGCCACACATAAAATATGTAAATATGTTTACTAACTATACAAAAAAAATTCTGTGTGCATCGAATAAGTATTTTCGGAGAAAACGTTACCTGCGTCTCTATGGAACCATGCCTTGGCCATGTTATTAAACGTGAACCAGGGGCGCCAACTTGAGGATAGATCGTAAGCCTATCTACTTCCTTAGATTTGGGTTTTGGCTTTAAACGGAAAGCTGAGATTTTGCATTCAGTCATAATTTTGTTAAAAGGAAATACCTAACAATTTAAACATACATCAAATAAAAATTTCTAATATTCCTTAACATTCAAATGATAATTTAATTAAATAATTTCTTAATTAAATAACGAATGTCTATGCCGGTGTAATAAAATACAGGAGCTTGTTTTACCTCCTCCGTAAAATCCAGGGACAGTACTTCTTCACAGTGACATGGAACATGTTAATAATAATTAGACTAATATATTTTATATCTTTCAGCTCAACTATAGATTTCTAACTTATAAATTCTAACTTATAAATTTGCTTATAAATTACAACTATAAATTCTAACCTATAAATTACAGCTATGAAATTCTAACTTATAAATTACAACTATAAATTCTACAACCTATAAATTACAACTATAAATTCTAACCTATAAATTACAACTATAGAATTAACCTATAAATTACAGCTATAAATTCTAACCTATAAATTACAACTATAAATTGTGTGAAAACTACCATTACAACTATAAATTCTAACACCATAAATTACAACTATAAATTCTATACCTATAGAAATTACAACTATAAATTCTAGCCTATAAATTACAACTATATAATTCTAACCTGCTATAAATTACGCTTAGTTCCTAACCTATAAGTACAACTATAAATTCTAACCTATAATTACAACTATAAATTCTAACCTATAAATTGCAACTATAAATTCTAACTATAAATTACAACTATAAATTCTAACCTATAAGTACAACTATAGAATTCTAACCTATAAATTACAGCTAAATTCTAACCTATAAATTACAACTATAAATTCTAACTTATAAATTACAACTATAAATTCTAACATAAATTACAACTAAATTCTAACCTATAAATTACAACTATAAAATTCTAACCTATAAATTACAACTATAAATTCTAGCAAATTGCAACTATAAATTCTAACCCTATAAATTGCTATAAATTCTAACCTATAAATTACAACTATAAATTCTAACCTAAGTACAACTATAAATTCTAACTTATAAATCACAACTATAAATTCTAACTTATAAATCACAACTATAAATTCTAACTTATAAATCACAACTATAAATTCTAACTTATAAATCACAACTATAAATTCTAACTTATAAATCACAACTATAAATTCTAACTTATAAATCACAACTATAAATTCTAACTTATAAATTACAACTATAAATTCTAATTTTATTTATTTATTGTTCATCACTTTTGGAAGGGTGCGGGCCATACAAATACTTTTTGTTGGGCTTGGGCTGACCGCCCCTTTATAGTCGGTGTCCCTGATGTACACTTCATCTAAGAGAGCGCAGATGTTTGGTGACAAGCATCCAGTGGCGTAAGAAAGGGGGCTTCGGGGATTCAAGCCCCCCATAAGATATCAAAACACATTTTCTCATAGGCCGCATTATAAAATCTCTTAAAGGCGCTTGCGCCCCTCATAGACACTTGAGCCCCACCACATGAGTTTTGATTTACTACGCTATTGTAAGCATCCAGAAAAAATCCTAGTACTGTCTGTTCACGAAAAGTTGTCCGATGGTGCCGTTAGAAATAACGGGAGCTGACGTCACAAAGGGCATAGCCGATTACAGCAGAGGGAAGGGTGTCATTTCAGAACTGTTTTTTAGTGAACGTTTGTCTGCGCCAAAAACCAGTTCTTAAATGAAGTCCCCCTACTGTTGTAATCAGCTATGCCGTTTGTGACGTCACCTTCCGTTATTTCTGTTCCATCGGACTACTTTTCATGAACGGACAGTATGTAACTTCGGATAAGGCTGCAACTGTGTATTACAATAAATCGAGAAATAAGTAACTACTGACGTACGCAGGGGGGGGGGGTGATGGGGG
>QLNU02015003.1:122549236-122574241 GCA_006491805.2 Dysdera silvatica | reverse complement strand
CCATTATCTCTGTTACTAATGATGGGATCAATTTTATTTTTGTTTGTTTGTTATCAAATGGGCTACAATATTGATTCGCTTCGTACTTACGTTAAACCTAATAGCATTTTGTAAATCAATAGCATTTTGTGGAAATCGTAGGTTTTCACTTTTAATTTTTGTGCTGTATTTCTTTTTATACGTCATTTATGTAAAAACCTTTCCTATAGAAGTTATAACCTATATTTTTTTTAATCTACTGATATACAGGGATGCTAAAAAAAAAATTGTTTTATACAATTTCTAATGCTTATGCCAGTTTTTGGTTCGTGGGTGTTTCCCTTAACCCTTTTCACTAAGGACTATTCCATTATCTACCACCTATGGACCCGCCGTGTCCCGAACTGGCAAAACCGGTAGCTGTTTTAAGACACTATCTCATAGTGCTAAGTGCGTTACAGCATCACATACCATCCACCCACCACTAACATGTTGTATACTTTATTCTCTTTTATCTTCCAGCTGTTTTTATGTTTACCTATTCAGTACATTTGTTGTTTCTGTCGTATATTCAATCGTTGGTATTTACAATATGTGCAGCTTTATTCTACAGAAGGTGGATCGACCCTGTCTTCCTCCGAATAAATTGGTGAGTTTAAGCATGACAATCCACTATAATGCTCATACATTGGAGAATAGACCAAGTTGGCTTTTCTGCAGCCACAGTAACTGCCACATCCTGTTTTTGCAAGCACAAGATAATAGATGTAACAGATCATTTGGAGCAAATGGTTTGGATGTAACTGGTTTCAGTGTTCTTTTGAAACTTTCATTTTGCTCTATAATTTAAATTTTCCATCCCCATTCTGTGGCGGAGAGTTAGTTTCCTAACCACCTCTGAATTTGTAAGAAAACTAAATAAATGTTGATGGCACGCTTCTGAGGGTGGTGGTATTTTTGCCAGATCAAAGTTAAATCTTAGCGTACTTTTGTCAAAGCCACAAATCTGTAATATCGGGCCTCGTTCAATGTAGAATATTTTTTCAACCCATACAAATACGGCACAAATTTCTCTCCGACAACCAACAATTCTTCTTTCGATGTAGCAGCATGAAGCAGAAAGATCTCGGCCCAACTCTGAGTCTCTGGTGACTTAAGCATGTTCATTGCTTTTATTTTCCCTATACCATGAAAGCAAGAGGTGGTATCACAGACGGTCAATGCATGGGTAAATAGTAGAAGTTGTCGGGAATTCTTGTACGTTTGAGTCACCTTTCTCTTTACGAAAAAATATATTTTTTCGTTCAGGAGACAACACAATTAACAATACAGTTAAATTTGTATCTGAACCCACAACGTTAGAATTAGTATTAATTTGGTTTATGGCTGTCCTTACAATGTCTATATCGTCATCATCTTCCCCTGTTATCACCCTCAGTTCATGATTTTGAAGTTCTGATTCCAGAGCTAGCGTCAATTTCTTTTTATTGGCTTTGTTTCCCCAAGAAGTCCTCTTTTGCTGTAACACAAACATTTTTCTCAAATGCGATATCGCAGGATGAATGTCTTGCCGCCCTTCTGTTCTGCTCTTCATTCCTGGTAGTAGACTCTTCAGGATATCCACCAAAGACAACGATCGCATTTCCCCATACTTATTGAGAATATATTCGTGGTAGTTTTCTAGGATATCACCGTACGTACAATTCTTTGGCCATGGCACATGATGTAGCAGATATCCTCCATCCAAAACATGGGTACCATCGTTCGTATCAAGCTTCTCGACAACACCTTCCTCAAACATCTTCATCAGAGAAGATTTTGTACCCTTTCGAAGAGATACACTATCAAATATGGAGGGTGGACATGCTGACAATTCATATTCCAGATACAATTTCAATTTGCTGGGACTGTCACAGACACACAATATACGTTGAAAAGCAGTTGGGAATTAACGATAACTTCTTTTGATCTAACTTTAACCGATTTGTACCGTGCTTGGGTTTTTACCATGTCTTTCCTGTTAAGTTTGAGCTCTTCAAATTTTTTTTCTTTCATTTTGCCAATAGCTTTAAGTCCAATCTCATAAGCTTGGTCACAATTTACCGAATCGTCACATACAAATCCAGATCCCAAGGACGCTAGCTCTCCCGAGAGTTCGGTGAACGGATTGTGTTATTGGAGCCACGTGGTAAACTTCAGTAAGTCACAGAAATCTCTTTGTTTTCTTGATTCTCTTAGTTCAACATATTACTCATTATATTGTATTGATGTTCCAAGAAAATCTTCAATGGCTTCGTTTACTTTAAGGAAGAAGGGAGTTCCAGGGACCCATTTCAAAAGACTGCTGTCTGTTATGCCTTGTTCGCGTGTTAGACCCCAACGGATTTCATGGGACGCATGAGGTCTTGTTCTATACACATATCAGTCCACGTTCCAGACCAATGTGTGTCCTTTCGCCTGGCAGTAAAAACCCCTTTTCCTTAAAGTAAGCTAAGTCTTGCTGAGATAGTGTAGTAATGTAACCCAATGCATGCGGGAACTAACGTAGGCCAACGTTTGACGCAGTATGACCTAGATGCTCTTATGTCATAAAAATCCAATTAACTAGCGTACACAGGATTTCAATGCGGCGCAGTATGATGTGGATACTTCAACCAACTTTGTCATGCTATGACTAGGTAGCCGCGTCGCACGCCGAACTTTCTTGTTTTCTCCCACCCCTCCCCAGCATTAGCATCGCACATAAATAAATAAAATTGTATATCAGTAGATTAAAAAAAGTATAGGTTATAACTTCTGTAGGAATGGTTTTTACATAAATGATGTATACAAAAAGTACAACGCAAAAATCGAAAATTTCAAAGTGAAAACCTACTTTTTCCACATATTTTCTTAAATTTACAAAAAGCTATTAGGTTTAACGTAAGTATGAAGTGAATCAATATTGTAGCCCATTTGATAACAAAACAAAAAAAAATTGATCCCATCATTAGTAACAGAGATAATGGCTATAAATATGGAAATATTGTCATTTTGAACTTTTTGTGGGGGGAGCTCCAGTGGGATTTCTGGGGACTTTTGTGAAAATGCTCCTCTGGAAGTGGACTATCAATGGAATGAAAATTAGCTTTACCCTAATTATTTCCGAAGTTTGATGTTTTAAGGTCTTAATTGACTGGGCTATTGGCTAGTGTTAATTTTTGCTTACCAGGTAGGGGTATAAAATGTCCAAAATATTGATTACCTAATACAAACGTGTACTTGAACTCTCCCTTATGGGGAAATATTCTTCGAAACCAGTCTTATCCCAGTATAGGGACGAGCAGGAAGTAGAGTTGTAAAAAGTTCGGGAATTTTGGGCACATTGGAAACTTTGAATATAGAAACCAAGATAGCTAGAATACAGGAGGTAGTCCCGTCCTTACCTTTCTTCCTATTGGTCGATTCGACACAATCGACCAATAGGAAGAAAGGTGCGGACAGGAATACCTCCTTTATTCTAGCTATCTTGGTTTCTTCCCATCAAAGTTTCCAATGTGTCCAAAATTCCCGAGTTTTTTACAACTCTAGCTGGAAGGCGTGGCAAAAGAGGCAGTTGTCTCAAATTAAAGTTTAAAAGCACGCCAAATGAAGCAACATGGAATGGAAATGGACTATAGAATTCTACACAATTGTCCATATGTTGAAATTAAAAAAATATTATTTAATTAATAATTTAAAAGAGAAAGTTTTAATAACCAATGTACATTTATTGGGGGAGGGGGGCGTTTTATACATTTACCTCAGGTACGAAAATTTGTGGGCACGGCTTTGCTTTATCCCAACATGGGAATTTTATAACCATTGAAGTAGATAACCCTGAAGTCTGGGAAGAGGGGAGGGAGACTGTAACCCTTATCTCAATACTATGCACTTTGCATTCGTTTGTAATTTTCGTTTTTCTAGGGGAACTAAACTATTGCCCTAGCACCCCTAATTTTCTATGCGTCTAATTTTTAAAACTTTTTCTTTGAGTTCCTATTCTCTTTATTCATACGTCTTTCTATTCCTCCCTATACGTACGTACATACATGATTGTTTGGCTTTTTTATGGCGCAAGAGCATCTGGGCTATACTGCGCCAACGTACATACATATACACACACACGCGTGCGTACGTACATACATACATACGCACGCTATACTATTTATATAAATATATATACCAATCCTAGGAGATACAGCGTATATCATGTTCAACTTTGTCCATAACCGATGGTACCGTAGGACGCCTTTTTTATAATCCCCACTGCAATCAGAAGTTTGGTTTCCTAGGAAACACGGGATCGGATTCCTCCGAAAACTGTAGGTCCCCGGCACAGTATGACCTTAACTGTCCTTGCGTCATAAAACACAAACAAAAATTGAAGCAAACGAATTTTATGTCTATATTTAAACGCCAGTTAACCTTTACTTTTCCTGGACCCTCATGTATCGTTATAGCAAGATTTTAGTGTATCAGGAAGTTATCATCATCCTCATAGGTTGCTCACATATGTATTATTGGCTGTATATGTGTTATTGTAATATTTTGGTGTATATCAAACAAGCTGTTAGTTAACACGTTAAACGCCACGCCGGTTTTACGTGCCGTTCCGTTCACGCCACAGTTAGCCATCAAGCGGGTAGGAGTATAAACAGATGTCAGGTAACGTAGCCCGGCTTGAGGAAAACAAAAACCAATGTCACCTAAATTAAATGTTCGGTCTCACAAGTACGCAAGGACCGATACGCGCGCGGCGATAACAAGAACGAAAAGTCTGCCGCCAGTCCGTACGGACAGGCGAGGCCTAAACGGAGTCTAGCGCCGGTCCCTAGGGAACGGCGTGGCGTTCTCTCTCTCTATATATACATATATCTTGCTCAGTCTCGTCTTCTTTACTGTGTTGTTGGTCCGAATCTACTACTTTCCATATAGCATCTATTGAGCTGTTACAGGCACGTTTTTTTTTAAGAATTTTTGATAGATTTTCTTCTCCTCAGAATTCTGTTTCTTCAATCTGGCAGAGGACTCATATCCTTTCTTTTCAGAAATTGACTGAGCTTAGGCTTGGATTGATCATCTATTAATGTGTGAAACTTGGCCTACATGTTCCTCAAATTTCTTTTAGTTCTACATGTTATTCTTTTCGATCCGTTAATCCCTTTCGTCCTCCTATGTCCTTTACAAATTTTTTGTTCAACCATATTGAGGATAAGGGTACTCGACTTTGGAATTCTCTACCTAGGGAATTAACTGAAGATAACTCGATTAATTAACGGATTTAGGGCCCACTTGAAAGAGTATTTATTTAATAACTGTTAGTTATCATTTATATATATATATCATCATCATATTCAACCATTATCTATCCACTGCTGGATGAAGGTCTCTCCAAATGCTTTCCACACAAGTCTATCCTGAGCAATTCGCTTCCACGTCACCCCAACCTGTTTTCTTATTTCATCCACCCATCTAGTTTGAGGACGTTTTCTAGGTCTTCGGTGGTCTCTTGGAATCCAGTTCAGAATTTCTGTTGTCCATCGTTGATCAGTTCTTCTTGCAATATGCCCAGCCCATCGCCATTTCAGCCCTTTTACTTTAACAATGATGTCCTCTACTCTAGTTTGCTCTCTCACCCAAGTGTTTCTTTTTCGATCTCTCCTAGTTATTCCAAGCATGCACCTCTCCATGCTCCTTTGCGTTGTCTGTAACTTTCGTATTGCTCCAACTGTTAGACTCCATGTCTCTGATCCATAAGAGAGGACTGGCAATACACACTGGTTGAAGACCTTTCTTTTTAGACACAAAGGCAATTTCCCCTTCAGGATAAAACTGTTTCTTCCAAATGCACTCCAGCCAAGTTTAATACGTCTGTTGAGTTCTTTCATAATGTTGCCATCCATTGAAATCAGCTGGCCAAGGTAAATATATGAATCAGCAATTTCTAGCTCAGTGTTGTCAACTTGTATTTTTGTTTCCTCTACAAAATTATTGAACATGATCTTAGTTTTTTGTAGGTTCATCTTGAGTCCAACTTCTTTACTTCTAGTTGAGAGCTCCTGTACCATGTCTTGGAGTTCTGATGGGTTCGTTGAAAAAATAACAATGTCATCAGCAAACCGCAGATGATTTAAATATTCACCATTTATTTTTATTCCCTTGTTATTCCAATTTATCAGCTGAAAAATCATCTGTAAAGCTGAAGTAAAAAGTTTTGGAGAAATGGTATCTCCCTGCCTCACCCCTTTGCCAAGTTTGATAGTTTTGGTATCTTTATGTAACCGAAATTTTGCACTTGCATTTTTATACACACGTTTCACCATGTCAATGTACACATCCTCAATGTCTGTTGATCTTAAAGAGTTGATGACTGCTGATGTTTTAATAGAGTCAAAGGCCTTCTCATAGTCAATAAATGCAACACACAATGGAAGTTCATATTCATGTGTTCTTTCAATTAATTCTCTTAATACTTGAATATGGTCGACTGTACTGAATCCACTTCGAGAAATCCAGCTTGTTCTCTTGGTTGAGCTGCATCTAATTTTTTCTGCAGGCGATGTGTTAGAACTTTTGTGAAGATTTTATAAATAGCAGGTAACAAGCTAATTGGTCGGTAATTTTTCAAATCCTCTTTATCACCTTTTTTATGCAAAAGAATTACTGTTGCAGAATCCCATTGGTTTGGTATGTTACCGCTGTTAAGACATTTGGTAAAGAATTTTGCAAGTATGTCTTCTACATATTCTCCAGCTTCTTTTAGGATATCTAATGTAATACCATCATCACCAGGGGCTCTTCCTTTCTTCATATTTTTTATTGCAAATGAAACTTCTTCTTTTAAGATTTTAGGAGCTGTTCCTTCGACTATTTCAATGTCTTCGTTTAATTCACTGTTACTTTCGTATAGATTTTTGTAGAATTCTTCAACTCTTCTAAGTATTTCTTCCCTATTTCTTGTTACGGTGCCATCCTCTCCTTTTAATGCAATGATGTGTTTCTTCCCAACAGATAAACTTCCTTTAACAACCCTAAGGCTCTTGTTATTTTCAATGGCTTTCCTTACTAGCTCACAGTTGAATTTTCTTATGTCTTCTTTCATGCTTTTGCGCAGAGTTTTACAAAGTTCTATGTACTCAATCCTGGAACTGGTATTTCGATTGTCCACCTTCATATCTCTTCGCCTTTTCATGAGCTGTTTCGTCTTCTCAGATAATTTGCTATTGTGCTTTTTACAGGTTACACCACCAATTTCCCCAGCAGTTTCAACTATTGTCTTAACAATGTTTTCATTTGCTTCTGAGATATCACTTTCATCAATAAGTCCTTCCAGTGCAGAAAAGCGATTTTTTAATTCCAACTTGAATGCCTCGGTATTTACTTTCAGTTTCATTAGATCCACCCTCTTACTTACTTGTTTCCTAATGAGCTTCTGTCGTTCTAATTTAGTATTTAAGTGCACTTTACATCTCACCATTCGATGATCACTTCCAGTATTAAATCTGTTCAGTACACTGCAATCTTCAATAATTGATTTCTTGTTTGCCAGGATATAGTCAATTTCACTAGTTCCCCCATTTGGGTGTTTCCATGTCCATTTTCTTTGCGGTTTCTTCTTAAAAAATGAATTCATGATGCTAAGGTTTTCAGCTTCTGCAAATTCGATGAGTTGATCGCCACGTTCATTCCTTTCCCCATATCCGTATTTACCAACCGATGTCTCTCCTTGTTCCTGTTGTCCAATTCTTGCATTGAAATCCCCCATGATGAGCTTGATATGTTGTTTCCCTTTGGTGTGTAACTCTTTGATTTCTTCATAAAATTCTTCAACCTCTTCGTCGGTATGGCTTGATGTTGGTGCATATACCTGTACTATTTGAAGTTGGTATCGCTGGGTTAGTTGAACAACAAGCCTCGCTGCTCGATCTGATGTACTTTCAACTTCCAGAAGACAGTCTTTAATTCTTTTGTTGATTAAGAAGCCAACACCACTTGTTCTTCCAGTTTCCGTTCCTCTATAGTAAAACAAATGTCCGCTTTTCAGTTCCACCAACTCTTCACCTTTTCTTCTAATTTCACTGAGTCCTACAATGTCCCATTTGATCTTGTCTAGTTCCTCTTCCAATTCCTGAAGTTTTGCTTCAGAAGCAAGGGATCGTCCATTAAACGTAGCCAAGGTCAATAACAAACGGCAGCCTGGGCCATTCCAGTGATTCTTAGCACCCCCTGCTTTCATGCCACACTGACCGCTGCCTTGATCAGGAGCACTCCAGCACCTGGAGACTAGGGGCCATGGTTTCTGGTGTGTCAACATAATGGAGGAATTAGCCATAATTTCACCACGCTGGCTAAACGGGTTGGTGAATTAGCCCTCCCCTTCCGCCTTTCTATCCGTGTAGCAAATATTAATTTGCCACATAAATAGAAAGCTCAGCCTGCACCACTTGAAGGCGGGGTAGGACACTAGGTTACTGGCCTGGCCGGTTCCACACATCGTCACATACGTTCAGCGTGTGGGTCTCCTTCCAGTTAGATACCAGAAACCCTTTTGCAGGCCATATATATATATACTAAGCCTAGTACCCTTTGATTTTTTACTTTTAGTTTTATTCTATTTCTACTTTTTCATTATTTATTTACTTAAATTAAAATTTTATTCTGGTGAGCAGGCAAGTCAAGCTGGTTTTTCAGCTTTTCTTCGTTCTCCAGTAAGTCTTGAGTATAACTGTTCATTGTCTATTTTTGCTTTTTTATATTATATGATATAAATGTACTTGATTTAGCTCAAAGTGGCACACCAGCATATAATTAATTATATTAATGTCGCTCTTAGCTTACGAATAAAATTATTATCATTATTTGCTATTCGATGCGTATGTCCGGTTAAATGAATCACCATTATTATTATTACTCTTCAAGACTGCACAACGAGAGGAGATGGGATCGACAGTTTAACATGGCCCCCATGAACCAGGATACGTTTACGAACAGCCAAGTTACTTTGTATCTCATCTAGGTGAATGAATTTAAAGGCCATAGTCTTGTGGAGCCTTACAGTGGCACAGTAGTAACGCGTTCACTTATCGTGCCATTAATTCAGCTTCGATTCATAATGGTGCCATTAATCCAGCTTCGATTCGTAATGGTGCGAAAAAAAAAGAATGATTACCAGCTATCTACTCACTGGGGTCCGGGAGGCTGGTTCCCTAGACCTTACGTTCGGATACCTGGGGAAAATGTATGCCCAGTGCACCACAGTGGCACAGTGGTAGCGCATTCGGTCATCATGCTATTTACCTAGGCTTACCTCCCAATGGCATCGCAAAACAGAGGCCGTTTTTCTGCCCACAATAATTTCGGATTTGGTTAACGGAAACAAAGGTTCGGATACCTCGGGAAAATGTAGGCCTAGCACAGTGGTGGTACATTCGGTCATCGTGCTGTTAACCTACGCTCACCTCCCAATGGCAACGCAGAACAGGTGCCGTTTTTCTGCCCACAGTAATTTGGGGTTTGGTTAATGGCAACAAAGGTTCGGATACCTCTGGAAAATGTAGGCCCACTACAGTGGCACAGTGGTAGCGCATTCGGCCATCGTGCCATTAACCCAGACTCAACTCCCTGGCATCGCAGAAAAGGGTGCCATTTTTCTGCTCGCAGTAATTTGGGGTTTGGTTAACTTGGCAACCGCAAAATTATTCGATAGGCGTAAAATTCGATATATGCCCTTTCAGCTTCGTTATGAGTGGGTTCAACTGCATATACTATATGATAAACAAACTTGTCCACTTTGGGACCCTGACCCAATTTAGCCCACCCGTTAATACAGTTCTGACCCTCGTATTATACTGCAAAAACCACTTTCCATCATCATTTGCATCATACTGCAAAAACAAGGACAACGAAGCAGCACTGGACGAGATGCGCAACCGGGAGGATGCTCCCTCGAAAGTAGCTCCGGTGTCACTGACGGATTCAGCGAAGGGCGGAGGGGGCAATCGTCCCCCCCCCCGTCAGGGTTAAGTAAGACAAAAAGACGATGAAGAATATTTTATGTATTGTTTGTTACTACTGTAATAAACTAAAATCTTACACCAAAGTCTCCAAGTCTTGGAGAAATGCGATCAAGACGTTTTTCCACGAATCTATAAGCTACTTGCCTTTCAAACTACGTTTTCAGTAAGTCTTGCTTCAGCAGAACGTAGTTTTTTATCCTTGAAGCGCCGTCAAACTTGGCTTCGAACGCGGATGACAGAAGAGACTTTTAATGCACACCCACAGAGACATTCATATTGATGTAAATAAAGTGATTGACAAATTTTCAAAGAAACCAAGATGGCTCGACTTTGCACTATAAACTTCAAATTTTTTAAAAAGTTGCTTGTTATAAAAAAAGTAAAATAATTACAATGTTTTTGTAGTTTAAATTTAAACTTGTTCTATTAATTACATTGTAAATTATCGTTTTTGGTTATTGTATATGTCTCCTTTACTAGGTTATCCTTCTGTCATACTTGACTATAATCTATCCTAAACCATATAGTTTAATTAAAGAAAAGCCCAGCTTTAATTCATTGTCGTAAATTAAATATTTTGGTGAGTATAAAGCAGGGTTGTCCAACCTTTTTGAGTAGCGGGCCACTTAAAGAATTTTCACGGATCTTGCGAGCCAGCGGTTTCTTTAAAAAAAAAGGTAAAAAAACAACTAATTATTTACACTTAACAGCCTTCCTTTAGAATTTCTTCCAGTTGTTTGTCCGTATGCTTGCGAAATAGAAAGGGATCACCTATGCTGTATCCAACATTTTTCCATATTTTTGAAAAAAATCTAAAATTTTTGTTTGGGAATTTTTTTTTATTTCAAACAGTTGTAGGCTGACTGGATTAATATTGTTCGCGGGCGAGTAGGTTGGACAATCCTGGTATAAAGAAAGGCTAGTAATATAACAACATTTACCTAAACTATTTAACTGTCCAAAACTAAAAATTTTCCTGGTGGGGGCCCCCGAAACCGCCCCCCGTAATAACATCCTGGATCCGCCCTTGTCCGGCGTTCTTTTGGTAAAATCCTCTGGGAAAGGCGTGCTTTTCAAGGGTGTATCATAAAGAGAATTCTGATTTAATTTCTGGTATGTTTGCACATGACGCTTTATGTATGCAGCCCCGTGGCCCTGTGTTTGATTCCTGTGGTGTAATAGACTGACCGAGGTTAAAATTCCTCGTTAAACTGTAGGTCCTTTAAGTGTTGGCCAAACACTTCTGCCCCAGAAAATTATACATTCACCATTACGAAAGCCTGGCCGCGGCACTGTGCCAACGCCTTCATTTATTTGTCGTGCCGCTAATCCGGGTTTGATGCCGATTGTGTCAAAAAAAATAACACTTACCGACTAACTGCACACTATTGTCCGTGTTCTCTTGGTTAGAAGTTCTAATTTCTCGAAAAAATGTAGGTCCATTAACTTACGGTGGAGTAATGGTAACGCATTCATCCATCGTGCCATTAACCCAGGTTGGATTCCTAATGATGTCACAGGAAGCGTGCCGTTTGTCTGCCCACCGTAGTCCGGGGTTTGTTTCCTTGGTAACGGAGGTTCGGATTCCTCGGAAAATGTAGGGCTGTTGTCATACGGTGAAGTAATGATAACGCAATTGTCTGTCGTGCCACTACTCCAGGTTGGACTCCAATCATATCATAAGACATGTGCCGTTTTACCTGCCCACGGTAGTCCAGGGTTGTTTCCTTGGCTACAAGAGTTCGGATTCCCCGGAAAATGTAGGACTATTGTCCTACGGTGGAGTAATAGTAACGCATTGATCTGTCGTGCAATTACTCCTAGTTGGACTCCCATTGATGTCATAGGATGTTTGCCGTTTGTCTGCCCACCGTAGTCCGGAGTTGTTTTTTGATAACAGAAGTTCGGTTTCCTCGGAAAATAAGGTCCCAGACACAGGGCCCGGGGCAGACATTAATGAAGGGGCCCCACCCCTCCTGTACATACGACAGATTACTGATTACTATATTTATTATTATTATAGGTGTGAGTGAACGTATTTTATTTGTAAGACCAAAGTAAGTATAATATAACACATTGCCTAGCCAGGCAAGCTTTTCTGGTATTAAGGAAAAGGGGCCAGTAAAAGATTTTTTAAAATCCTGAAAATCTGGGCTTCCCCACAAAACAAATATTAGAATACAAAAATTCAGAAACGACATCAATAGATTAACCAAAAAAATTTCATCACTTCCGTGGTGTACTTTTTACGAGTATCTTGAACTAAATTTAGAATTTAGGGGCCCCTCCGAATCGGGGGGCCCGGGGCAGCTGCCCTTGCACCGTGGAACAAGCTAGATCAGTGGTTCTCAACCTAGAGGGCGTGAAACGATTTGAGAATTTAATATTCATAACATTTTTGTTTTTCGATTTTTAAAGTATATTTGGAAAAAAAATTAGTAAGTAATTATAAAAATAGTGACTAATAATTAGCGTTGAGCTTACGGTGTTAGCGGCCCTGGAAAACGCTTTGACAAAACAAAATTGATTTCCTGATACTTGCAATACATTTTTGGCGGCCCTGGGTGGCCGCCCAGCTCGCAACCCCCACTAAGCACGGCTCTGCTAATAACTTAAGAATCAAATTTAGCTGCATGTGGATTCTTAGATGACGAATTCAATTATTATTTCCCTGATATTTCATCTGATGACTGGTCTAGGATATTAACTAGAAATCCTTTCCTTGTTAATTATTTAATTTTTACTTATTAATTATTAATTTTCTTTGTTATATTGATATACTGCCACAGAGTTTTCAAGAAGAAGCCATAGAACTGAAATGCGATTCAAACGCGGAAGATGATTTTAAAACAATGGGCCTGGACGGATTTTGGATACATTACTTTACATTGTATCCTAACGTCTCTAATGTTGTTTTAAGCGTCATTGTGCCATTTTCGTCGACGTACCTCTGCGAGTCGGGACATTGAGCACTAACCGTCATTAAAAAAAAAGAAAAAGAAAGAAAGAAAGAAAATGACATAATCAAGGCAAAACAGTGTCAATCTTCACACTGACATTTAGTGACTTGATTGTTATATCATCTGTTGTTGTTGTTGTTGTTTTTGTGGAATGTGTGGACTATTTTATTAATTTTGTTGTATAAAAGTAATATTCATTAAAAATAAGAAATTATAGTTATTATATAGGCTTATGGTGGGGTGTGGGGCCTTACCTTCATAGGCGTAGCCAGAAAGTTAGTAAGGGGAGGGTTTACGCTTAGCAAGGAGGGGGGGGTTACAGAGCTGCAACTCGTATATTCCTATATTAAATATACAAAATTTCATTGCAATGGGGGGTTCCAGCCCCCAGAATCCCTCTGGCTACGCCTATGCTTACCATATCTCAAAAGGGGGCGCCAACTGAAAAAGGTTGGGAACCACTGAGCTAGATTACAGACACTTAATAGTATATAACCAAAAGTAGCAGATAAACCGCGAGACAGAAAACGAGGTATAACAAACAATGGTTATACAATTTTGTCTGTTTTGCAATAAGCTCAGCTATAGTTTTGTGCATTATCTCATTAAAAATTTCTGTGAAATATAGATGGCTAGTTCCCCATCACTATAGGCGTACGCAGAAAGTTCATAAGTGGGTTACAGAGATACAACTCCATATATTCGTATGTACGCATACATAGGCCTGCAAAAGGGTTGCTGGTATCTAACTGGAAGGAGACCCACACGCTGAACGTATGTGACGATGTGTGGAACCGGCCGGGCCAGTAACCTAGTGTCCTACCCCGCCTTCAAGTGGTGCGGGCCGGGCTTTCTATCCAAGAGGCAAATTAATATTTGCTGCACGGATGGAAAGGCGGAAGGGGAGGGCTAATTCACCAACCCGTCTAGCCAGCGTGGTGAAATGATGGCTAATTCCTCCACTATGCTTATACACCAAAAACCATGGCTCCTAGTCTCCAAGTGCTGGAGTGCTCCTCATCAAGGCAGCGGTCAGCGCGGCATGAAAGTAGGGGGTGCTAAGAATCACTGGAATGGCCCAGGCTGCCGTTTGTTATTGACCTTGGCTACGTATAATGGACGATCCCTTGCTTCTGAAGCAAAACTTCAGGAATTGGAAGAAGAACTTGACAAGATCAAATGGGACATTGTAGGACTCAGTGAAGTTAGAAGAAAAGGTGAAGAGTTGGTGGAACTTAAAAGCGGACATTTGTTTTATTATAGAGGAACGGAAACTGGAAGAACAAGTGGTGTTGGTTTCTTAGTCAACAAAAGAATTAAAGACTGTCTTCTGGAAGTTGAAAGTACATCAGATCGAGCAGCATCAGATCGTTGTTCAACTAACCCAGCGATACCAATTTCGGATAGTACAGGAATATGCACCAACATTGAGGCCATACCGACGAGGAAGTTGAGGAATTCCATGAAGAACTCAAAAAGCTACACATAAGGGGAAACAACACATCAAGCTCATCATGGGGGATTTTAATGCCAAAATTGGACAACGGGAACAAGGAGAGGCATTAGTTGGTAAATACGGATACGGGGAAAGAAATGAACGTGGCGATCAACTCATAGAATTTGCCGAAGCTGAAAATCTTAGCATCATTAATTCATTTTTTAAGAAGAAACTACAAAGAAAATGGACATGGAAACACCCCAATGGAGCAACCAGCGAAATTGACTATATCCTGGCAAACAAGAAATCAATTATTGAAGATTGCAGCGTACTGAACAGATTTAATACTGGAAGTGATCATCGAATGGTGAGATGTAAAGTGTGCTTAAATACTAAATTAGAAAGACAGAAGCTCATTAGGAAACACGTTAAGATGGTGGATTTAATGAAACTGAAAGCAAATACCGAGGCATTCAAGTTGGAATTAAAAAATCGCTTTTCTGCACTGGAAGGACTTATTGAAGAAATTGATATCTCAGAAGCAAATGAAAACATTGTTAAGACAATAGTTGAAACTGCTGGGGAAATTGGTGGTGTAACCTGTAAAAAGCACAATAGCAAATTATCTGAGAAGACGAAACAGCTCATGAAAAGGCGAAGAGATATGAAGGTGGACAATCAAAATACCAGTTGCAGGATTGAGTATGTAGAACTTTGCAAAACTTTACGCCAAAACATGACATTGACAAAATTCAACTGTGGTTAGTAAGTTAGTGAGTGAGTTAGTAAGGAATGCCATTGAGAACAGCAAGAGCCTTGGGGTTGTTAAAGGAAGTTTGTCTGTTGGGAAGAAACACATCATTGCATTAAAAGGAGAGGATGGCACCGTAACAAGAAATAGGGAAGAAATACTTAGAAGAGTTGAAGAATTCTACAGAAAACTATATGAAGGAAACAGTGGATTAAACGAAGACTCTGAGATAGTCGAAGGAATAGCTCCTAAAATCTTAAAAGAAGAAGTAGCATTTGCAATAAAAAGTATGAAGAAAGGAAGATCCCCTGGCGATGATGGCATTACATTAGATATCTTAAAAGAAGCTGGAGAACATGTAGAAGACATACTTGCAAAATTCTTTACCAAATGTCTTAACAGTGGTAACATACCAAACCAATGGGATTCTGCAACAGTAATTCTTTTGCATAAAAAAGGTGATAAAGAGGATTTGAAAAATTACCGACCAATTAGCTTGTTACCTGCTATTTATAAAATCTTCACAAAAGTGCTAACACATCGCCTGCAGAAAAAATTAGATGCAGCTCAACCAAGAGAACAAGCTGGATTTCGAAGTGGATTCAGTACAGTGGACCATATTCAAGTATTAAGAGAATTAATTGAAAGAACACATGAATATGAACTTCCATTGTGTGTGGCATTTATTGACTATGAGAAGGCCTTTGACTCTATTAAAACATCAGCAGTCATCAACTCTTTAAGATCAACAGACATCGAGGATGTGTACATTGACATGGTGAAACGTGTGTATAAAAATGCAAGTGCAAAATTTCGGTTACATAAAGATACCAAAACTATCAAACTTGGCAAAGGTGTGAGGCAGGGAGATACCATTTCTCCAAAACTTTTTACTTCAGCTTTACAGATGATTTTTCAGCTGATAAATTGGAATAACAAGGGAATAAAAATAAATGGTGAATATTTAAATCATCTGCGGTTTGCTGATGACATTGTTATTTTTTCAACGAACCCATTAGAACTCCAAGACATGGTACAGGAGCTCTCAACTAGAAGTAAAGAAGTTGGACTCAAGATGAACCTACAAAAAACTAAGATCATGTTCAATAATTTCGTAGAGGAAACAAAAATACAAGTTGACAACATTGAGCTAGAAATTGCTGATTCATATATTTACCTTGGCCAGCTGATTTCAATGGATGGCAACATTATGAAAGAACTCAACAGACGTATTAAACTTGGCTGGAGTGCATTTGGAAGAAACAGTTTTATTCTGATGGGAAAATTACCTTTGTGTCTAAAAAGAAAGATCTTTAACTAATGTGTATTGCCAGTGCTCTCTTATGGATCAGAAACATGGAGTCTAACAGTTGGAGCAATACGAAAGTTACAGACAACGCAAAGGAGCATGGAGAGGTGCATGCTTGGAATAACTAGGAGAGATCGAAAAAGAAACACTTGGGTGAGAGAGCAAACTAGAGTAGAGGACATCATTGTTAAAGTAAAAGGGCTGAAATGGCGATGGGCTGGGCATATTGCAAGAAGAACTGATCAACGATGGACAACAGAAATTCTGAACTGGATTCCAAGAGACCACCGAAGACCTAGAAAACGTCCTCAAACTAGATGGGTGGATGAAATAAGAAAACAGGTTGGGGTGACGTGGAAGCGAATTGCTCAGGATAGACTTGTGTGGAAAGCATTTGGAGAGACCTTCATCCAGCAGTGGATAGATAATGGTTGAATATGATGATGATGACGTACAAACTGTATCACGATGGAGATTATAGCCCCATCCCTCAACCCGCGTACGCTAAAGTTCTCACCTTTTTTTCGAATTTACAAACACAATGAAATTAACTTTGGTATTTGTTTATCAGAGCAAACATTGAAATGCTGTTTGTGCAGCTTTCGCTTACAACTCCAAGCAAACAGCTGTGCCATATTGATTGTAGCTAAATCTCCCCACCGTCGTTTATTTTTTAAATATCACTTCCTCCTGATCTAACCGCTCCATCGTTTGTGATAACTGCCATGGTGTCGTGCATAGGTGTACGTAGAAAGTTCATAAATGGGGGGGGGTTATAAGCTAAATGGGGGAGGGGGTTACAGAGCTACAACTCATATATTCCTATGTTAAATATACAAAATTTCATTGCAATGGTGGGGGTTGTAACCCCATTATCACCCCCTGCCTACGCCAGTGGTATCGTGGTGCTTCCACACATGGAATTTGCACACACATCATACTTCCCCACACCCCCATGTCTTAATTCCAATCATAGATTTTGCAAATACTTACTTCCAAATTCTGTAATACAGATTGATGAATTTACATTGATCCAGACCACGATGAAATACTGAATTTGTATATTAACACAAATTACTATAAAATAATATTGATATAGCACTTAATATAAAATATCCATATAAATTATTTTAAAATAATATAAATTATGATTATAATTAATATTATAAATTATAAAATACAGTCAAACCTCGTTAATACGAATTACTTTTAATACGAACCGTTTTCTGAAGTCCCGTTTGAGTGCGTAGCATACTACCCTTTCCGCATAAGACGAATTATTGTTAAATGAACAGATTTTCTGTTCCCCTTAGTTAGGATGTCCCTTAAATAGGGAATATTTCAAAATTTTTGACTATAAAATAAGACGCCCCCTATTTTTTTTTTTTTTACCTTTTTACCATATAGTAATAGTCTGTGCAAAATTTGGAAACGATCGAACAACGTTAGTTAACCAATACAGCGAAGAGATTAAAAATACGCAATTTTCTAAAAAAAAAAAGCGATTTTTTATCATCTTTCAAACGGTCAATACAAATTTAATCATGAATATTTTCTATTAAAACCTTAACACAGGTCATTAATGAACATGACAAAGCATAAAAATCAAAGTATTAAACTAATGTGTATTACAAAGTATTAAACTAATGTGTATTACAAAGTATTAAACTAATGTGTATTACAAAGTATTAAACTAATGTGTATTACAAAGTATTAAACTAATGTGTATTACAAAGTATTTAACTAATGTGTATTACAAAGTATTAAACTAATGTGTATTACAAAGTATTAAACTAATGTGTAATATAAAAGTATTAAACTAATGTGTATTGCCAATAAACTAATGTATTACAAAGTATTAAACTAATGTCAGTTCAAATGCCATAAAAGTATTAACTAATGTATTAAGCAAAGTATTAAACTAATGTATTACAAAAGTATTAAACTAATGTGTATTACAAAGTATTAAACTAATGTGTATTACAAAGTATTAAACTAATGTGTATTACAAAGTATTAAACTAATGTGTATTACAAAGTATTAAACTAATGTGTATTACAAAGTATTTAACTAATTCAACGTTTTTTGTCAAGAACATTTGATTGTGAAATTGGCAATTTGCTGCAATTACTCAAACAACTTAGCAGACAATGCTCCCTTTGCATACGTTTTCGTCGCCCTGCGAGTACGTTGGGAAACATAATAATTTTTGGAATTCGCGTTGTTTTTTTTTACCGGACCAAGAACTTATTCCGAAAAAAAATTATTCCGAGTTAATTATTCCGAAGTTAGCGCGATTGCTCTCCCTGCCGCATCGTTCGTTCACTACTGACAAGGGAAGCCTCTGACGTGCCAATCACACCTCAAATTGAGACTTATATAGTATGAGAGATCTCTATGAGTAATGAAGAAAACCGAAAGAGTTTTTCTGCGAAATTCAATTTCTGATTTTTTATGAATTTTTTAAATTTTCATAATTACACTAAAACGCAGCTTTGCGCTTAACTGCAAAGCCGTAAGCTGAAGTCTTCAGTTAGGGGTAATTTTCATTTGTATTGCTTGGCGAAAAATAACAGTAAGTTGTCTGCTGATCAAGTCCCATTTTTAAATACTCATTTTCGTGTAATACTCTTTACATCTTTAACGTTAGTGCAGGTAAGAGACTCTTATCCTATTCTTGAGCATTATTTCCTTATATTCTGTGTGTCGCTTCATTTCATAGAACCAAATTTCATTTTTTAGGCGCCAAATTAAAAATAATAAAAAAACTTTCCTTCGCCATGTGCGTACCTACGATACTCTGTAATGAACTGATGACGTCATTCACTTCTCAGCCAAGAAGTCCCGATGTTCGAGTCCCCCTTTGCATAGAAGCAATTACTAACTTCTTTCCCAAGTTACATCAGTTTGACAAACTGTACATTGTATAAAATATAACACATTTTTCTGGTCCTAATGCATATTTTTCACATTTTTAAGGCGGATGTGTAATATTTAAATTAAATTTTAAATGTCACTCAAAATTGCATTTTTCCACACACTTTTTTCCACAATTTTCTTTTTTTCTTTTTAATGGGAAAAGAAATAAGTGATTTTTTTTTTCATATGGTTTACCCTCAAATGTTTTTCCCCTTCATTCGGGATGTGTCATTTCATTTTATAAAAAAATCTCCCAGAACCATTACAAAGCTGAGACTAGAGGGGGCTGAGCCTCCCTTATGAAAAACGGTTTTTCAAAATAAGTTATTTTTTTTGTTTTATTTTAAATTTTTTGTTTCGTATAAAATTGTACGTGGTAATTGAAATTATTCTTTGACGTTCAGAGTATATTCGAAACAGATTAATACGGCAGATCTTATCCACATAATTTTTTTTAAAGAAGTTTGAGTCGTTACCTACTCTTTAATAAGGATAAAGGGAATTAAAAATTTTAATATAGCTTTCTAAGTTTTCAATTCAAGATTTACGTTAAGAAATTTATTCATTAATGTTAAATATATTAGCATATTTTGATAGTTAATATTAGTAAATATTTTATAGAATACAGCAAAGCATTAACGAGTTTTAAGTACCCCTGGCATGCGTCCAGGTACGGGTCCGAAAACTGCTTTTTTTAAGGGTGCGGTATTAAAAAAACGGCATTCCTGTGTCGGGAATCATACTTGCGACACTATGTAATGTCAAGTCAAGCCACTTCTAAGTCAGGGGGTCCCGAGTTCAAATTCCCTTCATGTAGAAGCCATTGTCACCATTTTTTAAATTTCATCCATTTATCAAACTGTAAATTTCTTAAAATAAAAATCATTTTTTCTGGACTTAATGAATATTTTTACGCATTTGTAAGATGGATAAGTCATTTTCAAATCAATTTTTAATAGTCAGGCAGAATTATCGCTCATTTTTATAAATCATCATTACCACCAATGGTTTTCCCGAACATTTATCACCGTAATTCATGATCATCTACCCCGATTATTACTATCATTCATTATCATCACTGGTTACCATGATCATCCACTCTGACTATTACTATCATTCATTATCATCACTGGTTACCATGATTATCCATACTGATTATTACTATCATTCATTATCATCACTGATTACCATGATCATCCTCACTGATTATTACTATCATTCATTATCATCACTAGTTACCATGATCATCCACACTGATTATTATTATCATCACTGGTTACCATGATCATTCACACTAATTATTACTATTATTCATTATCATCACTGGTTACCATTATCATTCATCACAATAATTCATCATTACCATTCACTTTAAGCAATGATCAATCTCATTCTCCAATGCACTCTAAACATGGAAGAAACTAATAGGGGCTAAGGCAACGCCCCCTATAATATTAGTTACAGTGGGCGCTGGCTAAGGGTGCTTCCCTCGAAACTAGCGGGCGCCCTGCCTCTAGGATAAATATATTAAAAGAAGAAAGGAAAGTTATTCATCTTATGAATCACTGATTTCACGGCAATGGAGAAGGAATGAGTTCAAAAGTTTTAAAATGCGATATAATTAACAAGTTTAGGATCAGATATTGCACACTGACATGAGCCGAATTTTACATTATACTATATAAAAAAAAAGGCTAGCATTTTTAAAATTAAAAACTGAGTTTTGCATATTTTTACACTTTAAAACTAATTACTACATAATTCTAGATAGGCCTCTGAGCACAAATTCGAAGTGGGGCAAAATTATGGAAACTGTTTAAATCTAGTAACTTTTATGTGCAATTTTTTCATTGGGTGGAGCCCTTGAAGCAATGCAAGAGATCTCGAGAGATCGCGCGATCAACGCGAGAGGTCTCGTTTACTGAATATTTTTTAACTGAAATGACCTGTATATTAATAAGAGAATAAGCTTCGATGAAAGAGATAAGGAAAGATGTCAAAACTACATTGAATTGTCAATGCCAAAAATTAGAACGGAAATAGGAAGGGACAGTATTAGTTATATGGGACCTAAATTTTGGAATGAGTTGCCAGATGCATGGAAGACCCTGAACAATATTGGAAAATTTAAAAAGGACCGAAAGAAATACTTAATAATGCAGATGAAAAATAATTGGGAAAAATTAAAATTAAACGAAGATGCGGAGAAAAACAAAGACAGTATTAATGGGATAAATAATAGAGTGAGAAATATCCAAGCGGATGCTTGAATTTTGTTATATAATAGTGTCTATTGCCGGTGGTCAGAGGCGTAGCCAGGAAGAGGTATTGGGGGTTTAACCCCCCTCGCAATGAAATTTTTTATATTTAGTATAGGAATATATGAGTTGTATCTCTGTAACCCCTCCCATTAAGCCTATAACCCTCCCCTTATGAACTTTCTGCCTACGCCACTGCCGGTTGTCATAATTAATATTTAAATAAGTTCAAGGTCCCAAGTCTGTTTTATCTAATGATATTTTCTTGGTACCTTTCCTGTCAAAGTCATGTTTTTGTTTTCTTCTTTTTGTTGTGCTGTATACTGACTGTTTATATATTTGTACCAGGGAAGAATAAATAAAAGTGTATTATTAAATATTATTTGTTACTACTTTACGTAAATGAGAAATGTGTGTTTTTAGGTAATTAGATCTATAAACACAAAAGTTATTCCCCCCGCCTTTTATCAGTGCCGGATTAACGTATAGGCAAAGTATGTCTGGGCCTAGAACCCTCTATTTTGGGGACCCACAAAAGCCTTGGCGGGGCCTAGTGTTTTTTAAGTTTAAGCGTTATTTTAATCTTAGTTATTTACAAGTCCGAGAATTTTTCATTATTTATAAATCTGGATACTAAAGATAACGAACTTCAAAGCAAAATGCATGATTTATTGATTAAATATCACGAGGGCCACATAATTTAAGGGCCTATTGTATCTTTCCGGCCTAGGGCTCACTAAAGCGCCTTAATACGGCATTGCCTTTTACGTTACGTTTCAAATCATGCATCCAGAAACTGAAATCACGTTTTCAAAAGAGCCTTTGTATTCCTAGTCATTAGGAATGCGTCTGCATTTTTATGTCTCTCCTTTTACCTTACTTTCCTTTTAGTGCTGCTTAATGCTGACGTCGTCATTTCCATAGAGTATAGGCATGGACGGCATAAAAATATTGAGAGGTAGGGGAGCAAGAGCGGCTCGAGTTTAATTTTGAACCCGGGCAACCTAGCATTTGCTATTTGGCGCCCACTCCGGCGAAAACAGGAGATTTTCACAGATGCACAGTGAGCCATATATCCTATAAAAGTGGCCAAAAGTCTTTAAATTATCTCTAAAATTGTTCTACATTTGTCTTTTTTTTTTAGGGAGATTTTCTACTGTTGGATCAATAAAAAAATGTACTTGACTTCAGTTTGGCTCCCCCATCCAAACGGGGCCCCGGGCGGCCGCCTGGGTCTTCTTTCCCTTAAGCCGCCCCTGGGGGGACAGTATATCGGTAGAAAGCAGCCTGTTGTTAAACAGGGCCGTAGCCAGCGGGTGGTCCTAAGGTCACTAATGATGGTCAGTGTTATTTTCAAAAACAGTGGAAAGACAAATATAGGTGAATCTCATAAAACGGTAAGTGTAATAAAGAGTTTCGTTCTGCGTGTACACACACAAAGAAATATATAATTTCTTCCACTGGATCTTTTGCAAAAAAGTCTAATCAAGACCTCTCGTGGCTTCTCATGAAAAATCGAATTTTCTTATGTCCTATACAAAAAAAAAAGATTGGGGAACAAGTTCGTGCACATAGGCAATATAATAAAATCCGGTTATATTTGAGGGGGTTATGGCCCCCCTGGCCCCATCCTAGAACCGCCACTGGTCCTACTATACTACGAAAAGTACAATGGATAAAGGTATTAATGTGCAGTCTTTGATGTCTAAAAGGAGTAAGAAGAGAAATAAGAAATTTGCAAGAGTAGCTCACTTAAAAATGTTATCTTCGCTGCTCTTTTTTCATGGTTCAGAGGTTAGCAATCCGTGGTCATATATATCAAAATTCTAATCATCATGAATTGTTAGATTACATAAAAAGGTTAAACACTGGTAAAATAGCAATGAAAAAGATCACTCAAGCTTTCGGACGCATCAGCAGCAGTCCTTCATCAGGAGTAATGAATTGTTAGAGTTAATTGTTGAAGATAATTCCGATCTGTCCTCTTGGCTTCGACGTACAAAGTACAAAGAGCTTTCGCATGACATAACAAATGAACTAGCTTCTATTATGGCTAATGGAACTTTAAAAAATTTGAACAAGTTTCTAAAAGAGTCCCAATACTATTCGCTAGTTATGGATGAAACTAGTCACGTATGTCAACACGAATAAGTTTCAATCTGTTTTCGATTAGTCAGTGTTGAGGATTTTCAAATTACTGAATAATTTTTTGGTTTCTATAAAATTGAGTCTACTACTGCTGAAGTCTTAATAAAAATTTTAATGAAAATGTTAATTAAATGACGTTCTTTCCCTCGTTTTTCTTTGGATATCAAGTCATGCAGAGGTATTGCTACTAACGGAGCGGCAAATATGACAGGCCCTTTTCCGGGGTTGCAAACTGAAGTCAGAGAAATTGAGCCGCGAGTTACGCATGTTCAGAGTTTGGCACGTTATTTATTTATTTTATTTGAGCAAGTTTCTGCTTCATACAAGTCGCGCTTTACACGTTTACGCCATTCTTACTATAGTTCCCACAAGGGTAAACAGATTACTTTATTTCTTTCCGTCCTCTAACTAGCGAGGACAGCGAAATACAATCTCATTTCCCTTATCCACAATTCGGTAAGGATACGTATATTAGCAATACTTAATATATTTAATTTTACTGTAATAATAGGACCGGTTATAAAATCACTTTTCTAAATCTAACATTGACTTTATTTTTATGGGCATACTGTATATGATAAAAATAGAAATAAATTATTATTTTTCAATGTATTTTCTATTTACAGTTTTGAAAAACCACGTTCTCTGAAACTTTTTCATTTTCTCCTAATTTAAATAGCTGGCAGCACATAACAATTGGCTTTGCACCAGGATTGTCCAACATATTGTCCACCCACAACTGTTTGAAATAAAAAAAAATTCCAAAATAAAACTTTTAGATTTTTTTTCGAAAATAAGGAAAAAAAAAAATTAGGAGCAATATGGGTGACGCTTTACCATATCACAAGTGAACAAACAAATAACCGGAAGAAAGGTTGAAGGGAGGCTTTTGTTGTTTTTTTTTGTTTTTTTCACGAAACCTCTGGCCCGCGAGAATTTTTTAAGCAGCCTGCGGCCCAAAAAAGCTTGGAAAAGCCTGCTTTACACCATGAAAGCTATGAAAATGAATATGCTTCTATGAGGACTTATGTTAATACGTGGAATACTAATTACAATTTTTTGACATATTGTTCATATTAAAATTTTTTTATTTATTTACATCTTCCGCACTTTTCCAAAAAAAGTTACTTTACAAAAATACTTTTTCCAAAGTCCTTGTCCACCACAATTCCGATAGATGACAGAACACACCTACGTTAGGTTAAT
>QLNU02015003.1:122509634-122535682 GCA_006491805.2 Dysdera silvatica | reverse complement strand
CAGTGTCACGCACCTTCTGAAGCAGTGTTTCCCAAAGTGTGGTCCGTGGCAGCTTATCAAATGGTCCGCAAGATCATTACCAAATTTCAGGGGGAAAAAATGAACTAGAAATTGTCGGCGTAGCTCGAATTTAGGGTTTGATAAAATTAAAAAAAAAATTTCATAAATATTTATTATAAACGTTACAGCGTTCATGAAAGATTTGAATCCTCTGAATACACCCGTGCTGTCTACATTGCTTATTATTATTTTATTAAATTACTGATGTCATTTTGATTGTAAATGTGACAGAATGAGATTGCAACTCTTTATCAAATAGCATTGCTTTAACGATTTTGCTTCAGGTGGATTTAGCAACCAACCGATATTTTAAGAACATTGTCGGAGATTTTAGAGATTTTCTGCCAAAAGCTTGTTCTTTTTCAAAGTAGAAGAAAATTTAAAAAAAAAGCGTAAAATTTTCCACAAAAGGAGTTAAAATTAACTGCAAATTATATCGCAAGGGATGAATATATCTTTTCTACCGGGACTCTTATGTACGTATATAAATAAGCTTGTCAATAAATCACGTAAATTGAGGGTTACTTTGGATATGTATGTCTTTCCTTGGGGAGACGGATGGGGGAAGATCAGTATGACGGTGGCTAAGTGGGGTCCAATATCATTAACCATAATTGGCAACATTAACTTCAGGCAATATATTTTTTTAATGGGGGAGGGGAGAAATCCCCTCCCCTGGTGGTCCACGATAAATAAAGGACTTCCTAAAGTGGTCCACGAACGGCCAAAGTGTGAGAAACACTGTTCTAAAGGGTAAAAGCTAGCAGTCTATCTACTTCATGGGTAGATCCAGATTTTTCTGGGGGCAGGTGTAAATCTGGAAAACAAATTTAGAGCGATTCAGAGAAATTTGTTTCCCGATTTAGATAAGTAATAATAAGTCTATAAATTTGTTATTCTCATAGGGGGATACATGCCCTCTGTGTCCCTTGTATCTCTACAATTTGTCTTTTTCTAACAGACTCATAAATCTGTCAACAATAAACATTCTATATATCTCAAGCAATGTATGAAAGACTATATATATAAGGAAAAAAAGAGGGATCTTCTCCTTATTTCCGGAACGAAGTTACCCCATGCTAAATCATGCCATCCGATCAAACAGAAAATGGCGGCCTTTTATACATTTGTGTACCGCACATTAAAGATCTGCTCAACACCAGAAGCTCTTTCCAAAGAACTAAAGTTTTTAAAATCCGTTGCATTAAATAGGGGCTACAGTTTCAATATTATTGACCTTGCGGTGGCGAAATTTAATAAACCCCTCTCCTTTACAACTATGGTGAACCATTCCACAAAAGAATGTGTTGCAACTGTAACTTCACCCTTCTCACCGAAACTCTGGTACGCCATAGAAAAAATTTTAAAAAAGGCTAATTTCCATGTCTTCTCTCCTTCCAACAAAATTCCTAAATCCATTCTTCAAGTTAAGCTTTATGTCACCTAACACTGGGGAATTTATGAAGTTTTCTATCAGTGTGGATGTTCATACATCAGACAAACAAAAAAAGCTTTAAAAGAACACCAAAGATACATTGAAAGGGCGGAGTTTCAAAAGTCATCCATGGCTGTGCACTGCTGGAAAAATGGTCATAAATTTAATTTCCTAGAGCCTGCCATCATTTCCTAGTCAAAATCTCCACTTGAACTTAGTGTTTTAGAAGCTTTCCACATAAAAGCTTTGAAATTTAACATTGTGAATGACCAAAATAGTATGCCATTTCTTAGCTGAGCTTGGCCTACCCTTCTACCCACTATGGTCACCCTTCATGCATCCACGTCAACAGATGCCTGGCTGGGTAACAATGCTTCCAAGAATTGACAACGTGGGTTTGTTTACAACTTCCTAAAGGAGACCAGCTAAGCCTAGTTGAAATGTACATCGTTGATTAAATTTCCGTTTTATACGCATATATAACGTCGTTCAAAATGTTTTTTTATTTAACTTTGCGTAGTTTCGACAGAATACATTCAAAGCCAGTAGTGCTTTGAACACGTCCCTTTCCTCCTCCCGCCTGCTAAGTGTGGCTGACACAAGGGATTCATAAAAGGTAGCTTTTGCTGGCAGTGTGCCAATTCGAAAAGGAGCAAACACTCTGATTTCAACGCAATGTTTCGTATTTTTAATTATGTATATTGCGATTGCCAATGTAAGGTCCTTGAAAAAAATTATTTGGTCCTTGAAAAGTCCTTGAATTTCATCAGGACAAAAGAGTGGGAACCATGAAAAGAACTTATCACTGTTCATAAACATAAAAGTAAGCAATAAATCTTTGTACAAAAGTCGGTAATGCTTTTTCATTGTTGCTGAATATTGGCTGCGGTTAGTTAACTCCATCTAAGGGTTTATCGTGGGGGGGGGGCTAACAGATTTCCTTGAAATGTTCAATATTTTAAAAATTGCTTGTGTAATGGCCATGGAAGTGCTTATCTGTGAGAATAAATCTAAAGATTCAATAAGGTATTTTTTCAATGTGGCGTAAGTATAGTGGACTGTATAAATAATTGTTCGTGACAATAACAAATGAACTTCTTTGGTAGAATGTATCTAACGAAATTAGGCGCAAACAAGTCGGGCTGCCTCATATCCTGTCTATCAAACTGTACGTATCCAAAAAATATGAGAACAAATGTGTCATGGCAACCATGTCCTGTCTGTTAAGCTGTATGTATCCAAAGAATATAGGAACCAATGTGTCATGACGACTGCATCCTGTCTATCAAACTGTATGTATCCAAAGAATATGAGAGTAAATGCGTTATGGTGACTGTGTCCTCTATATTAAGCTGTACATACCCAAAGAATATGGGAGCAGATGTGTCATGGCGACTACATCCTGTCTAACAAACTGTACATATCCAAAGAATATGGGAGCAAATCTGCCATGGCTGCTGCATCCTGTCTATCAAACTATACATATTCAAAGAATATGGGAACAAATGTGTCATGGCGACTGCATCCTGTCTACCAAACTATACATATCCAAAAAATATTGGAGCAAATGTGTCGTGGCGACTGCGTCCCTTCTAAACAATACTAACTACAAGAAGCATAAATGAGAGCAACAGAGATTAGTTTGTATCTACCAATTCCAGTGTACCATTGTACAAAAAAGACAAACCAATATACATGCATATATTTCCACGTGAATCCATGACTTTTTAATGGCAGCCACTTGGTGTCTGTCGCCGCAAAGCAGAAGAGGTAATGCTTATCCCAGTTACATGGCCTTAACAACTTGTGGAATGCCTATAGGGTGGTCTCAATGTTTCAGAGTGCCGCAGAATCACTGTCCTAGATAAAGGTGGTCTGAATTCCACATTCCATAGAAACATAAGACAGTAGGTGTTGACCCTTCTCAAGCTCAGCAGCCCTTGTGCAATAAAAAAAAAGAATTTAACTACTTTTTTTTTTTTGCAAGGCAACTTAGATGTGGTCATAGTACCATCCTTAGAGTGAAGGCAAGCCAGTTTCCCATATTTACCCATTTTGCTTCGAAGATATTTAAACCATGTAAATAAAAGTATAAATTTTAATTATTACAATTGACTATTTGTATTAAATTATTTGCATAATTATTGATTACAATCTATGTTAAAGATTTTTTTTTTTTTTTCTAGAAACTGGGAGAATCCTGAGCTCAAGTGAATATGTTTCTGCGCACTCGTTTTATAAAGGTAATTATAAATGATGTTTCTGAATTTACACGTTTAATTGTAAAACAATCTTTACACTTGAACAAGATAGTTCAAGTCAACTTTTTACATTTAGGGAAAAATGAGTTTTGCTAAATAGAAAAATACCATGTTTGTCTGTTTTGCTGTTAACCTTGGTTTGTTTCCAATGTTGTATTATAGGATGTGTTCCATTTTTTTCTGCTCGTCATAGTCCTTGGTTTGATTTCCTGGGCCAATGGTCTTCAAACTTTTTGAATGTGTACTCCAAAGACAGAAAAAATTCATAGTATGGGCCATTGATGTGTAAATGTAAAAGATATTACTAATAAATTTAACACCCATGTTTAAAGCTCATACTTAGATTAGAACCAGGTTCCCTCCGTTGAGCCTGGAATGTCTTAACCACTAGACAAACGAGGATCCTCACGAGATTCTTGTTCATCTACCAGTCAAGATGCTCCGGGCTTAATGGAGGGACCCTGGTTTGAATCTAGGATGGGGATGGCACCGCTTTTTCTCCTATTCCAAAAAAAAATATTAGTATGAGCTTTAAACGTGGGTGTCAAATTTATTTGTAATAAAAATCCCCCACGAAAAACTTACAAAAACTCATCCCGGTGGCTTTGTGTGTTGACCATTATTTGGCAATTGTGTTATCCCTGTGAAGGGTAATAATATCTTACACATAAAAAATATTATAGGTTAGCATCGTTGAATGAAATACTTACATCAGTTCTCTCTGAGCTTTTAAACACTAGTATTTATTTCATTTAAGGTACACCGATTTTATCTATATATAGCAGGGTTCCTATGCACCTGGAGCACCTGACCTTCTCAGGAAAGTTGAAAACGTCTCTAAAAATCAGGGAAAGGTCAGTGAAAGACGAGAGTTTTTGGTCAAACCTGGGACAGTCGGGGAGAAAACTTCCCTAACACCTGCATCAAACAGCTAAATCTCCCACAAACGTGAAGTTATCTTCCCCGCAAATGAAGTTCAGTTGAATCTACAGAGAGAAGTCAACGAAATTGGACAGGGTATTTTGACGAAAAAGGCGGAATTTGTTTCCCAACTATGGTTGGAAGCCTGATTTATAAGGTTTTTGTAAAAGAAGGCATAAATGAATAATTCTATCACACAATGCAGGATAGTTGGATGAAATTGTACATGATCCTTCATTATAGTTGTTATTTTGCTTATTTGTTTTTCTACCTAGCACACCTATCCCACTTTGGAGATCAATGCCGTAGGCAACCGAGGTTGATTTTTTGGGAATCTGTGGGTCCAAGTGTAATATGACCTTGCACAGTGGGGAAAAAAAGCTTCTCGGGATTAGTTATAATGAATTTCTATGTAAAAATGAATGACTGTGCAATCAAGGGTTAACAGATATAAGAGTTTTGAGTTAAAGGGGGTATTTATATTTTAGGATCAGTGATTCTCAAATTCTCCAGAACCGCAATCTTTCTATCGTTAATAGGCTGGGGTGGGGGGAATATTTTTTAATTTAATTTTTTACCACAGTATGTAGTTTACTTAGTGTGTATATATAAAAGATGCTATTGGAATAAAATGTTGAATTGTATTGATTGGTGACACCTAGAGGTACATCACTAGGGGTCACTGTTCGCAGGCTTGTCAGTCAGTGTTCCAAGCTGTGCTGTGCACATCTGAGTCTGTGTGGCCTGTGCTGTTCACATCTGAGTCTGTGTGGCATGTGCTTCTGTGACCTTAAAGAAATAAATATTGAAGAAATGTTATCCAGTTAAAGGAATTATTAATATATTAAATGTTTGGAATAGTTCGCCAAAAGTTAATTAAATTACAATGCAACGCTAAAAGAATTTGGTACTCCTTTTTGGCAGAGCCTCGGAAAATGTGTGCACACTTCGATGGTAAACGGAAGACTGATTTGATTTTAGAATTCGAAGCAGAATTATGAATACTGCTGCCATATACAAAAAAGTGAAAATATAATTATACAATGTTTGAAAAATATGAAATAAAAGTAACAGATTTGGCATGGTGTCAATTTTAGAAATTGAACTTTTTAAGTTTATTTTCTTGCTTTTCTAAGTGGCAACAGTTAAGAAAGCCTGCGAAGTGGACCTTTCTATTGTAGGAGCACACAACCTCATGTTAGAGCTATTGTACAATGCCTAATGAAGTTGAATTGTATATGTTTTGTTTATGGCAACCGAAAAACTTAAAATTGTTGGGTTTTACGTGATCGAGCCTGAGTTATACCTGACATTTCAAGTGACACCTACTTTCAAGATCAGTCAAATGTCTATTTAAGAACTCTCAAGATGGCTCTGTGTCAGAAAATGTCAAAACAGTTTGAAGAATGCATTGACATGAGGACATTTTCTGAACCATCCATAAAATCTTTGGTATCGTTAGGATCAGTTGTGAAGGCTGCCAGGTGATCCTTGCACATATGGGTGTAATATACGAAGTGTGATCAAAAACTATCGGAACTGGGGCGAAAGAATAAAAGACTACGGTACTTGCAGATTTGGCATTTAATCTCCTTCGAAGTAGTCCCCTGTTGAGTTCACACACTTCGTCCAACGTTTTTTGTTTTTTTTTCGTTATTGGACTTAAATTCAAAGACTGGAACTTAATTTCTAGGAGACCAAGAAGCTCCCTCGTCACATTCTGTTGGATTTCCTCGACATCCTGAAATTTTCTTCCCTTCACGTGGGAATTTTTGAAAGTAGGGAAAAAAAGTCGCAAGAGTCCATATCGTGGAGAATACTGTGGATATCGTGGAGAATTTAATGCTTGGCAAAAAAATTCTGCACAAGCTGCACTGAATATGCAGGTGCGTTGTCATGGTGGAGTTGCTACTTACCGAACGCATGCATCTCTGGTCTTTTTTGATGAATCTAATTTTTTGAAGTCTTAAATTTTCATGGTAGTAGTCTTTATTTACTGTCTGGCCATGCAGAACATACTCTTGATGAGCAGTGCCCTTGTAATCGAAGAAAACGATCAGCAGTGTCTTCCCACTGCATCAACTCATTCGTGCTTTCTTCGATCTCGGAGAGCCATCTTGGAAACCTTTGAACCACTCATAAACACTTACGTGGCTCATACTCTCTTCCCAACAAGCTTACTTCAACTTTTCATAGGTCTTAGCACAGATATCGCCAAGCTTTTGGCAAAATTTGATGCAGATTCTCTGTTCAACTTTCTGTCATAATGAATGCCCCACAACACAGTACGACATTTGTTCAAAACGCTGCTGTAAAGAAGTGGTGGGAGCTATGACTTTGTGACTTTTGGTGCATGTGTGGGAGGGTTCAAGGTCAATATCTGCCTAGCGTCTTCACTCAGCGTATATTTTCCTTAAGTGCAGGACACCAGTCCTGATACTTTTTGATCACACCCGTATATGTATGTCATTTAAAATGGCAAAAATTTCACATTTCGAAATTTTTTTTGTAGACCTTGTAGTGGTAACATATTCACCTAGTGTGCTGTTAATCCAAGTTCAACTTCCAATGTTGTAAAAAAAAAAGTTTACTAACTAACTTTTCGCTGTAGTTCAGAGTTTGGTTCCCTAGGCCTTAAAAGATTCAGGTTCCTTGAAAAACCATCATATAATCTTCGCTGTCCTTATTCTATGAAACTATCAAAACTTTTTCGACCCACCAAAAACTGCATATATCAATAGCTTTAACTTCGTTATATTAATTAATAAGAGCATTATATAGAGTTTGGCTTATTGAAGAATTATTTACTATAAGCCACATACACAATTGTTGATTAAAAGCTTACGTTTCACTTAATTACTAGGAGACGTTATTGGATGTGGTATCGTGTTCCCTGCTCGCTACAAACGCTACGTCGATCTCTCGCCGGATGATAGCAGTGACGGAATGACCGATGTTGTCTTGAGTTCCTTGCTAAACATCAATAAGAAATCAATGGATTTTGTGCAACATGTGCTCGGCTTGAAGCTACATGAAAATGGCGACTCATCAGATGACGATGCATTTCTTGAAGGCTGTCGTGACAATCACGAAACGAAGAAATCAGTAATGGATGACTATAATGAGAATTATGTCGAGAGTCGTCGTGGAGTTGAGGTAGGCATTTTTATTACATTATTGTCAATCCTGTTTTAAAAGTCTTTTCAGATGCCTCTCGAATGTTGGATGAGAAATTAATCCCTAATATTTGTATTCTAAAACTATCATAGGGTAAAAGAAAGGCTCTTGAAAAATGAACCTCAAGGAATGAGAAAAGATTAAATAAAAAAATAGGGAGGTGGGGGGGGGGGGACACAACGGGAACTTAACAAAAAAGCTCAGGAAAATTGAAATATTTTGTTAAAGCCCTACTTCACCCACTGGAGATTTAAATGAAGAAACAATATACAGAATGATGACCAAAAATAGTATGCAATACTGTAACAGTCATGCAAATTTTTAATTTATCGTGAGCCCCAAAACAGAACATGCTAAAAAGTGTGACGCACGTCGCTGAACAAACGTCTTCACTGCAGAACGTACACGGGATGAATATTTTTTTAAAATAAATAAATAAATAAAAAGCAATGAGACAAATGTTTTCTACATTTCTATTAAAAAGGAATTTACATTTTATAGAATTTAAAAATGTATACGTACATCTCCTGCAGAACATTACAAAACATCCTGCTTTGGGGATCATGATATTCATAGTAATAATATAAATCGTTAGAAGTACTAATATTTTATATGAATAATAAAAAGAAATTGACTTTACCTCCTTTTACATTTATTTGAATGTTCAAGCTTCGACGTTTGCAAAAGTAAAACATTTGTCTCTGAGTTCCTTGTACAGTAGAATCCTGATAAATCAAAATAAGGGGACAGCCCCTACTTCATATAGATTCGGAATTTCAGTTTTCAGTATAAAGTCACCAAGAAATAATGTTAATCCAAAAACATGCTGTGGTTATGATGTCTGGAGTTTTCTTTCATGGGGTGATTTATTCACACCGTCCCTTCTCCCTACTACGACCAGATGCCCTGGGGTTAACTAATTCAGGAGCAACTATTAAATCTTTTAACACCTAACTACTGAAGTGGGAGGGAGGCATTTCGGCTAGGAGAGAGGAAGTTACAGAAAATGTGCTTTAAGATTGTGAATTCATGTGTCAGTTGCAAGGACCTGCTGGTCAGTATGCAACATAAAAACATAAAACATTGCCAGAACTATGCAGATATGATTCATCAGTGAAAACATGCCTGTTAAAGTCCTTCAAAATTTTGTCGTTCACATCATAAGGCCATATGTGGTCGTTATAGCCCAGCCCCTATAGCGAACAAAGAATATATTTAACACCACTCAACTTTTTCCCTTGTACATTTTGTTTTACGTTCGTAAGTAGCATTTGTATTGGTTTCTTTTATTGTATTATGACTGTTTCTTATAAATCTATTGCTGCTGCTTATAAAATATGTTTTTAATATTCAACTGTTTACTTTTTTAACTAAAGGCATATCTTATATGTAAGGAAGGATTGGCGCAAGATCTTGCCAAAATTCGTTTAGAATGTTAATTGCAATGTTTTCGTTGCAGGTCTATTTCACGCTGAATATGACAATTGTGGGTAAAATTTCGACTTGTGTTCCTGTTGGAGGATTCTATCCCACGATTCAAATATTGTCTCCCGGTTCATTTGCCTTACAGTTTGACGATGCAGCGTCGTTATGATTGGCTCAATGTGTCCAGTATTATACCGAACATTATCTCCAATACTGTATCCCACTTCCATGTGGTTGATTGCCATTGCGGTATTGTACCTGGTTTCCCACCTACTAAAAGTGCCTTTTTTTGCTCATATCAGGATAATGGGCACATGAATGTGATCTTTCGTGGTATTTTTCCTTAATTTCTACTAACTGTTTTTCCCTTCTCACAGCTATATTTCACCTTATTTTGTTAGAATTGTGATTTTCCCCCTTCTTTCTGTTGAGCAACTTAAAAGTCGGCACTATTGCCACTGCTTCTATTATGTATTATAGTTTCGTTGTATTTTTATTTGTATATATATATTGTTACACCATGTTGTATATGGTACAAGAGACTTCTTTTTTTTTTATGTGTGATTTTGTGTGAGGAAAAGGATATGCACACAGATAAACAGATTTTTAGTTTTGCTACTGTGGATTATGTGCATATTTTTGGATGTTAGTTACACATATTAAATATTTTTGATAAAGGTGATTTTTGTCATAAATTATATTGCTATTGTAGCAAACTATTCTTTTCTTTTTTTTAATGCAAAATTGAAAATTTGCATAAAGACGGAGGTTCCCAAACTGGGTGCTGCAGTGCTTGTCAGGGGCTCTACGGAAATATCGAAAATGAAAAGACACTTTCAGAAAAAATAATCCACCTACCCAGTAAACAATAAATGAATGAGCTTAATTTTTGGAAAACACTTTCCATCACATTATGATTTTACTACATTATCATATTTTAAACATATATATATATATAAATATAAAAAAATAACATATAAAAAAAAAACAATATTCCAAGAAGTATCATGGAAGCAGTAATGAATCTAGTTGTCTTGTCATTACTTTGAGAAAAACCAGCCTGCCAGGCATCAACTGATTATGAGTACCTCATATGTCAGACAGCGCTTTGAAAATTGCACTCCAAGATACGCCATGTTCTGAATTTTGGTTAAGTTTAAAGGATGGATTTAAACCACTGGCTGGTAATGGCATTTCTTCTCTCGTTTGCCACAAATTATTTGTATGAATCTGGGTTTTCTGCCTATGCAGCAACTAAAATCAAATGCAGAAGCTGACTTTCGTTTGCAGCTATCCTCAATAAAACGTGAATTCTGCAGAGTTAAACGAGCCCATTCCTCTCATTAGTTATTGCATTTTGTAATTAAAGCGAAACGTTTTTATTTTGCATCTGTTGTTTATAACTTACACATAGGCCCTACCTAAAGAACATATATTAAAAGTGAAACAGAATCTCTTCCATCAAATTTTTTCTTGAAAAGTCTCCACTGGATAAAAATTTTGGGAACTAATGCAGGGGCAGACTGAGCCCTGGAGCCGGTCCGCCCTCATGGGCAATAGGACCTTGTGCCTTCGAATAGGCAAGGACTCGTGCCCTCCAAAAATCCAAGGTATGGACCCTTCGTTAGGACCCAGTCCACCCCTGAACCAATGTTTTAAGATACTGTGCAATATTTGTCTGGGAAATTATTTTTGACATGTCTTTAAGCAGCATGATATATTTTCTGCTCAGAATCTCCTATTTATTTTACTGTAACACGGGCCGATTTAGTAGTTTTACGTTGCACAGAAATGTGCAAAATCTTAACACTAGGTCTATGGTATCATAGAAGTTATGCCCAGGGCTGAGGACAGGATTTACCGCCCTCAAATCACGTAATGACAACTTATGCTTGTCATATTATTGAAATTTAGTACAGAGTCTCCGGGCATTTGACATTTTTGCCCTTATTTTTGTTCTCAGCACTGGTAATTCATTTGTCTACAGTATGTTAAACTTAAGTTTGAATTAGGAATGGTCATAGATATCAAGATATTGGTGTAGCATCGATGTTTAAAAAAAACGTTGACAATATAAAATCATTGCTTCAATTTTAAAAACACCAGAGCCACTCAACTATTTTTCTCATTAAAAAAAAGGGATATTTGAAACAAAAGTCTCCAAACATTGATGTTTATAACAAAACAAAAAAAATCGAGATGTTTCAATTCAAAAAACAAAAAAATAGCTGTTTAACTTGGTGCTGTTCTATGCATGGGGGCGTGTGTCTGTGTGTTCTTAATGGCGTAAAAGAAATTCTTATCAAATTATTGTGATAAGTAGACTAACGTTTTCTTTTAGACAGCGGGCTAATTTATCATTTTTTCTAATTCAATCCTGGGAACGTAAGCTATGCTCACTCAAAGCGATTAAATTATACTTCATTTTAACAGCATGTCAAATAAAACCGATATTTTCCTTGCTATGTTCGGAAACTTTATATGCAAGCTCGTTATGAGTCTGACGGCTTCATATGATTGATGATTATAAGATTAAATATATATTGATCATAATATGAAATATCATGAATGTAATTAAATTATTTGTATTAGTGAAGTCTTTTGCAAAGGATTTTCTTTCGACAATGTATTTGTGTGCTATCGATGTTAGATGGGTCAACTGTGCTCCAATGTGGAAACAAGGACTTCAAATTGGTGGAAGTTTGTCGTTATATATTGTATTTTGTTCATTGCGAAAGTCTTGGAATTTAAAAATTAGCCCCAGAAAATAATCTGGGCTGGAGCATCCAATTTTGTTAAGGCAGCCATGGTTGCTATTAGATATTTAAAAACTTGCTTGTTTTTTTGTTTTTTTTTACATCAATGGTCTAGTCCAGAAGTTCCCAACCTGGGGTTTGCCGCAACGATTTTTGGCTGCAATTGTTTTTATAAGGAATTTCGTACCAAATGTTTTCGATGCTTTTATATTTCAGCATGGCTACACTGCAATATTGTACTAGTGATTATTGACTTTATAATATCCATTAATATATATTCTTAATATATATGATTTATAATTTTACATTTAATGTGTTTTTCTTTTCTTTTTTTTTACTCTGGTAAAAATGCTTTTATTATGCAAATTGTAAATGTGGTGGTGGTGGACAGAGGGGGTGGGGATCGCAGACTATTTGACTACTATAAAAGGGGGGGGATCACGACTTGAAGGTTGGGAAACACTGGTCTAGTGGTGTATACTATGTAATATTTGCAATATAAATAGTATTTTTGTAGTATTTATACCCTTTTTCTATATACGTTAATTATGGAACTTTGTATGCTGCTAATTGTATGAAATGTTACCTATTTAAAGCAATAATTTTGTGGAGTATTACTAACTGTATAGAACATTATTTCCATAGCATGTTGAAAAATGTATAATGGTGCCTTAATAACATTCTACAGGATATTATGTATGGCAGTAAAACATTAATGATAGATACTCCCAGATAATGGATACCTCCATTTGATGGACACCTTTCTGCAATTCCCAGTACTTGCTATGCCCTAACACTTCCAAATAGCGGACAGATTCTCAAGTCCTGAGGTGTCCACTATTCAGAGGTTTTGCTCTATTTTTAAAGATCTTTATTTGCAATATGGTCATTGTCCCCGAGTCATGAAATTTAATTCTGTAAAATGTATCATACATGTGGCATTCTATGATATGTTAAACAATTAATATTCTATGGAATGGAATATGTCAATTTCATGAAGAAAACACGGTTAAAGATTTACTTAAATTACAGCCCTATTTCTCTCCAATATCATGTGTTCATTCTCAACACCATGTGCGACAATACATTGGAAAACTTTCATGTTTTCCGAAAGACGTCACTTGTTGGAACTATTTCCCTTTACAAAATAGGAATTTCTATTATCAAAGAATGGTAACTGTTTGATGTCACAAAGTCGGATTATTTTTGTAACATACAACATCTTATGTAAAATGATTAGACGTTTATAGTAAAGGATGGTGTTCTTTTAAATATTAAACAAGATGAGACAGATACATATACAAGGTAAGATTTATATTTTTTATATAGAAGGTGCCTTATAAGATAGCATAATATTTTATATAATAGTTACTAAATAATTCATAGTTAATATTAAATAGCAGAATAAGCATATTTTTCTATAGTCCTTTGTGTGTGTGCTTAGGTTTCCATAGATTTAGTTAGTCATGGTAATGATGAAGTGTGTGAAACCATCTTTCTGACCCCCAATTACTGGCTTTGATACCTAATGGAACAGGCTGTCTTGGTGTAGAGGTTACTTTAAGCCATTTGTCCCATTCTTGGTGACATGAGACGTCTTGGAAGATTAAACGGTAAAATACACCAACAAAAATTAATCAAATACATTGCATTATTTTCAGCTACTTAATGAGAAAACATTGTGCCACATGCAGTTAGTACACACACATACAGGGTAGTTTTCTAGATATTATTTGAATACAGTGTACCAGTACATGCAGAATCTTAGAATGAACGGTGCATACAGAATCCTAGTATAAACGGTACATACAAATCCTAGTATGAACTTCACATGCAAAATCCTGGTATGGACTGTGCATACAGAATCCCAGTATATACAATACATAAAATATGTATTTGCATACAATATACTAATGTATCTAATATTGCTTTTTTTTATATACTAGTAAGTACATGTACTAGTATATCAATGTAGCAAATAATGTTCGAAGTATTGATATAGAAGGTGAAATTTGTGCCCAAGGTTTAGTACAGGATATGTTTTCATGTGATAGTCATGAGTTGGATGGTGTGTACAATTTTTGTTTTTTGTACACTATAATCAGTAAATTGTGTATATACAGAAAGATCCTTAATATTGTTTTACAGTAAAACCTGCTTAACGGACACCCCGAATAGCAAACACCTATTTAACATATACTTTTTTTTTCCCTATTCCCAGTCCCAATACTTGCAATGCCCAAACGCTTCCGAATAGCAGACATTTCTAAACAACGGTCAAATTCATTTCGAGTCCCGAGATGTCCGCTAATCAAAGGTTTTACTGTGTAGTTGGTATATTGTAGCATGGGAATCCTTATGTATTATTTTATTTAATTAGCAAAACTTATAATTCATGAAACGGAGATCTAAAACAATTGGGGTTGTAACTGTTGGGATTTTTGCCCAAAGACAGAAATGTATATGGCTTTTTGAATGGTGTGCATGCCTTTTCCAAATAAAATAATGTTTGAATCAACTTGTTCCTTATTTATCGATGTCCGTGGTCTTTTATTTTTCATTAATTTACATAGTAGGTAGTGTATAACCATGTTTCATCACTTTAAGAAGCGCTTTTGGTGAAACTGCACTTACAGGCCATTTCCTCGCCAAATTTTAGCATTCGCCGGGGAAAATGGCGCTCAAGAGTACCAGAAGGGCAAGGTTTTTTAATAAAGGTATAATAAATGCGAGAGAGAAAAATAGATGCACTTTCTTAATTGTTTAATTAATAAAGGTATTATGGAAGTATTTTTCTGAAACTGAAAATTGTAAAAATGGGTTTACTTGGCGGAAGTTGGCTTGGCGAAAAAAACGACACGTTATCGCAGTTCAACTGCATTTTTCCTCCAGTACTTTGGTATTGGTTATGATCTTGAGTTTTAATCAGGTCACTTGATTAGTGAAACACTGGAACACATTCTTTTGCGGTGTCCGGCCTACGGCTACCTCAGGGAGGAGCTCCTTCTCGCCCGCCGCCATTTAGGCCTCGCCTCGCCACCAGGTCTGTCCGACCTCCTGGATCCCACCGGATCCCCCCGCCTTCGCGCTGCCTCCGTGGCTGTGCTAAACACCTTCCTTTCCGGTCTTGGCCGGTTCCTGTAGGTTACTCGGCTGGCCCATGGGGGTGTCTCCGGTCCTGCTGCCTGGGCCGTGGCCACCCTTCCCAATGAAACCCTTGCACAATCCTCCTCCTCACTTGATTAGTGGGGAGGACCATTTCCAGTAAGCATAGTTATGCGTAGACGTAGCTTAATTCGAAAGTTACGCTTAGTTGTTAATATTGCCTTTGGTGACAAACGTTAGAACGTAAAAAAAAGTGTTTCAGCTTTGCTTCCACCATTTGAAAATTTATTACGTTCGGTAGTGCATAACTATAGCTGACGTAACGCCACAAAGTACAAGATTTATTATCAAGATGAAAAAGCCATTTGTGTAATTGGTGGGGTGACGGTCCATCCTTGGAGGGGATTCCCCTCGTAAAAAGAGGTTGGATTGATTACATGCTGAACGTTAAGGGTGGGGGGGTGGCTTTATCATCCACCTATAAGGTTCCTAAAAAAGGGATATGGCTCATCCGCCATTTGGATGCCATCGTATTACGTGATCTCATTCACTGCTGTATTAAAGTTGAGTGATTTACAAGTGCGTTATTTTTAATAAAATAGGGTAAAATGGGTGGGTGTGACGCTGTAAATCGTTCAAATCCTGAAAGAAAAAAAGGGATTGTTAATTTTCCAATGATCCCTTTTTTTCTTTCAGGATTTGTTGCAAATCTAAACATTCTATGATTATTCCTCAAGTGATTTGAACGATTTACAGCGTCACACCCTCCCATTCTCTTGAGGAATAATCATAGAATGTTTAGATTTGCAACAAATCCTGAAAGGAAAAAAAAAAGGTGGGGGGGATTGTTAATTTTCAATTATTGGCGCAGTATAGCCCAGATGCTCTTGCGCCATAAAAAAGCCAAACAATCAATTTTCCAATGGTAAACGTTGTGTTATGAAACCTGAAGTGCACAAGAAAATGACAATTGATGGTCGGCCTAGAATTCTAGGGCCTGTAACTACCTAGACCTCGAAGTTGTCTACGTCAGTGAAGGAAATAAAAAGACTGACCGTGATTCATATCTCGTGTTAAGCTATCGTTGCCGCATTATAGATGGTTACATATCGATGACCCAAGCATTGTAGGTGAGAGGGACAAGGAATCGGCTTCCCAGAAGTGGTGGGCAAGACGGTCATTATTTAAAAATAATTAAAACTTATAAAAATTATTAAATATTAAAATTAATTATAAAAATGAAATTGATTGCATATTTGTAGTATTTTACAATCTGACGGAACTTCAGAAAACGGTTCGTATTAAAAGTAATTCGTCTTAAGCGTGTTCGTCTTAACGAGGTTTGACTGTATTATCATTAGATTTTATTATTTCTTTTTCTGTTTATTTCTTTTTTTTTTTTTACCAAAGAACGATTGTACAAACACATTTTCCCCAAAAAAGACCCAGTTCCCTTTTTTATTAAGGTCTTGAAGCCAACTCCTAAGAACTTTTCGAAGTAGTCCGCGGGCGCAGTTTAAGTGGGAAACTGGTCCGCGGGCACAATTGAAGTGGAAAAATGGTCCGCGGCTTAAATTGAGTTGGGAACCACTGTCCTAGATGGACATGGAGATAACGGCCAATATGCCTTATTTGGTGTCCCCTACCTACCATTAAATTTTGGATGTGGAGTTCTGCAACACCCTATATATATGTATAACCGGAGTTGAGCCCCCTTAACAAATTCCTAAAACCGTCCTTGTACGTCACCCACTTCGTTCCAAAGAGGTTTCGTGTACGTTCCTTGCATATTAAGTCATGTGAAACCTTGCGTACTAAAAATTACAACCAATCATATTTATTATATCAACCAATAATAATTCAATTACAAAATTGAAGTCCTGATAATGAAAATTAAAATTTTTATCTTCCGCAGCAGAATTAATTTTTAATGAATAACCTTTTATGGTTTGAGCTTGATGTATGGTGTGTGATTATACCCCAAAGGTAATTAATGTCGCTTCGCAAAGCTGACCATGACGTTGTGGCGACGCGTATCGGGCTCTCCTAAAAATACTCTTCTTAATGGTATTAATGTGACATATGAAAGAGCCTCACAATACTATTCTGTCAACCATGACAAAACCGTCATAAATGACGTTTTCAATGTGTATGTGAGCGAGTGTGTAATTTCTATAATTCATTAGAAATAGAAATATTTTCTCCCTCTCACATATGTGTAATATAATTGATAGTTTCGTATCTGTAGGCTATATGTTTTCCAAAAAGAACTGTTGCGTTTTTCTAGATACGCCGGTTCTAAACAGGGCTATCTCCAAAGACTACGCGTCGTGTGCGCCGTGTACTTTCAAGAAATTTTGAAAAATAGAGTATGCGCCGCATACTCTCAAGAAATTTTTTTGCTAGTCATTTATAAACTTGAATGGAAAAAAATTAGGAAATTAGGAACAAACCCCGAAGCCTCAAAATAATATTCTGCGTACGACCAGGAGAGGAATGAAAAACTGATGAAAGTGGAAACCAGCGGCGTAGCGTATGTTGCCAGCGCCAGTTAAGTATTGCACCCACTAAAACTCGTTAGTTCACTAGTCCAGTATTGAGATTTTACGCCCACCAGTGGCTTAGCTTGGGGCTGCAACACCCCCACACACACACACTGGCAACTATCCAGTATTCTGGTATATATATATAAACTCATGTTTGTAAAAATTGCAACACCATGAAGGACTCGTCCGAATTGAATGAAATTTAATGTACAAACGACCTGTGTTGATACAAATAAACGATTAAAATTACAAAGCAAAAAAACAATATTACATGTCGAAAATCAGTATTTGGTGAAGCCACCACGCGCTGCAATAAGTGATGCTATACGACGTGGCATGGAATCAAACAGATGTTGAATGTGTGCCTGAGGAAGAGCATTCCAGATTGCTTGTATGCGACCCCAAAGTTCATCTGTAGTAGCTATGGGACGAGGATCACGAGCGAGACGCCGACCAACGAAATCCCACACATGTTCAATCGGCGACATATCCGGCGAATAGGCAGGCCAAGGAAGAAGCTGTATCTGTTGTGATGAAAAGAAGTCTTGAACATTCCTGGCAATATGTGGGCGGGCATTGTCCTGTTGAAATACAGCTCCGGGAATGCCTTGAAGGAAGGGAACAACTTCGGGCTCCAGAACTTCATTGATGTACCGGTTGCTGTTAAGATTACCCACAATTCGTAGCAGCTGAGATCGTCCATAATACGAAATCGCACCCCAGACCATAACGCTGGGGGTTCGTTCACTGCTGTTGTAATACTTTTGACTTGGCATAAAAATCTTCTATCATTAAAGTTGGATTTTTATTAAAAGGATAAATGGCATGTGATCGACTTAATTCTTAGTTATAAATATTCATTTTACATGTTTGTTTGGATGTTTTATGGCGCAAGAGCATCTGGGCTATACTGCGCCAAACATGGTTCATTTACATGCTTACTAATTTCGATTAAATACACTAAATTACCCAGGTTCCAAACAACCCAGTAAAAAACATAAAAACCATGCTGAATTCAAAATGATTAACATAAAGCAATATTTATATATTATTTTATTTTTAACTTCAGGTTTACAATCAAAAGGTATATATTTCTCTTATTCAATAGATGCTATTACAACTTCATTTCTAATCACATGTTGTCGCTATAATGGACATGCTTGTCATTTCTTTTAATGCAATTTCAACATTGTAACATCTTTGTTTGTTTTTAATTCTACGGGAATTTAAAAATAATAATAATAATAATTAATGGGAAATATCCCCTTCAGCCTTTGCCACAGGGTTTGTTCTAGAGACATAATTACAGGACATAATTATTGCATATGGAGATACCAAGATAGAGAAATGGAAATTTACAAGAAAGAAAAAATTAGTAAAAACTTACATGTTAGTAAGATCGAATGGCCATCACAGATTCATCTCTCCACACTTGGACTTCAACGAGCCCATTTTAACCACTGTTGCCAAACGACAAACGAAAAACAAAAAGCGAAATAACTGTTGCCAAAACGAATGCGTCTCATAGACGAAGTTTCTCCAAAATTCTTTTCTCTGTGACAAGCACGACGCCAACGCCCATATAGTATGGCCAAATTATTATTTTTTTTTTTGGCTGTGAACGAGGCTATTTCACTCCCTTCAAGAGGAATGCAGCCAATGTTTGCGAGTACATATGCAGAGTGCACGTGCAAACTGCACGTGACTGTCCTACAATTTGAAATTAGTTGGTGTTGATAGAAATATCTGTTCGCCCGCTAGTTTTGTATAGAAGTCTGTCTTCTGAATGGTTCGCTGTAGCGAATTTATTATCTGCAGATGGTATTGGCCAGGGGGAGTGAAGAAAGTTATAAACATTTGAAGCCTGTATGTCGTTTCAAATTACCACAGAGAGAGAAGGTAGATAGGGGAAAGTGGAATTCCAAACCGGGCTGTTAATACTAAGTTTGAGGATAGTTTAAAGTGAGGATTAGAAGTTGCTGATATTTTAGTAAACAGGGAAACACGTGTTAGTTTGAAACCATGGGAAAGGAACGTTCAAATGCCAAATGGCTTAATCTGTGCTCTAGCATTATGACTCACACAGTCGAGAGTATAATCATACATTTTAACAAAGACTTATAAGTCAATGATATTAAATGAAATTTTAAAATTTAACTTTAATTAGTGGGTAAAAATATTAATAAGTAAAGCAGAAATTTTTAAATTGGTAATTATTATTACCACAAGCTAAAATTAATAAATCTATGTAACAAAAATTAGTAACATAATTACATAATTAATGCATAGAAGATAATTATTCGTCACATTTCATAACATAAAAAAATATTTCATAGTGAGCTATTAAACCTTTTTCTCTTCAAAGATGAGAAATAGAATTATTATTTTTACATTAATGATGACGATTGAAAATACATATCTTTTGTTCTTCTCGTATCTGTAGTGCTGGATTTCAACATATTTATTATTTTATTGGTTGCTTGAAGAGAAAAAAGAAAAAGAAATGTTCATTGAATATTAAGTTTTTGTTCAAAATGATTCTTTCTATTGGAAAATCAATTCGCTGAGTTCACCTGATTTGCAGCAAATTAAATTTCTTGACAAAAAAAATGATTTTCTTTGGATGGAAAAGTTCTATAATTCATTGTGTCCTGGTAGTTTATTTACTGGCAGGTTGGTATGTAGCGTGTCAGGCAGCATCAGGTTGGAGTGTGGCAGGTGAACAAAAGTGAAGGCATTTGTGACAATTTCAACTTTGTTTACAAGTAGGCAAAGGCTGAAATAAATAAAAACAAAACGGGAGTATCTGGATTAATAATAGAAAAAAAATTAAATGAAAAAATGTTTACAATGTGGAGAGAGAATGGTTTGGCCTAGTTATATGCATTTTTAAATTTGGATATGTGATTTAATGTTTTACACATATACATATATATGTGTGTGTGTGTGTGTTTTATCCTTACTCTTATGAAAACCACTATGAAGTTGTTTAACGCACTCCGGAAGGTGGCGTTCACTGGTATAGCGTCTAACACGGATGCGGCCATCACTGTACCCCAAATTAAAGCGGGATTCATCAGAAAACACCACTTGTTGCCAATCAGCACGCCAGTCTCTATGTCCATGAGCCCATTGTAGCCGCAGGCGCCGATGGTTTTGCGTCAGGAGGATCCTGTATAAAGGAACTCTTGCACGCAGTCCACGGTGCAGTAGACGCCGACGAATTGATGAAGCACACAATGATACACCTGTAGCAGTGCACCAACGTTCTGCCAACTGTCCAGATGAAGCAAAACGGTCCGTCACCGCCATGCGGACCAGGTGTCTATCATCCCGTGCTGACGTCACCTTTCGGCGTCCACTTCTGGATTTCTGAGTTGTCTGGTTCTCTTGAACCCACTGCTTCCACACTCGCATCACTGTGCTGCTGTTACGCCCCATACGAGCTGCTATTGCATGATAAGAAAACCCTCCTTCACGAAAGCCGATCATTCGTCTCCGTTCAAACTCCGTAACTTCCGATTGTCAGAGCAGCTGTCACAGCACCGGATTCGTCATTATCAACTATCAAAAGTGTGGACCGCACACATGTGTCCAACATGACCCTCTGCAGATGACTGAGAGAGCGGAATTTACGCTCGCGCCGACCGTTACGCCGCTTACCTCTCACGCCTTTACACCGTCAAGTCCGATTACAGTGGTGCCGGGCTCGATCAACTTGGAACTGCGCTGACTGGGGACGTATAGTCTTTAGTGACGAGTCCCGTTTCCAACTGTGTCCTGACGACAACCGCAGACGTGTCTGGAGACGTCCAGGGCAGCGTGGGGATCCTGCCCTTACTATCGCACGCCACACATGCCCACAACAGGGCGTTATGGTCTGGGGTGCCATCTCCTTTGATAGCCGGACCCCTTTGGTGGTCATTTCTGGCACACTTACAGCACAGCGGTACGTAGACGACATTCTACGACCGGTTGTGTTACCGTTCCTTTTGCGACACCCTGGACTTACGTTTCAACAAGACAATGCCCGGCCGCACACGGCACGTGTTGCTATGAATTGTCTTCAAGCTTGCCCAACACTTCCTTGGCAAGCTAGGTCTCCTGATCTCTCTCCCATAGAGCACATTTGGGACGCTATGGGAAGGCGATTGCAACCATCCCGGAATGTTGACGATTTAGCCCGACAGTTGGAGACAATTTGGCAAGAAATTCCGCAGGACACCATCCGGGATCTTTATCAGTCTATGCCACGCCGGGTGACAGCTTGCATCCAGGCCAGAGGTGGACCAACGCCTTATTGACTTCCTCCCTTTGTAACGGTCAAACTCTGCAATAAATCATTCAATTGTTCTGAAATTTTAATCGTTTCTTTTTCTATGTATGTTCTTCACATCCACCAATTTTTATCGCAATCGGACAACTCCTTCTTGGTGCGTCGATTTTTTTGTTATAGAGTGTATATTCGGTTATGTAAATATTGTCAAATTGTGTTAAGTCTTTTCGGGATGTTTAAAAGCTTCCGGGTGTGTTATAAAGAAAATCACTGCGTGTTAATTGTTCTGTAGGTATTAAGAAATATTCTCCTAAAGTACCGCAGCACTGCTGCTCTACCTTCGCCGATTGGTGGTATAGTCAAAGACTATAATGATGGTAAAAATGGGACAAATGGATAGTTGTCCTAAATAGTTGATGCTGCTCATTAAATTGCCATGACGCAGTACCAACCGTTAATTTGAAAAGGAATAAGAACGTCGTAGAAATAAGTCACCAACTCACCATACCAGCTGAGAGAAACCCGAGTAAGAAAATCAGCATCAGCGAGCACAGAATCGCTTACTTCATATTTTCAAGAAATTAAGAGACAATAAAATATAAAATACGAATAGGCAAAAAGCTCCATGTAGCAACAGTTTGACAAAAATCATTGATAATCAAGTTCAAAACATAATAATAAACAGTTTGAATAATCATTAATAACCAAGTTTTTTTAGCAACTCTACTCAAACTGACAAACTATAAAAATAAATGAAAAGTCGCAGAAAATAATATATACAAAACACAAAAAAATAGATATATTAGTAAACAAGCAAAAACACAAATGACAACAGTTCTGCGAAGACAACAAATAGCATTCGTATGTCCAAAAGTCCAAAGATAAGGAAGAGCAATAATTTAGAACGCCCAGGGCCTGAGAAGAAGAAACGTGCTTGTGGGTAAAATGTTCGATGTCATGCAGGGATTTGGATGTTGGTCCATTCTGTGAAATGCCTTGGCTCTAAGCCTGATAAGAAATTCTTCAAGTGGGAGAATTGCATTGTCTCTGTAGGTTGATGCGTTTGTAACAAACCATGGCGCTCTTGTAATTCTTGGGAGTAATTTTCTTTCGTATTAATGGTTTGCTACTGCTGAGCGCTGTCTGAATCTTATTATTATAGTAAAGAACTCTAGCAATGTCATAAAACACATGCACTTTAATTAGTTTGAATCCAGCAAATTCCGAAGACCTGGAAAACGTTGTCAAACTAGATGGGTGGAGAAAATAAGAAAACAGATTGGGGTGAAATGGAAGTGAATTTCTCAGGATAGACTATTGTAGAAAATATTTGGAGAGACTTTCATCCGGCAGCGGATAGATAATGGTTGAATATGATGAAATAATTCTAAATGCAGGATATCCCATAAATTCGTAAGCATTTTAATAAATCAAACAAATTAGTTTATATGCATGTATACGGAATTCATAGAAAAGGGAAGAAAAACTTTTCATTTGGGTTGGTTCTTATAAACTTCTAATCTAGATGCCTTTTTCCATTCTTTTTCATCTTACGTATCTGGGTTATATGAATGAGGGTCTTCTACACCATTTAAAATTTTGAAGAGGCAATATCGAAATGACTCACAGAACAAGAATGCTCATCATCCAATAGAGTACCCTCAACAGGGGTGACTTTGTCTACCCTGGGATGATTTTGTCCCACCAAATGAGGAAAGATAAAAGTGGTAATAACTCCTGTCTATTTCGTCAAAATATTTTAACAAAACCTGATTCTGGTAGGTAGAAGTATTGGCTTGAATATGAAATGTTTGATTTTAACATTTCAATTACTGAAGGTGGCATCACTGAAGTTGTTGTTTTCTATATATTTTTTTTTGCGAAATTTGCTTGTGATCAACTTCTTTGAAAAACTTGTTTCTGTATTATGTAAAAAAGTGGCAAGTAGTATTTTTATTTGATCTGCCAAACTACTTAAGGGACCGTAACTGCTTTCCCCGGTCATGAATATAAGGATGGAATTGTATCTGAAGGCTTATTGAATGATTAATTGAGGCATGAGACAATGTCACCCCAAGCCGGGATGACTTTGTCCTACGTTTTTTGAAAAACAAAATGTTGCACTTCTAAATTTCCAAAGTATATATAAAATTGCCCATTAAACACTTAAGGATGTGGGAGAAATATATATATTTTTTTAAAATAGAAATTTTACTCAGATTTATGTTTTAAAGAAAAAAATAGATGAAAAATGAGACAGTCACCCCAGTTGACGGTACGCAAAAAAATTATATTAAGGTAGTTACAGGGTCACAATTTTGCGTACATATACATCGTATACCCATATTATATATATATATAGTATTTTAGTTTTCGGCAATCAAAACATAATGGGGTGATCCATTCATCCCCCTTCCCCTGAATACCACTGTTGGTTTTGGGTTCAAAGTGCCTAAATGTACTGAAAGTAAATTTGCAGGTGGGTGATGGAGATATATGCTGTGCTTTTTAAGCTATTAATTCGCACAAAGAGAACTAAATGGGCTCCCGGATGAGAGGAAGGAAGAAAAAAAAAGGTGGGTGTGGGGAGAGAAAACAATTCAACGAAGTGAAATTGACACACCCCCAGAATAGACACTGCCCATCTTCATTGGGTACTCGTAGTCGGATATTTATTGATCGAATTCGTTTTCTGGTGTATAGAGGGCAAAGAGCCTTTACAAACCCTGTTCTGGTAAATCGAATTTTCCTTATACGTTTCTCTAAACTTTATTCTAACCAGTGTTCGCTTAAAGAATGGACAAACTGGGCCCCGACTCAAGCAGGGGGCCCCCAAAATTGACAGATTTTTTTTAATTCGAAGTTTGTGGAGGTTAAAAATTGATATTGATTTTATTGCTATTTAGATGTTTTATCATTGACCTCAGAATAACTGAGCTTCAGAAAAAATTCTCCGTTTAATTTCGATATAATGAATATCATTTGCACGAAAATGTAATTATAGTCTTATTGTAGTATTGTTTTATTGAATTTTATTTTTATTCTTTACTTCTTTTCTGGGTGTACTTTCATAAAAAAAGATTGTTGTTCGTAAAATCTCGCATCCTTTTTTTATTGTACAAATTTGAACTTTAAAACAGCATTGAAAGGGCTCCACAAAAACTCAAATTTTTATTTATCGCCGATCATGCGATCACTTGCCTAGGCAGGTAAGGCAGCTACCTGGAGGCTCTAGCCTGCAGGAGGCCCTAGCGTAGAAGGCTCTCTTCCACTTTTATATATATATATTAACCATCTTAACAAAAATTTATATTTTTTTTTTTCAACCATCTTAACAAAAAATTACAAATGGCCTGTTTTTCCCTCTCACCAATTCTGAAGTTCGTAGCAGACGATAAATTATTCAGTCTGTAGACTATAGTGAGGTCATTCGTTCCTTTGCAGATAAGAAAGTTCATCCTGTTGCAATGTATTTCTAAAACTTGTAATTAAATGGCAGCGTTGTGTATATGGGCCTTGAAAGTCAAAGTACGTTAAATAAACAAAAATTAAAACATGTTTTTTCAATATCGCAAAAAAAGTGGAGACCCCGACTTCATTAACTTCCTAGGAGTCCTGGGACTCCTAAGGCCGGTACTACCAATGTATATCAAATTTTCTTTGCCCTGGTTATTATGAAACAAACGTAGGTTCGAGCGGGGGAGGGGGCTGGACCACTGGCCCCCATCCGGTGCGCCCTCATGGGCGATAGGACTCGCGCCCTCCGAAAATCCAAGGTATGCGCCCTTTGAGAGAACACGGTCCGCCCTTGGGTCCTAGTATCGTACAGGGAAAGTACCGTAGGGAATCGTACAAAGTGGAGAATAGGATTCGATCGTAAAGCTGAAATATTTACAATTATAGTAGAACCTTCATAAAGTGACCACCTATAGGTCTGGGCTGCAATGGTTACCATAGGCAGGTGGTCACTACACACGACATACTTTGGTATAGGTATGACCAAGACCCTGTCAGTTCTTTCTTATAAAAAATGGTCACCTTGTTCAAATGGTCACGTTTCTAAAACGAATATTTAGCAACGATGTT
>QLNU02015003.1:122489374-122504149 GCA_006491805.2 Dysdera silvatica | reverse complement strand
GAACTAGTCTAATGTTATTTTAAAACTACGGCACAATGTTAATTAAAGAAAAGTTAACTATTTTACCGACAGACGATAACATCGTTGCCATTTTAATAAAATATAAATGTATTTTATTGATTTTAGTAGTTCCTTTTCTTCGACCTTGGCCAACCTATTTTCTGCTTCCTTGCACCCTATGTAATTGACAAGGCAACAAATAATATATGTTTTGAAGAAATCAATTCCTTTGTAGACTGAAAAATATCCATTTTGCTGCTTCAGCGCTTGCTATATTTTGAAAGAAAGTCGATTTCCCGAGCACGTGCCTTCAAAAGATAGTAAATTGCTTTGCAATTGTCCCAGTCTATGGTTTTGGACCAATATGTGTAGCAGATCATAGTTAGATACAGTCTAACGCGGTTATAGCAAATTCCAAGGGATCAGGGATCTTCTTGGTTATAGCCCTTATTTAATATAACCATTTATCAAAAATCGTATTTTTGTATAACCGTTAATATATGCCATTTGTAAATCAATATGCTCAATCAACCAGTAATATTTTTGTAGTGTTAAAGGTTATCAGTATTCAATAAATAAGATCACTGAAATTAATTGCTTTTGATAATTAGTGACATGTACTTCATACTCACGTTTTATTAATTCATATCGTTATAATACACATATAATTAAGATATTTCAGTTTCATATTTCTAAGATTGTATTTAATGATATTCAAGGCATCGATACACTGTTGTTTGTATTATTACTGTTTGTTTGCATCATACTCTCGTTTTTATAATACTGTTATTATTACTTTGCTGTAATGTAATTTAACTAATTAACTTTAATGTAGCTTGTTGTTGTTTACATTACTCAAAAATACTTTAATGTATTAATTGTATCTCGAGCAGTTGAGTAAAATGATGTAGCATTGGCGTACGCAGGGGGATGTTGATAAAATCATTGCAATGAAATTTTGTATATTTAACATAGGAATATACGAGTTGAAGCTCTGTAACCCCCATTAAGCCTATAACACCCCCTTATGATATAACATATTATGATATAACTATACCCCCTCTGCGTATGCCTAAGTGATGTAGCCCTGATTGGTGAGAGACTGCGTTTCTCATTTTCATGCTAGAAGAGTCTGCATGAACAGTCTATTGAAATCTCAAGTTTACGTTGTAAATGTTTCATAGTAAGAGAGAGAGAGAGAGAGTGAGTTTGTTTGTTTGGATTTTTTATGGCGCAAGAGCATCTGGGCTATACTGCGCCAAGAGAGAGAGAGAGGTTTACTCAAAGTGAACAAAAATAAAAACAAAAACAAAAAAAACCCCTAAAATCTTTGAATATAAGCGTAAAATTAAAAAAGAAAAATCTGTTCGTAATAAAAATAAAATGGTTCAGAATATCAGTGACATTCTGTATATACAGGGTGATTCAGAATAGGTGTTACCAAAATGAGTTTTTTAACTGTTAATTGTAAAAAAATCTTCGAAGAACAAGTACTTAAATTACGTAAGAATGTGGAATATAAAATGATTGTTGACGTACTACGCAAAATCGAAATTGCAAATAAAAATACAATTTAAAACGTATTTATTGTATAGTGTTATACGCAGTAAATACGCTGTAAATTGTATTTTTATTTGTAATGTTGAATGTGCTACTTACCTTACTGTAATATATATGTTATTTATTTTATTATAAATTTATTTAAAAAAAAAATTCCAATCGAAGAGGAAGAAAAGGTTATATTGTGTGTCAGCCCGAAACCCAGTGCCAGAATAAGGGCCTTACGGACCCTAAGTTGAAGGACAGAGGGCCCCCCCTTAAAGGATGTAGCCCCACGGTATTGAGTCAATAATTCATGAGTTTTTCTTTAAAGTTCATTATTTATAATAATCAGGCAAAGGCGGACACAGAATTTTGTTTTTTATTTATTTATTTATTTTGGTGGGGGGAGGGGGGGAAAGGGGGGGGGTCAAGGACAGAATTTGCCATAGTCTTGGAATAACACCCTTCATTTATCATGAAAGTTGGAATTTTTTACAGTGAAAAAATATATTTTTGAGGGTCGTAACTCCTGTGTTCGCCTTTATATTCAGGTTTACCAATAATGAACTTCGAATATTTGTAAATGAACAAGATTAAAAGAACTCTTAAACTTGAATAATATCAAGGTTTTTGAGGAGCCTCTTCCCCCCAAAAAAATCGCGGGACCCTACATCCGGGCCCACGGCCTATACGTAAATTCGGTGTTAACCCTCCCTAATGTGTTACTCAACACTGCTGTTAAGAGTCTCATTTTCATCCCTTAAAAATACATTGTAAAAGGTTACACACACAAATGAAATGAGATTCAATGCCCTCCGACATTTAAGAATTTCTCAACTGTCTTTAAATGTCTTTCAATGTTCTCCGACATTTAAAACCAGTTGAGAAAGCATTTCTCTTCCAGCACGTATGTCAAAAAACTACGAATGCTACAAGGACGCTTGAAATTTATTAATGCTTTTAAATCAAATCAAATTCTTTATTTAGACGAATCAGATACAGATTATAGTGAGGTATACAACAAATATTTCAAAATTAACTTGACTCGTCTGGGCAGCAATGTGTAAAGACTTACGTGTCAGAAAATGTGCATGCTGCTCATGGTGAGTATTTTAATTATATTTAAAATATAAACTTCTAAACAAAAAAAAACAAAAAAAAAGAAGAAGAAGAAGAAGAGAAAATAGTGATAAATAATAAAGAGAATGGATGTTAATTTAAGAGATAATCAGTAAGGTATCTTTTAAATAAAGGAAGTAAATTTAAAGACTATAGTGTAGAAGGAAGAGAGCTCCATACTCTAGGGCCAAAGCAGCCAATTCTTCCCATTCCAAGATTGGTTCTAGAAAAAATCGGGGTATAGTTAGTTAAGTTTCTTGTATGATATTGATTAGGAAATTGAAGAGAAATTATATTTGAATGTCGCAAGGATTTTGTTGCGTTAAACATGAATATTAAGATTTTAAAAGTAAGAAGGTTATCAATTACAAAAATACTAAACTGTCTAATAATATGCTTTGATTTTTATTCGTATTTTTAAGAAATATAATACTAAATACAGTCTAACCGATTTAAGGGATTTCATGGGACGTGTGAAAATAGTCGTTAAGTCGGGGGAGCCCATTTATCGGAACCAGTGGCGCACCCACAGCGGGAGCGATGGGTCACGGGTCCTTCCTTGGGCTGAAAATTTACATATAAAATGCGTCAAAAGCAGTAATTACAGTCTAACTTCGATTTAACGATACTTGATTTAACGATTTCCTCGATTTACCGAGTATTTTTATTGGTCCGAACTGAATAGCATTGAGATCAGTGTTATATCAAATTCGATTTAATGTTTGCTTTCCTCAATTTAACGATAACTTTTCATCATTAGCCAGTAGCTGTAAGTAGAATTTCAGTTACAAAATCAACTGTCGTCAGAAAATCAACTTCAATTGAGTTCACTCAATTGAAGCGATTCAATCGAATAATCACACAATTGAAGCGATTCAATTGAATAATCACTCAATTGAAGCGAATGCTGATTTACAGTGTGTAAAGAAGTATTTACTGCATTTTGACGTCAACGATGATCTATTGCATTTGAAAAAATCGAAAAGGCAATTTCAAGTGCCAACTCTCAAGAAAAATGAAAACAAACATCAAGGATTTCTTTTCAAAGTAGTAATTACGTATATGTGTTTTATGTATATTAAAATTAATATAATTAAATTAATTTAATAATTAATAATTTATAATATTGAATAAATAATAGTATTAATTAAATTAAAACATTAATTTATAATTACATATTTAATTTAATAATTAATAATCAAATTAAATTTAATACGTATTTTTCAAAACATTGGTAAGTATTTAATAATTTTCCTTTTCGATAATTTCTTATTTCAGTTCCGATCAGTGACGCACCTAGGACCTTTGTTTGGGGAAGGGGCGAAAATGTAAATGAATTCCCTCCCTTTGGAAACGACATGGCTTTAAATGAAATTACAAATTTTTTAAAAGTATATTTATGTAGAACATAGGTTTGAGAATTTTTTTTATATGTATATAATTTTCCCCCCTCCTTCTATTACTACTACTTATTATTATTATTATTATTATGTCTGGTATACATTATTGTATTACACAGCGTCTCAAGGAGATAATCACTATCTTCTTGATCTGGAGTTCTTGGTTCAGTTCAAGTCTCACCCAGAAACCTGAGAACTGTCCATGTATCTTCTTAATATGTTGGCGCTGTCTAGTAAACCGTTTTTTGTAGGTCTGCTGCTGTTATGTCAGTTTTTCTGAGTAATTCTAGTTTATTTTAGTCCAGTTTTTCTAGGAAATTCTTTAAATTAGGTGTGATGGCCCCCAGTGCACCTATCACAATTGGGATGACTGTTACTTATTTTTTCCAGAGTCTATTAATTTCTATTGCAAGGTCACGATATTTGGAGATTTTTTCGAATTCCTTCTCTTCAATTCTGCTGTCACCCGGTATTGCAATGTCGATGATAAATACCTGTTTTTCCTTCACTAATGTTAGGTCTGTGTTTATTATTATTATTATTAGTATTATTATTAATTATTACCTCAATTATTAATTATTATTATTATTAATTATTATCATTAAGGATTACTAATACTAATGGTCATTATGATTAATAATACTAATTATCATTATGATTAATAATACTAATTATCATTTTGATTAATAATACTAATTATCATTATGATTAATAATAATCATTATTATTATTATTTTTTTTATTATTCTTATCATCATCATCATTATAATAAATTTTTTTCAAGTTCAGTTAAAGTTGGAAAAACTTGACTACTCACAACCAGGGCCGACAAGAAGATGTAGCCGGGACTACAGCTCAGGGGCCCAGATGAAGTCTAGGGCCCCACGCTAACAAGGACCTATGTTATGGAGGGCCCCAAGGCTGGTCGGCCGTCCGGGTCCCCGTTTGGATGAGGGCGCCAAAACTGAAGTCAAGTTCAAATTTTTTTTAATTGATCCAACAGTAGAAAATCTCTCTAAAAAAAGACAAGTTTAGAGAAATTTTTAGAGACATCTTTAGAGAAATTCTTTCAGAGACTTTAGGCCACTTTTATATGTTACATAGCTTACTGTGCATCTGTGAAAATCTCCTGTTTTCGCCGGAGGGGGAGGGGCATCAAAAAGCAATCCGTGCCAGCCCCACCGGGTTCAAAATCAGCCTTGAGCCGTCCCTGGAGGGCCCGGCCCCGAAAATATTTTTGATACGATATTCTTGCTTTCTTATTTAAAAATGAAAAAATAATAATGTGCCCCCGAGAATTTTCCAAGCCACGGTCTTACGTATCAGTACATATATACAGTGATCTTGTAAAATAATTAAATAAGTAAGTACAGAAAAAGTGAAAAAATTCACTCCCATCGGAGTGAGCCTGGAGGACCCACCCCACGTTGGCTCTCGGCACTGCTGCTCACAACATGACTAACATAACAGGCACGTTGAGAATACGGCATGGAGTACTGATGTTAATAATAAAAAAAATCATATTATTATTATTATTATATTATTGCAATTTCTAATATATCAGTATTCTAATCTATTATAATTAATAGGCTATAATAATAAAATTTTATATATATATCATCATCATATTCAACCATTATCTATCCACTGCTGGATGAAGGTCTCTCCAAATGCTTTCCACACAAGTCTATCCTGAGCAATTCGCTTCCACGTCACCCCAACCTGTTTTCTTATTTCATCCACCCATCTAGTTTGAGGACGTTTTCTAGGTCTTCGGTGGTCTCTTGGAATCCAGTTCAGAATTTCTGTTGTCCATCGTTGATCAGTTCTTCTTGCAATATGCCCAGCCCATCGCCATTTCAGCCCTTTTACTTTAACAATGATGTCCTCTACTCTAGTTTGCTCTCTCACCCAAGTGTTTCTTTTTCGATCTCTCCTAGTTATTCCAAGCATGCACCTCTCCATGCTCCTTTGCGTTGTCTGTAACTTTCGTATTGCTCCAACTGTTAGACTCCATGTCTCTGATCCATAAGAGAGGACTGGCAATACACACTGGTTGAAGACCTTTCTTTTTAGACACAAAGGCAATTTCCCCTTCAGGATAAAACTGTTTCTTCCAAATGCACTCCAGCCAAGTTTAATACGTCTGTTGAGTTCTTTCATAATGTTGCCATCCATTGAAATCAGCTGGCCAAGGTAAATATATGAATCAGCAATTTCTAGCTCAATGAAAAAGTATCAATGTCATCAGCAAACCGCAAATGATTTAAATATTCACCATTTATTTTTATTCCCTTGTCATTCCAATTTATTTGCTGAAAAATCATCTGTAAAGCTGAAGTAAAAAGTTTTGGAGAAATGGTATCTCCCTGCCTCACACCTTTACCAATTTTGATAGTTTTGGTATCTTTATGTAACCGAAATTTTGCACTTGCATTTTTATACATATTATTTTATCATGTCAATGTATACATCCCCGATTTAAATATTGCTGAGTTTTCCAAACTCGTCAACGTTTAAAATAATGTTTCTGTTTGCTCTGTCTCTCCAATAGCGATGGTACTGTATATAGGCGATTACTTTAAACTTGACTAAAAGTACGAACTACAAAGGGCTATGAACATGTTGTTTATACAGTCGAAACCGCGTATATGCAACTCGCATATAGGCAACAAATATGGAGCCTCGAATTTTCTTCTATCTTTTTAATATTATCTAAACTAGTTCAATTGCGATTTTATACATGCCGAAACCGTATATATGCAAGTATTTTTTAATCCAAAGAAATGGGTTTTTTTTATAGAATTTAAACCGGATATATGTAGACAAACTTTATGAACAAGTTTTCATCCACAGTAAATGTGTAGTTGGCAACCCTATTTTTAAGAATTGGCCTTCTTTTTAAAAATAATAATAAATAAATTGATTTTATTTATCACAGGAGACATACAATGCACACAATCTGTAAAGACAAGCTTATGCATTACATTAGGCAAGTTCCTTGTACAATAAATCGCACATAGCGACGTACATAATATGCCTGTGATCGTAATCACTATAAAATTTTGTATTTGTAACTAGCGCGATGTATTACGTATCTTGTGTTTTATTGGTCTACAAAATTCCTAGTTTATTTGCAAGGTTTTTTTTTTTCTTTTCTTTTGTTTTTTTCTTTCTTCTTTTGCACTTTTCAGTTTATATTCATTGTGAACATGGTAGATGAAAAGAAACTGGCATGTCTGCTTAAATATTGATCAAAAGTTGGCGATTTTAAATTATTTGCAATCAAACAATAAGACAAAGATAGAAATACCAAAAGATTATGGTTATAATTTGTCCAACATTTTTCACGAATACAGTACATGTGTTCGTGTGAATACTACATTACTTCCTGTTATTTTTATTAATAGATTTATTAATAGTACTGTACATTATAAATATTGAAATAAATAATGTATATGATTTATAAAATTAGAAATAAAAATATCTGATTTAATAATGAAATTCAATAAAAATTTAATGAACAAATTATTTGCACCTTATAGTTCAGAGAATACCGTTTCTATGTAAAACCCGCTTATATGCATAGGATTTCGTTCTCACGTACATTTTCATATATGTAGTTTAGACTGTATTACACCATCAGATACTTCCCACCAGGAAACCGGATATATCTGCTATTAATACATGGAAATTAGCATTAGTTGTTGATTTTAACTTCGTGACTTCGCGAAAAGTTGGAACGGAAATGTTTTGAAGGTTTTATTGACGGCTACCAAAAAAAATGGTGGATGTTGGTTATGGGCTTTTTACAAAACAGAGCGGTTGAAAATAGTAATCGAAGTAAAAGTTGTAAGCAGAGAATTAAAAGGCTTTTGTCTTAAGCGAGTGGCATGAGCGTCATTTCACATCTGTCGCAGTTACTGTGGGGTTGATTGAAGCTTCAGTATTCCTTCGGAAGTTCGTTTTTCACATTAATCGATAAGCAAGTTAATGTTTGTCGCTTTCTTGTTATAGACAAGTAGTGATCATAGGTGTGTGTGTATGTGTGTGTTACAAATGTTACTTTCTTTGTAAAGAAGAGAGGGGGCAAGGCCTTTTTCAAGCCTTCTTCTTCAAGGGATCTCTGGGGCGTGTAGTAGTACAGGCTGTGCCTAGATGCTCTTGCGCCATAAAAATCCAAACAAACAAACAAACAGGCTGCGTCTAGGGACAATTTTATAAATCCGCCACTGAAGAGAGAAATAATATTTTATAATAGAAAAACCTCCATTTATACTAAACATTACGTGCAATTAAATTTTCTATTTTACCATAATGATAATGGATGATGTTGCAATTAAAAAATTATGTAGGGGGGGATCAAGTTGCTTTAAAGAAGATCGTGTGATGCAGTGTTGGAGAAAATGGCATATTTTAATATCCTATGGGGAGCCTTGCGTCCTCTAAGCCCCCACTTTACTCTGCGCCACTGATAATGTCGGTAATCTTTTTGCATGTTACAAGTGGATGAATTATTATATTATCACTATTACTAATGTGAAATTGATGGAATGATAAAGTGAAATTGATGGAATGATAAAGTGAAATTGATGGAATGATAATGTGAAATTAATGGAATAATAATGTAAAATTGATAGAATGATAAAGTGAAATTGGTGGAATAATAAAGTGAAATTGATGGAATGATAAAGTGAAATTGATGGAATGATATTAGAAACAGACAGTTATTGGATGAAGAAATGGACACCCACTATGGTTCAGACAGTGGCATAAAGCGACTTTAAAAGTAAGCCAACTCCGGTCGATCACCATGCCCTTCTCTCGAATAAAAAAAAAAAGCCACAATCCATGAACATATCATCATCATTATCATGATATACATATGAAATGTGAATATTTTATTCGAAGTGATATGGTGAACAATTGGATATGATCTACTTTTGAAGTCACGCTACGTGTTTGCCCTGTACACAGCTGACGAACGTAAACAAAACACGTCGCGTCGTCTGAGGGTCACCTTGTTAGCAAGAGCCGTCGTAAAAACAAACGACCGGCCGTCTTCCTGTCGTCTGTTTCCACTTCGAAATATGTTTCCAGCGTTAATATTCGACATTCGTGCATTTTTAATTATCTAAGCTCGACAATGCACTCCCAGTATAATGATATTGGCGCTAAAACACAAAGATGAATGTAAAACGCAAGGCAATACGAGAAATTATCACTTTGACAAAATAGGTGGGGGGGGGGAGATCTCAGGGGCGTATTTAGAAATATATACGCCCAGAATGATTGCACGAAAGGATCTGTTAATCTTTAGTAATACACCAAAGTAATAAAAATCGTTTCTTGAACTTCTAGATCTGTACGAGCCGTTGGCGGACTGCCAGCGCGCATGCGCGCCAGTGAAAGGTGCCAAAATCCTTGCTCATGGGTTGCTCGTCGGAGTTTCTGCCTTAGAGTCCTCAAGAAAAGAGGTGCGAACAGACGTTTTAAAAGTTCGGCCAGCACACGTAAGTTCCATGATTTGTTAACTCAGTCATTACTATCAACGAATCGACAGACGAAATCTAGGGGAGAGGTGTAGAAAATTTTAATGAAATATTTAATTCTGGGTCCAAAATCAATAATATTTAATTCTTTATGAGTATTTGTTCATAATTGTTGATATTTAAACTATTAGCTGTGATCCCCTCTGTGATGCTGTTATTATTTCACATTTTTATTGATTTATACCGGATGCCCTCTCCGTACTTCCTATTTCGGCGGGGAGTTGGTGAACTTTATGTAAAAAATCCGCCAAATTTGGCTTTGTGTTTCAGCCAATGTTCAATCCACTGTACTCCGGATTATCCCGATTGATTAATGTAAGCAGGGCCGTGTTAACAGTGTTAGCGGCCATGGGCGCCCATATGGGGGGCAGGGAGGGGCTCGGGTCCCCCCTTAGCCGTTTAAAAATTTTATTTGCCCGATTCTGCCATGCATTTACTTTCAAAAGTTTTACAGTCACATTTTAAAATAAGGTACTTTTTAGCTCATTACTAATTGTCAAGCAGTATCAATTATTTTTGTAGCATTTTAGTATCTTGTACATTCACTAAAATGTTTGACAGCTATGAGAAGGAGGTAATAATTTTTCTCAGTTCCCCGGAAGTACATATATAGCCAGTTAGCGGCCCTCAAAAATGTTCTAACATAACATAACGATAAAAGGATTGACCAGGGTTTAGCATTACAAAACAGTCCTTATTGGTCTAAACGCTGAACTTAAAGAGAAGACAATGTGGTTAAATTAAAACAGAATATGAAAATTAATTAAAATACGAATTACTATAATTTATTATTATAATTATAACGAATTAATGAAAAGCTAACTCAATGAACAAAGCCGCTTTTATTATACTATTAGAACTTACAAAGTAATTTTTTTTAGCTTTATATGTAGCGAAATTATCTATCAAACGTCGGAAACCAGGGACCTCTGCGGTGATGGCCACCACAATAAACATGATAACGTACATAGGCTATTGATGATAACACATTTGACTTAAAACACGTGTATTTATTTCGACCACCATTTAAAAGTTGCATTATGGGAAGTATGACGTCACACACACAAAAGGTGAGTTGACCAAATACTCTGTCGAAAGTATATGGGGCCGCTAAAAACTGATTTCTTGGTGCTTGCACCACACTTTTTTTTTTTTTTTGGCGGCCCTAAATTTTAACGGTCCTGAACGGCCGCCCAGCTCGACACTCCCTGCACGGCCCTGATTGTAAGAGATGTCATTGAAAATCGGGAAATACGAATAATCCGAAAATAGCTCGCTTAGATATCCAAGTAGGGGATTGTTGAAATGTTTATGTTTTTATAGAAATTTAAAATATTTTATATCCAATAAAACATTCTGAGTAAAAAAAAAAGTATTTACTACAACGTACAACGTACTTACAATTACGAGTGTTGCTACTTAGTATTTACATACGTTAATATATTCCTTTGTGTTTGAATGTTAATGGCGCATTATTAACATGAATGATGTTTGCACGTTTTTCACTGAACAGTCTGCACTAAAAAATGAATTTTTACGAGTGTTCCGCGAAACTCCAGGGTTCCTCGGAAGTGTGTTCTTCAAAGAACAGTCCGTACTAAAAAAATGAATTACACCAATGTACGTTCCGCGAAACCTTGGGGTTCCTCAGAAGTGTGTTCCTCAAAGAACAGTTCGTACTAAAAAAAAAATGAATTATACCACTGCTCCTCAAATCGTGTTCCTTGGAACCCCGAAATTCCTCGAAAGTGTGTACCTCAAAGAACCGCCCTCACTAAAAAAAGAATCATACCACTGTTTCTCAAAGTGTGTTCCTCGGAACCCCGGGATTCCTTGGAAGTGTGTTCCTCAAAGAACGGCCCTCACTAAAAAATGAATTATACCACTGTTCCTCAAAGTGTGTTCTGCGGAACCCCAGGGTTCCTCAGAAGTGTATTCTTCAAAGGACGGCCCTCACTAAAAAATGTATTATACCACTGTTCTTCAAAGTTTGTTCCGCTGTTTGTCCACTTGTTTTGTTTGTTGTAAAGTTTTTGTGTTAAAGTGTTGTGTTAAAGTTTTTGTGTTAAAGTGTTTGTTGTAAAGTTTGGTCCACTGTTCCCAAAGTTTGTTGCGTTTGTTCCGCAACGATTCTCCAGAAGTTCCGCAAGCAATTTGCGAAACATCACAGACAATTCCCAGAAAATTTGTGAATTCTTTGGTTTTCCCTCCATGACAACCACGTCAAGCTAACTAACCATACATAACCAGTATTTACAACAATAGAAAGTAAACGCCTCTCTTCAAGAGTTTTGTTCTTCTCATGGAAATCTGGTCTCTCGCTCGCGACTTTTGGACTAGGTCCCTGCCTTATCTGGAAACACAGAGCCCGGCCAACCCTTCCATTTTACTTACAAGTGCACAGATAACACTAAAACAGTATGATTTACCTTTTAGACTGATATTGCTTATTTTAATGTTTTTGTCCAAGTAGTGATAATAGTACTTTGGTTTTTTCTTAGATGTCGATAGAGGGTGGGTTTTGTAGTTAGGTGTGCGATAAGAAACGGGTTCTGTGGTCTTAAAACGTTTGAGAACCTCTGCTCTACACAAATGAATTTTATGTACAGTATTATTAAAAAAAATAAGTTACTCTAATCAAAACTTTATTAAATGTAAATCATTCCATTGAATTATTCCATATTAAATAGCGCCTAATGAAGGACAACAGCAGACGCGTTCGAAAGCTTGGGTGATCTTTTTCATTTACTGTTTTACCAATGTTTAACCTCTTATGTGTAAATGAAAATTATACTAAATTGCCGCTTCATTGAACCGTTTTACACTTTTAATTATATAGTTCTAAATCAGTGCCGGATCGAGATATTTATTGGCCCTTTGCCCTGAAGAAATAATGGGCCCTTAAATGTAATAAAGATATAAATGGGCCCCTTAAATGTGTGTTCTCATAATAATATTTAGTTAATAAATCCTGCTTTTTTCTTTGAAGTTGATTATCATTAATATCTGGGTTTATAAATAATGAAACTTGTAAATAAACAAGATTAAAATCACGCTTAAATTTACAAAACATACCAGGCCCCTTCAAGGCTGTCGGTGATGCCCCAAAACCGAGGATCGCTAAGCCCGAGCCTACTTTGCGTATACGTAAATCCGGCACTGTTCTGTGTAAATACAGGGTGTCTCAAAAATCCATAAACATTTTAATAACTCATAAAAATCAAACAAATTGGTATATAGTGCGCATGAGAAGTAATTGAAATTAGAGCTAGAATTGTAAAACAGAGATGAAAAAAAAAAAAGGAGGAAATTATAGCTACCCGAAATCGATCAGAACCGAATAATATCAATTAAAGACGACCAAAACAAAATAAATAATTTTAATCTAGTCAAGAAAATATGAAAGAGAAATTGATAAAAATGGTAATGGCGGGTTAAGTTGCTAATGTCACATAAAGTGTCTGGAGTCAAGTGCTCGAAATGGCATTTATTTGGGACCCATTACCTAATACACCTTCAATTACATCTATCTAATCCTGTGCTGAAATTGATGCATATCCAACCAAATAATGCTATATTAATTGTTAAATACTATTCGTTCTGGATCACAATATTGCAATGATCAGTAATTGTCAATTTCAAATGCCATACTAAAATACAAACAATTGTTGAATATAGTAAAAGAAAAGTTTTTAAAATGTAAGGATACATAAAGTGTACATGGTGAAATTAAAGAAAAGTTAAGTTTAAAATAACTTAAGAAAAAAAACATAAATAACAAAAATATAAAAATAATAAATTAAGAAATTAAAAAAAGTTAAAATGTGATGCTACATACAATGTATGCACATCAGGGTTGTCCAACATGCGACTCAGGACTGCGATCAGGCCCGCCGACATTTGGAATAAAAAAAAAATTCCGAAAAAAATTTTTTAGATTTTTTTTCAGAAGTGTGGAAAACCCGCGGAAATAGCAAGGGCAAGCTCGGACATAGGGGGTTATAGGGGTCATGACCCCCAAAATATATTTTTTCACTGTAAAAAATTCCAACTTTCATGATAAATGAAGGGTGTTATTCCAAGACCATGGCAAATTCTGCCCTTGAACCCCTCAAAATAAAAATCTGTGTCCGCCCCTGGGCAAGAGTGACTACTTGCTATATCGAAAGTGAACAAACAAATAACTGAAAGGAACTTTGAAGAGAGGCTAAGAAAGCAATTTTTTTTTTTTTTTACGAAACCTCTGGCCCGCTGAGATCCATTAGAAATTTTTAAGTGGCCCGCTGCAGAAAAGGTTGAGCAATTCTGATGTACATAAAATAAACTGTAATAATTTAACTATTTATGGCAAAAATTGTATAATTGTATTTTAAACGATGTTACATATTGCGGAAATGACGTGCGTATGTCGTGTTCATGCAAGAAATTAATGAATTAACGAATAAATACTTTTTGCACAAAAGTGAAGCATAAGGAAAATTTTTTTTTCCACGAAAAAAATAAAAATTCAAGTTTCACCCATAGAGAATGAGAGCACTGATGATAATCAGAATGGCATTAAAACCTATTAATTTTTATGCACGTGACCCTTGTAGGAAACAAGTTAAACTGAAAAACAAGTTTTCAAGAAACAAAATTCCAAAATAACCAAAACATTTTTTTGGGAATAAAGTCAGGAAGAGGTTTAAAACAGAAGGAAAAACTTTGTTATATAAATGCAGAATAAACTTCATTATTCCAAGATATATATTTTTATAATAAATTTTCGTAAATAGTTCAGTATCCCGAAAAAAAAAAATGGTAAATAGAGTGTTCGCAAAACAGATGTTCGTTAAATAGAAATTTGACTGTATTTGTTTTTGAAACGTTAGTCCTTTTTTTTTTCAATTCTTGACTAAGTCGCAGTCAGGGCGATACTTATACTCTCGTAAACAATATCCGATGCGTGAAAACGATTTCCTCTTTGCTAATTCAAAAACCGATTTTTAAACTTCTTTCTTTAAGTAATTGTCGTCCTATGTTTTGGACAGTAATTTTCCAATTGCTACGTTGTTGTTGTTGTTTTTTTTACATATATAAAGGAGGTTTTAGGCGCGGATAATCCTTGCATGAAAAATGAAGGTTTTAGTGTACCTCCATTTGAAGTACATGCTCTAATTTTT
>QLNU02015003.1:122470763-122489274 GCA_006491805.2 Dysdera silvatica | reverse complement strand
TTTAAATTCTTTGAAATCAAACAGTAAGACAAAGATATAAATAACAAAAGAATATAATTATAATTTGCTCACTATTTTCCACAAATACGGTACATGCGTTTATGTAAGTAGCACATTATTTCTTGTTACTCTTATTAATGAAATAGTAACCGTGCATTATAAATATTGAAATAAATAATGTGTATGATTTATAAAATTAGAAATAAGAATATCTAATTTAATAATAAAATTTAATAAAAATTTAATGAGCAAATTATTTGCACGCTATAGTTCAGAGAATACCTCTTTTATGTAAAACCCGCTTATATGCAAATGACTTCGTTGATGCATCCATTTGCATATATGCGGTTTCGGCTGTAATAGTATTACACCATATAACACACTACTTGCTTATAATATAGAGTGTCTTTATAATTAAAGTTCCACTTTGAAATGGCCATAAAATGAAAACTACTGGACCAAATGTTATCAAACTTGGTAATAGCTTACAGGAGGTCATGGGATTTTATTTTCCGTAAAAAATAATAATAACAAAAATAAAATAAATGAACAAAATAAATAAAATAAAAATAGAAATAAAAGTTAAAAAATCACCACCAGCGGAAATGGCACTGTATGCAATATTGTTAAACGAAATAAGACATGAAGACATCGTTTTAAAACGTTTTTAATCGTTTCTAAAACGTGTTACAAAGCATGTTGAATGTGGCGTCCACCATTTTCTGAAAGCAAGTTAAATCGCATTACTGCGTTCTCAACAGCAGCTCTTAGCATATCAGGAGGAATGTTGCGGAAATGTCGATGTATCGCATCTTTCAATTCCGCCAAATTGTTTATGTTATCACCATAACATAAACAATTTATGTTATCACCATAAACAATTTTCATAACCACACAAACGGTTTCGTTTTAGAAACGATTAAAAACGTTTTAAACCAATGTCTTCATTTTTTTTATTTCGTTTAACAATATTGATTACAGTGCCATTCCCGGTGGTGGTGATTTTTGAACTTCTATTTTTATTTTTTACTTTATTTATTTATTTATTTTTTTTTTGCGGAAAATAAAATCCCATGACCACTTGTAAGTTATTACCAAGTTTGATAACATTTGGTCCAGTAGTTTTCATTTTATGGCCATTTCAAAGTGGAACTTTAATTATAAACACCCTGTATACTTGCGCCGTACGTCATATACCGTCAAACCCATTTACATAAACACTCAGGGACAAGCCGTCCGAATGCATAAATAAATAAATAAATAAATAAACTTGCCGCAAAATGCGCTTTTCAAATTTATTTCTATCCCAAAATGTCAACAATGCAAAGAAAAATATCTGGACGAATATTTATTAGTTTCTATTACCTTTGGTACCACCAAGATTCGATAGAAAATATAAAAAAGCAGAAAAAGCGATGAAGACGTGCGGAAGAGAATATGTCGAGCAAACACAAAACTCCAATATTAAAACATACGAGAATTCTCATGCTCTTGCAAAATTCAGGGCATAGGCGTAAAGTTATACCAGCTCGTGGGGGCTCACTCGTGTGCCCGGCCGCCCCCAATAATTTGAAATAAATTGCAATTTTACATATATTGTAATGTATGAATTTCAGCAATTCCGCCCAATAATTTTGCAAACTGGACGTTGATACTTTCAGGAGATTCAAAACTTTGCTTTAAACCAAAATGACGATGCGTTGAAAAAGAAAAAAAAAGACGTTATTTTTTAGAAAAAGATATTTACAAAAAAAAAAAGTCTTGTTTAGCTCAAAATGAAGGTTGTTGTCTCTGCGCCATAAGCCGGCAACCAACGAACTAAAACAATTACGAATTACTGATCTTTTTAATGTAAATTAAAATAAATGAGGATTAATACAGATAAAATGATTATTTGTGTCGTGCCCGTTTTATTTCGATTCTTTATGTTAAATCAGTGGCGTAGGGTGACGGCTCATAAGTCTCAAGCCCCCCCTCCCCCCTCATGATTTTTAAATTGTTACGCTAATGTACTGAATCTCTAAAGAACAGCCACCTCCGAAAAACGGTCAATTTCGCAAAGTCTCATGGGTGATCGTTATTTAGAGGTTTTATTGTACTTAAATATAATTAGAGACAACTGTTCTAATCAATATATTATAATTATATTCATTTATGTTAAAATTATATGTTGACTACGTTGCTGTTTGTGGGAACAAAAATATTAAAGTCGAATTTTTGCTGGAATAATGTTTAAATTAAGAAAAAATTGTTTTTATTAAATTGCTATTTAATTAATTTTTATTGATTGATTATTAATAAACACAAATTGGAAACTAATAGAACAATAAATAATGGTTTACTACCTATTAGTTTAGTCCATACGTACTGCACTTTAATTAAGCTTTATGGAAGGATGATATAAAACAGACACAGGAAGATTATTAAAATGCAAACTTATCTGGAACAGGAAAGCTTCAGGCAAAAAATGAGAATTACATTTATCAAAACATAACGGAAATGAGACGTAATGGTATTGAATATAAAGGACCCAAATTATGGAACGAATTGCCTGAAGACTTTAAAAAATAAAAATAAAAACTGTAAGATCGTTCGAAACTAGACTGAAAAATTCCTCTCATGCTAATACGAGGAATTAAAGAGATTGGAGGATATGGGTGAATATGTACTATCCTAAGGTCTGGAGTAATAAATATCCTGGAGAATAAAACATCCTAAGGTCTGGAGTAATAAATATCCTGGAGAATAAAACATCCTAAGGTCTGGAGTAATAAATATCCTGGAGAACAAAACATCCTAAGGTCTGGAGTAATAAATATCCTGGAGAATAAAACATCCTAAGGTCTGGAGTAATAAATATCCTGGAGAATAAAACATCCTAAGGTCTGGAGTAATAAATATCCTGGAGAATAAAACATCCTAAGGTCTGGAGTAATAAATATCCTGGAGAATAAAACATCCTAAGGTCTGGAGTAATAAATATCCTGGAGAATAAAACATCCTAAGGTGTGGAGTCGGCGGCCACCCTTTCCAACTTACCCCGATCAAAAAAAAATAAAAAATAAAAAAAGGAGGGAGGGAGATTAATTGAATTTAATCAATTGAGTTATATCGATAATTTGAAGATCTAACCAAAATGAGAAACGTGTTTTGAGAAAGTCAAGTTAAAATAATCATCAAAAACCTCAAATCCCAATTTGAGATTTTTTGCCAGGTTTTTGTTTTTTTTCCAGTATTTCCACGCAGCATGAATCTCTGGAACGAACTTGATTACAGATTAGATGTTTGTCGTGTTACGAAAGGTACACCCATCGAATATTTGTGACTGAAAAAAAATTGGAATGTTTCTCTTTATTTTCATGTAGCACTGATTATATTATGTGTAATAGTTTCGAAAATATAAATTTTTAAAATCCGGTCATTCATTTATGATAATCCTGTGTCATGAACGTTCGGGATGGCCACGTAAATGGCCTGACGTAACGATTGTTAACGATTCAATAATAAAAAATTGTCATTTTTTAATATTAATTCATATCATGTATATAATTATTAATATTCAAATATGGATATTAAAATTATGGGCCCAGTAAAAGCTTTTCGAACTCTACATGTCAATTCTACACGTCGTTGGCTTATTGGTTAAAATTTGCGACCTTGCGTTCAAAACAGGATTTTCATCATACGGATCGCGGGCCACAATCCGGCCCTCTGACAACTGTGTGGAATAAAAAAAAATTCCAGATTTTTTTCCCTCGAAGTATGGGAAAACCACGGATACAGCATAGGTGAACCCTCTCTATATCGCCAATGAACAAACAAATAACCTGAAACTTTGAAAGGAGACTTTTATTTATTTATTTGTTCGTTTGTTTTAACGAAATTTGTTGAAACCGTTGCTTCGCGAGATCCGTAAAAAACTTTTAAGTGGCCTGCTGCCCAAAAAGGTTGAACAAAACCCGGGTTTATATAGTGCCGGATTTATAAATGGGCAAGTTGGGCACTTGCCCAGGGCGTAAGAGGCTGCGGATTTTTTTTTAAATTATAATTTATTTACCGTAGAATTCTGTCGATCAGCTTTCCCCGAGAAGGAGCCCTCCACCTTTTTTCTAAATCTGAAATTCTGAAAAATTGCGTGAAACAACTCCTACTCGCAAGGCCAGATTCAGACAGAGGGCGTGCGTCCTCCTGAAAATAATAAGTTTACATTAAAAATTATTATTTTCAAGTAAAAAATACTTAAAATCAAACTTACAAGTGAAATTTTCAAGCTTTGCGCCCTCCCTGAAATTTTGTTTTGCCTCCGTCCTTGCTCCTCCCAAAATATTAAAAGAAATAAATAAAAAAAAATCGTCGTCAAATAAACTAAATTTATTTATAAAAATATCATTATTATATCTTATAATAATGCACATAAGGTAGGCTAATCATAAATGTCGTCCCTTCCCTGTCCTCGCAATTTTTCGTCGCATTTGGTGGGGCGCGACGACAGAATTTTATTTGTTTCTGATAGTAAGGCGGGGGCGGGCCACAGGCGTAACTAACTTCGAAGTCTAGGGAGCTAACTTTTTCTGTTGAGGGCTAAACCGTATATCTCGATGCTTAGAAGAAATTTTTTGGGGGGATGGGGTGAGTTAACCGCCTAGTTACGCCAATAGAAGGGGTGGGGGGCGCCAAAAGTCGTTATGTCCAGGGCGTATCGTACCCTAAATCCGGCCCTGGGTTTATAGGATTAATATTCGAATTTGTGTATTAAGACAGTTACAAATACAAAGTGGTTCAGATCGCATTTAGCCATTGCCTCATCTTGTGATCCGTTAGGCAATCCTGTAACATGGAACAAAAAGAAAAAACAAAGCCACCTAGCCATCCCGATCATGAATGTTAATTCACACGCTACATTCACGTGATACGAAATCGATATAAGTGCACCAGTCACGGAAAACGTAAAGCCCATGCCAAACGACGTTTCATATCGATTAATCATGGTAATGCTTTGACACGAACAATTTGTAGCAGACGATCCGTATAGTGCGATTATTCCTGATCGTAATCCATGTAAAACCTAACGATATTACATAACCATAATATGGATCGCAGAATAAAACTAAGGAAAATACTTTCAAGATCTCAAAAATAATCAGGAATCTTAAAATTTAAAATTCATACATTCATTGGCGTAGCTTCCTTCGAGGTCTGGAGGGAAGGGGGGTGCTATAATGCCCATCAAATACTCCACACATAGCATTTATTAGTAACTTTAGTTTATCGGGGGGGGGGGCTAAACCCTTCCATCTCCCTAGTTACGATAATACCTACATTTAAACCAAGATTCATATAACGTAAATGCGTTTCGTCTGCTTTTGGTCAAACGCTCTATTTATTATTCAACAATGAAACACATCTGGCAACATTCGTTAATAATCAACCCCCTTTCTATCGTGCGGGTTTCTGAATTATTAAATCATTTGCTTTAATATTCGGTAACCGTAACTTCGTGTAACTCATTTCTTTTAATGGGCTGCGGTGAGCAACGGACACATTATCGATATCAATGATTAATTGCCTGCGCCTCAACCGCGCTAACCATAACCGTAATTTGAAATAACATGTCCCTTGCTTTTACAGCAAATGAATTCCCGCCATTTTATCCCACTACGTTTTTTCTTAAAGGTAGTATAGAGTTGAGGCGTGAACTAACATGACAACTTCCATAGACATCAAAGGTGATACTGCACCAAACATAATTTTTTGGCAGTGGCGCACCCATAATATTCCCGATGGGGGGGGGGCTCAATGGTGCCGGAGGGAGTTTTGGTGGAAAAAATGGCCAGACGCCATATCAATTACGTTTGCCATTTTGTATACATTTATCATTATTAAATTACTAATAATTCTACAGTGCAAGATACTTAAATAATTAGAGGTAGTAGTAGATTATGCTTATACAATTTTACAATGGCCAGCCCTTGTCTTCCAAAAAAAAAATTACTGTTTTAGTAATAGGTTTAAGAATAACCCTATTGTGCAAAACTTGCTTTTGCTTGCCCTCTGTCCACTACTTGATCTACGGAAGCCTTTTTTCCTTTTGCGACCTTTAAAAACTCATCGGCTTTGTGAATTGAATTCTTATGATAGAGAAAAGTTCTATGTTGGCTGAACTTCTCCAAGGTCTTCTTCCAATTATTAAATTCTTTTGAAACAAGTTGACCTGTGGCTTGTGTTGATCTTAAACAGACTTCATGGGGTGAAAAGAGAACACACAAAATTTTCTATAGGCACTGTCTTCTCCCTTTGGGTAAGCTAGATAGTTATGCTTACTCAGTTCAGATGAGAAGAACTTCCGACTGTGGTGAGATTTTCTTTGATTTTATACAGCACTAGTGACGCTTGTGGGAAAATTACAATTTGCATATGGTTGCCAAAGACTTTCAGCACTGTTATCCAGTGGCGGTTCGAGGCTAAGACCGGGAAGCCATGGCCTCCCCAAAATTTAACTAGATTTTATTACATTGCCCATATGCACGGACGCCGCCAGAGGCGCCCGTGCACATCCTTTCAATTCGTGACCGATTCGTTCGTGAATGACACATCATTATCAATAACAATAACTTCAAATTTTGTTTTTTTGTTTGTTTGAATTTTTATGGCGCAAGAGCATCTGTTATATACTGCGCCAAACATGGTAAAGCATATTTTGAAAACTTCAAACAAAAATCGGAGGGATCGTTATCTGGTACTTTCCTTGTTAGTTGAAGTTAAAAATTGTTAAGTGAGATACTTAAACCAGAGTCTCAGCATTTAAAGGAAAATTAGAAAATATATATATAAAGATAAAAAAAAAAAATTCTATTTTAATTTTGCCTATATCCGTATACAGAACTCTGCGTTAAAGCTCCAATAAACAGGCAACTTCAAGAAATCAAAATGAACTCTTCTTCTTCTTCTTTGCATTTTATCAAAAAGTCGCGTATTTGGTTAAAGTCGTCTGCTATAAATTCGAGTCAAAATCGTCTGCTGTAGGTTCTAGCAAAGATCGTCTTTTATAAATCCGAGATTGAATTCCTTGGTGCTTTTGAAAGTAAACTCCCATTAGTGTAAAATTCCTTTCACTTGAAAAGGAAATAAAATAGCTTTAAAATTACCTGCTTAAAGTTTTGATGAGCGACATTTTCCCTTCAGCTGATACGATGGTAACTACCTTCCGGTTATTTGTATATTCCCCTCGTCTTCTGAGTTCGTTGAACTGGGGAACGACTTGCCTTTTTTTAATTAAACTTTCTTACGAATGCAAACGGTACTTGAATGATTAAAATCCTCTTACGTAACTTACAACTTGTAATAAAGTTTTTGTTTTGTTTTGTTTTCTTCAGGAGAATTTTGTATTGCCATTAAAAAGTATCAGCTGTTTCCAATTTCACTTTAAAGAAACTTTAAGGAAATTTTTCAGATAATGCAGTTCATTTTATACAGTTCATTTAGATAACGTTTAGTTTACTTAATTTATATAGTTAATGTGTTTAGTTAATTTATCCAGTTAATGTGTTTAGTTTATCAGAATATATTAATGTTTAGTTAATGTGCGCATGCAGGGTTGGCGCGACCATTAGGCGAACTAGGTGGCCGCCTAGGGCGGCATCACGAGAGATTTTTAAGGTGGTTAATACTATACCACAATGGAGATAAACTCAACAACAAATAAATATATAAAACTAAACGGATTATCCCTTGCCCTAGTGTCTCCGATGATTATTTAGGATATGACAGACGAGAACAGAAAAGAAAAAACAATCTCCAACGAGAAAGTTTAGAGTGGGGGGGAGGAGTTCTCGCTTCAGTTTTGTACACTAACTTTATGGTTTGATTCTCCCCACCGCCCCGTGACTACTTGGTGTTAAGGTTTCTCGGCTAGCTAAGCGTCAATGAGGTGTCAAGTTCAAAATAGGCTGGATTGTACATTTAGCTGCATCATAAATTTTCTCTCCTAAATGCTCTTTCTTGGAATTACAACCTTCACCCTCCCCCAGATACACGTAGCGCGGGGTAACAAAACACAGGTGTTGAAATAGTCGCAACCCCAAGCCCGCCTTTTGGAGATTCCAGAGACGTGGTGAGGGGAGGATTTGAGTAGGATGGTTCACACCAAGAAAATCGGTGATACGTATTAACAGTCGCACCTCTTTTGTCATGTGTACATGTCATGTGTGTTTTGTCATGTATGTTTGTGACTACTTGGTGTTAAGGTTTCTCGGCTAGCTAAGCGTCAATGAGGTGTCAAGTTCAAAATAGCTGGATTGTACACTTCAGCTGTACATAAATTTTCTCTCCTAAATGCTCTTCCTTGGAATTACAACCTCCACCCTCCCCCAGATACACGTAGCACGGGGTAACAAAAACAAGGTGTTGAAATAGTCGCAACACCAAGCTCCTTTTGGAGATTCCAGAGACGTGGTGTGGGGAGAATTGAGTAGGATGGTTCACCCAAGAAAATCGGTTGTATTACAGTCGCACCTCTTTTGTCATGTTTAGCCATTGTTGGAACGAAAAAGACGTAATACCACCCCAATTACTATTTATATTTCATGTAAGTAATATTTATTTAAACGCGCGCGCCTAAGATTGCATAATACTTAAAATGCATTTATAAATATATACTCTTAAAATTTAAATAAAACTAATCAATAAAATTTATTAATGTGTTTTCGCTTCTATGAAAAAAAATTCTAGGAAGTTTTCCTTCACTTTTATGACTTAAAACAAACGCATTTTATTGTAATTAAATAAATATCATTACTTAATTCGCATTGGTGATCGATTAGGAACGAAATGTATCGATCTTTGTGTGATGAGTGCTAGCTGCTGCGTCTTTCTCGCTATTTCCCTATTTTGGGTTAGCGTCATGCCAGCGGTGTTTCCATTCATTACGCTTAAAGACATTATTTGGTGTCAGACCATAGCCAGCCATATCCTTTAGGACCTTCACTTCTACAGTTAGCTAGTAGTTCTCCAATATGAATTAATAAAACAAAATATTTGTTCACTGTTAAACTTTCTTACCAACCGGTTTTAACGAGCTATGTATATATCATGAAATCAAGTAACTCTTTTTGAAAATCATAAAAAATATGTATTTTTTTTTTATTTGCATAATAGTTTTTAAGAATACAATACAAGCTATTGTGGAATGGTTAAATTATACGGTAAAGCTCGCATACAGAAGTGTAAACGTAAAATTTTCGATATATGTATAAATATAAACACAAGGCTGTATTTTTAATCTTTAACGAGTATATATCCAGAACTTTCGCTATTATATATATTGATGGGTTTAGTAATGTCTTTGTAATTTTCTATAACGATAAAGCTGCCTTGTGGATAAGGGCACGAGCGCCGTTAGCGGGGATAAAGGGGGGGACCCTTCCCCCAAATTTAGTATTAGGGTTCCATATCACCCTCCAATTTCAAACAAAATGCCTTCTACTGGTATATTGTCCCCCCGCCCCCAATGTCTTGGTGCCGTCGACGCCCATGTATAAAGGGCGCCTTTGTGCAAATTTATATTTCAACGCCCCCGTAAAAGAGAATTTGCAAATTAAAATGAAATTATTTTCAAGTGTAATGATCACATGGCGTTAGCATGGGAAAGTGAGACTTGTAGGTCTTCTTTGTGAAAAGGGTCGAGAGGAAACAGTCCGGATGTGGGCGGATAAAATTGCAATAACTCTGGTCTGCAAGGTCCAGATTGACATTGCAGAATATTTATGGGAAACATGTATGGAACGGGGAGAAGGGTCACATCGGCCAATCAGGTGTGACCACGGTCTTAAGACTGACCAATTATATCATAGTGGAGAAAGAGTTGGTTGCGTACAGTGGGTAAGAGAGGGCAGATCGAATGAGGCAGAGGAGTAGGACGGACACACATGTGTGCGATTTCCGTGCCTCATCAATACGTTGGAACTTAGGGGGTGTGCCTATAGTTGCCTTGTCTGTGATGTCAAGGTATATACTAATCACCTTCAATAAATAGTGTTAGAGCGTTTCTTCATTCTTGATCTACCTCACTCTTCATCATCGACCTTCTAGTTTTCTACCTAGAAAACAGGAATAAAGAACCCGCCTCACGAAGAGACGTATATTGCTCAGCTACGAGCCGAGCTGGTGGCAGCACACGACTACCTGCACACACGCTGTGTGATCGCATATATATACCTGACCATGATATATATATGTATGATCACATGGCGTTAGCCTGGGAAAGTGAGACTTGTAGGTCTTCTTTGTGAAAAGGGTCGAGAGGAAACAGTCGGATGTGGGCGGATAAAATTGCAATAACTCTCATCTGCAAGGTCCTGATTGACATTGCAGATGAGAGTTATATCAATTTTATCCGCCCACATCCGGACTGTTTCCTCTCGATCCTTTTCACAAAGAAGACATACAAGTCTCACTTTCCCAGGCTAACGCCATGTGATCATTACATCAAGACATTTTGTATTTTTTTAGAATATAAATATAATTTATACGTGTAAATATATCAGCTACAAGTTTTTTTTTCAGCTATTTCAAAATAATCAAAACACAATAATATATTTTCGATTTTTGGTGCACACCATATATCATCCATTCATCATCCTAGTTTTAGGACTCACAAATATCTTGATTAGATCTTTTACATCTAGAGCATTCACAATATAATTTTTTGTTGAGATATTGCTGATAATCGGTAAGACTTTTTTGAACATTCTTGTGGCCTAATAAATTTTTATTGATTTTAACTTTGAAAATCCCTTTCCTGGAAAGCTAATATAAAGTTAAGGGCTAAGGCAACGCTCAATAACACGCAGTAAAATGACAGGATTTGAAACGTATCCAGGTTAATTTATATTCATATAAAAAATTTTAAAACATCGTGAGGAGCTATCGTTTTTTTATAAAACATTGCAAAATATTTTAGCTTCTTAAAGTCATACCCTCAATATCTAGACTGTTAATTTTTTTATTGTCATTCATTTTTATGTGTATATCTTTGCAGTATTTTAAAAAAAAACTTTGTCTCTCCACTTTTAAAACTTACTTACGTCTTTTAAACTTACTTTTTACTTACGTAAGTTTAAAGTCTTAATTGTTTCAAACGAAATGATGATTTTGAAAATGAAACGAGGAATATGACAACGATGAGAAATATATATTTATATTTTATTTTATATAAATCGAACACTACGCAGATTAAATTAAACAACAATGTCAATCAATCAACGTTTATTGGCGTAGTGATACCAACGCCGATGGTATGGCGTGATTAGATGGTGAAACGTTCGAAAGAAAATAAATATTTCTGCCTTCGGTGGGACCTGAAGTGGAAGGTAGTGGGTTCAGGTCCCACCGAAGGCAGAAATATTTATTTTCTTTCGAACGTTTCACCATCTAATCACGCCATACCATCGGCGTTGGTATCACTACGCCAATAAACGTTGATTGATTGACATTGTTGTTTGATTTAATCTGCGTAGTGTTCGATTTATATAAAATAAATACATATGCTGCAACGTGCATTTCGATCAATTTAATACCAGTCTCTTTGCAATTTGGTTTAAATAGTAGTCTATGTACTACACCATTCTGCGAAATAACTGGCAACAATATATATACGTTCGTAAAGAGATTATATATTGTCCTTCGTAGCTCAGTGGGTAGAGCCTCCGCCCGGCAAGTGGAAGGTCGTGGGTTCAGGTCCCACCGAAGGCAGAAATATTTATTTTCTTTCGAACGTTTCACCATCTAATCACGCCATACCATCGGCGTTGGTATCACTACGCCAATAAACGTTGATTGATATTGTTGTTTGATTTATATTTATATTATTTTATATTCGCGATCATAGACACTATAATACCATCAGTCATATAAATATCTGTTGTTGTTGTTCTTTTGTGTGCAATTCCAAATAATTTACAGTCTCACACAAAACAACAACAAATAATTATATAATTGATGGTGTTTAACAAGTAAGATTGCGAAGAATTTTTAATTTTAAAATATTATTTAACATAATTTATTGGTTCATTTGATGCTATGTATCCAAATGTTCTCGTTTTTAGTCTCATTCAAATTTCTGGACCAATAAGATCGACATTGAGTTTGTTCGACAAATTCTTTGGAAAAATAGCAACAATTTTCGAAATTTTGATCGGTCTTACAGTTCTCCAAATTCATTATAATAAGATCGAGTTTTCCTATTGCTCTTTGACTATTAAACGTTGGATTTTGTATCGTTTTGCTTACCAGATTTACGACACTGAAAATGCACTAAATATTAATAGAGCAAACAAATTTAAATGAACGAAATTTTTGAACTTAGTTTACCTGAACTATTAAAACATAGCTTTGATATATCATTTTCCGTAATATCTGCAATTGTCTGATAAGTTTCTCTGGCGTTACATTTAAGCGGTCTTATTGCTTCAATTCTGCTTTCTCACTTAGTAATATAAGGTTTTAAGTTTAAATTTTGAATATTTTTTTTCATATAGCCGGTGCTTCGAAGATGCTAAAAAATAATTGTACAGTCATGGGTCATCAGTTGGAAATGTAGTAGTGCTGTTCTGCTAAGAAATAGTATCTTAAATTAAGTTACAGTTTTAACCCAACGTACAATAATATAAAATAATTTACAAAACGATTAAATACTTAATTTATTTGTGTATGAAAACGCACTCCTCTTACTAAACATGTCGCATAGTGCTTTTTACCACAAATCTTTTTAACTAAATCAATGATCAAAACAAGAAAAAAAGAACACAAACAAGCACTCGCGAAAGGAGACATAGCCTCACGTCTGGCAGAACACGCTTTACAACACGGACACGAACCCGACTGGGACTCAACAAAAATACTACACCGTCACATCACAAACAAGAATAGTAGACTCTTCTTAGAATCTTGGGAAACTTACAAACTACACGGGAAAGCCATTAATACATCACAACCACTTCCAGAAACTTATAAACAACTCTTACTCTGAAATGTATGGGACATCCCCAACATTAGGTAACCCGCAGTGTGGGTTTCTCATTGGTTCCCATTGGGGTTCTTCCATGATTCTATTGGAGGCCTCCCATTGGTTCTCATTGGGTTTTTCCATTCTGCGGGACTACTCTGATGAAGGGTTTTCCAGAAATTTCAAGTATAAAAAAGAGACAGAAACATAACATCGTCATTACTCCTGATGAAGGACTGCTGCTGATGCGTCCGAAAGCTTGAGTGATCTTTTTCATTGCTATTTTACCAGTGTTTAACCTTTTTATGTAATTTCCTCCCTGGTACCCTGTATTTTATTTCTAAACCAATGAACATTCAGTTTTACTCTCCTCAAGATTCTAGCTACTCTCTTTTTTCCAGCAGTGTGAAAAGATTTATAGATGTACTGCATAAATTCGGAGAATTTTCTTTTCGATTTTCATGCCTCTTAAAGTTTAAAATTAATGTCTATAATATCAAAAGATATCTCATTCAGAAATATCTCAAATGAGACCAGAAAAAAATTGTCATATTTCTTGGAAACCAAACTATAAGTATATTTATCCGTCCTTCTGGATAACACCAGATAAACTAGATCCATCTTTTTTTTTTTTTTTTTTTCAGCGCAGGAAAATCTTTTGAGTGGGGGAGTTTTGTTTCTCCCATTCAGTACTCGTTATTCTGAGTATGTAGATTGAGATTTCAAAACAAAGAGCTGTAAATTTCACAGCGCAAAAATAAGCGTAAAACACATTAAGAATAATCGAATTTACCACGCACTTTGGAGCAAATTTTCTGCTTTGAATCCCTTTGGCATCAGCTAGGCGATGTGTATGATCCACTCATGGATATTTTCAAAAACGATACTCCAATAGAAGTCTTTGGTAATATATTTCGAATTGAGGCTAAGGGACATGATAAGAGTATTGCAAATTTTAAAATTATTGTATTCCTTATTACGTGGTAAAATACCCTTTATGATATTAGTTTGACGAATGAAGTGTCCCAATGCAAGGAGTTTGATATAACTGCTGCTAGAAAGCGGCTGCTTAAAAAAAATATTTTTATAAACTTAAGAAGGGACTTAGAAATCGAGAAGATGTTGATGGATGCAAAAGATCTTTCTAAAATACTCGACATCTCTGCTTCTCCTGAGTCAGAGTCAAGACCGACCCGCCTTCCGAAAAGGAAAAACATATTTCTTCTGAATTAGAAGACAAACGAATCCAAAATTGAATTAGAAGACAAACGAATCCAAAATTGAATTAGAAGACAAACGAATCCAAAATTGAATTAGAAGACAAACGAATCCAAAATTGAATTAGAAGACAAACGAATCCAAAATTCAATTAGAAGACAAACGAATCCAAAATTCAATTAGAAGACAAACGAATCCAAAATTGAATTAGAAGACAAACCAAAATTGAATTAGAAGACAAACCAATCCAAAATTCAATTAGAAGACAACCCAATCCAAAATTGAATTTGAAGACAACTCAATCCAAAATTGAATTAGAAGACAAACCAATACAAAATGACAAATAAGAGTTTAAAGAAATTCTTTTGTAAATTTTGACAATTAGATTAAAGTATCAATGTGAAATTTAGACACCAGGAGCTGATAACCACTGCATTTGTATTTTTATACTATGTTTATGAGTTAGAGAATTGCTCTACTGAACATATTCTGGACTACTGTTTAAAGTTAGAAAAATCTTTAAATCATGAAAACTCTAAGGACATTGATGTTACTGAGCTGGGCAGTGACTTGCAAGTCAAGTGTGTCTAAAAACGCAACACCACAGCACATTTTAAATTATATTTGTCGATATAACTTATTAGACAACGTGTCAAATTTATTTATTGCTCTGCGAATTTTGTTAACACTTCCTGTATCTGTAGCTAGTGGTAAGCTCAATTTTTTCAAATTGAAATTAATAAAAATACGTGTATACATTCTACAATGAATCTATCTTGTTTCATTATCAACTGAATCAACTGAATGGGATTATCAACTGAATCAACTGAATAGGATTATCAACTGAATAGGATTATCGACTGAATAGGATTATCAACTGAATAGGATTATCGACTGAATAGGATTATCAACTGAACAACTGAATAGGATTATCAACTGAATCAACTGAATAGGATTATCAACTGAATCAACTGAACAGGATTATCAACTGAATAAATAGATCAGTGGTTCTCAACCTGAGGGACGTTAGACACTCTCAGGGGAGGCGTGAAACAATTTGAGAATTTAATATTAATAACGTTTTGTTTTTCAATTTTTAAAGTATATTTGAAAAAAAAAAGATTAATTATAAAAATTTGTGACTGATAACTTAAGAATAAAATTCAGTTACATTTGAATTCTTTAGATGACAAATTCAATTATCAATTCACTGATATTTCATCTGATGACTGGTTTAGGATCTAGACGAAAAATCCTTTTCTTGTTGATATTAATGTACTGCCACAATGTTTTCAAGCAGAAGCGACAGAACTGCAGTGTGATTCAAAGGCCAAAGATGATTTTAAAACAATGGGCCTGGATGGATTTTAGATACATTATCTTACATTGTATCCTAACGTCTCTAATGTTGCCTTAAGCGTCATTGTGCCATTTTCGTCAACATATCTCCGCGAGTCAAAATTTTCAATACTAACTGCCATAAAAACAAAAAACAGCGTTGTGGTCTAGAGGTGGAAAGTGATCTCCGTTGTGCGTTATCCAACATCAAACCAAACACCACACGTACATGACACAATCAAGGCAAAACAGTGTCAATCTTCACATTGGCATTTAATGACTTGATTCTTGACCATCTGCTTTTTGTTTTCACAGATTGCTTTATTTGAAATTTGTTCTTTTCGTGGACCATTTCATTAATTGTGTGGAATATCATGTACTGGTATAAAAGTAATGTTCGTTAAAAATAAGAAATTATAGTTATTATATAGGCTTATGGTGGGGGCTTACCATATCTCAAAAAAGGGAAAAGATTGAGAACCACTGCAATAGATCAAGGCCTAGCACAAACTATTGATTAAAATGAATTTGTTTCTATGTTCTTTAAGTTGGAAGCTAGAAAAAAGAAAATATAGACTCGGTATTTATACAGCTTACAGTACTTATAAAATGATTTGTATCATGTAAATGATGTAAGTACATATATAAATTATGAAATTATATAAATATACATAAAATAAATATTAATACATATTGATAATGTAATATTTTTGTCATTATATCTGTAATACTTAATAATTTGATTAAGCGTTTTTTAATGTATGTGAGCATATCACTATGTTCCATTTAAAATAAATTGGTGGGTCGATTTTCTCGAAGGGAGCGGAACAAAAGTCATTCGTCTAGGGCGCCAAATTTGCTTGCGCCGACCACCAATGCGTGCACCATAAATAATGTTTACTGAAAATAAATTACTCTTTTTGTTATTGTTATCACTGTTGTTTCCATATGGCAGCCTTACGGTTACTGGTGGTTGAGAAGTACGTAAGCACCTTGGGGTAGTGGATAATGTTGCCGTTGCTTTTATTTTTCCTATGTTAGCCATTGCTAATATGCGTTATTGGGGGGGGGGGCAGTTGAAATGGCCAAAATATTGCTTACGTAATACTTGAACGCTCTTTGGTATGCTAATACTTTCGTCATTTAATTTCCACGTTCCTAATAGGAAAAGGCAAAATTTGAATTTAAAATTAGTGAAAACGAAGTTTTTCCAATTGAAATTCATGGACCACTCCAATTTGTCAACAGGAAAATTCTGCGTTAATCATTATATTAGTAATCAATACCAGATAATTATTGGAAAGAGAAATAATAATGTTATTTTTCATTATTAATGTACTATATATTAGCGTGAAATGGCTGCTCTAAACGAAAGAGAGATCTGCCTTTACTTTACTTCACTTCTTTTCCCAAATGGAAACCATTAAGGACAGGGACCTACAGCTTTGTATGGAAAATAAACACACACATACCAAACTGCTTATCTTACCCTACCTCGAAAATTGAACCCGAACTCTAGAATAAAGTTTTAGTGCTGTATGCCACAATGTAGCAGCTCGAATTCATATCATACCTACGATATCAAATGATATGGCGTGTTGCCAGTTTACCTTTTAGAAATAAAACAGTTCCCGCGGACAAATAAAATCTGGCAAGAATAACTGAACTGATTAGGATACAAGTTAACGAGCGCTGTTTCGCACGAAAAGAGAAAAAACAAAAACAATCCTAATATATATAGCCATTAAAAGATAGTTTGTGAATTTCTACTACGCAAGGACAGCAAAGTCATTCTGCGCCGGAACCAGAACCGTGCATGGGGAGGGGGGGCGAACTGGGCGGCCGCCTAGGGCCGCTAAAATTTAGAGCCGCCAAAAATGTATTGCAAGTATCAGGAAATCAATTTTGTTTTGTCAAAGCGTTTTCCAGGGCCGCTAACACCGTAAGCCCAGCCCTGCGTTGAGTTACGTGGAAACACTTTTAAGGGCCGCTAAAATCTGCTTTGCCCAGGGCCGCTAACACCGTGAGCACGGCCCTGGCCGGGACCTACAGTTTCAATTTCAATGGAACAAAAACTAATTAATTAAAATACACTCAAAAAATATATAATGTAATAAAAGCATGCCATCTTGAGACCGTCGTCAGGGCCTTTTCCAAGACTATATGCTTGGCGCCTTTCCTGAAGGCATGTGGCAAAATACATGTAAAGCATATATATGCTAAATGCATAAAACGTGATACCAAAGGCGCCAAAATCCCATTATGATTAGTTTAAATTAATATAATTAGATATATAATTTTTTTCTATAAGATAATAAATTATAATATATAATATTTTTAATATAGATGCTACCTGGAACATGAATATTAGTTCAAGGGTTCGATAAGTATAAAAAAATAGGTTGGGAAACAGTGATTTAAGTCATGCTCTATTGAACATCAAAAAAAACTAACACAATTTACGTTCACACTGTATTTTTTTTAGAATTTTTCACACCGTAATGATACAAGCGATTATTCATTGTAGACGTATACGCGTTGAGCAGTGATTTAAAACACCTACCAAACGTGTTACAAGCATCAAATTTCGTGTCTGCAAAAAATAAAAAACGTGAAAATTATATTGAATGCAGTTTTCAAAGAGTGAAAGCTAATAGCATGGCCATGGGGTGTTTGAAACAAGAAGAAATAATTTCTACGTTCAAAAAAGGATATGGGCGTAGCCAGGGGGGGATGTAACCCCCCATCGCAATGAAATTTTGTATATTTAACATAGGAATATATGAGTTGTAGCTCTGTAACCCCCCCCATTGAGCCTATAACCCCCTTATGAACTTTCTGCGTACGCCTGTGGGGTTGTCCAACCTTTTTGGGTAGCGGGCCACTTAAAGAATTTTCACGGATCTCGCGAGCAGAGGTGTACGCAGAAAGTTCGTAAGTGGGGTTACAGGCTTA
>QLNU02015003.1:122460511-122470663 GCA_006491805.2 Dysdera silvatica | reverse complement strand
TTGGCGCAAAGATTTCTGTCGTTAGATGATTCTACCGGTTTACATGTGTCATCTAACGACAGAAATCTTTGCGCCAATTAAAGAAGGTGAACTGTTTAGCGCTAGTTCACCTCCCCACCCCACTCCCTTTACTACAACGCTTCTAACAGTTAACGCTTCTAAACAACGCTTCTAACAGGCGGCATTATCCTTTGCACGTGGAAATCCGCTTTAAGTTTCCGGCGACCACCCTTCCCAATTCCCTCCCCACTGCCCAATTCCCTCCCCACTGCCCAATTCGTCGTCCGCTTTAAGTTGTTAGGCCATCAAAACCGAAATACGAAGATTGCTAGTTTTAACACTTAAACTTGAAATACGAACCACTTTGGAAAGCCCCATGGGTCAAGACAATTTTAGTTTGAGTCAGAAAGCATGGAAGAAATAAGCAGTAAAACTAATAATAAAACAAATAACCCATGACGAATTTATTTACATTTAGATGAAAATAATACAGTAGAAGCTCTTCAATCCGATATTCATTGGTTCGGCACATTCTATAATCCGGCATCGATCGAGCTGCTCGCGTTCGGTTTTTTTCGGGTGTTGTCCGGGTGGATTCGGGATTGTCGGATGGATTCAGGTTGACGTCCTCCAGGCTGGATGATGAAGAAGAAGACATGGCAGATGAAGCTAAAGTCTCGTGGAAACAGGCTTCTGACGCATTAAATACATTTATAAAATTTGCCGAATCCAATAAAAGCTATAACTCTTCAGAACTCATAAAGTTGTGTATAATCTGTAACGATTGTTTTTAAGAAAAGATCCGAATTACGGAGACAACGTGATATCACAGACTTTTTAAACAGTAACGCTGATGTGTATTTTTTCTTGCCATAAAGCAGATTATTACAACTTGTTCAAATATCATTACATTGTATTAATTTTTCTTTGGTATTCCCGTTAAAACCACATTGACGTTCGATAATCCGGCACGGCCGTGGTCCCGAACGTGCCGGATTAAAGAGGTCCTACTATACTAACGATAAAGTTTTAATGATTGCGTGTTATATGTTGTAAGTACGCGTCCAAGTAAGTACCCGCCAACTTATGTTGTAAGTACGCGTCCAAGTAAGTACCCGTCAACTTATGTTGTAAGTACGCGTCCAAGTAAGTACCCGTCAACTTATGTTGCAAGTACGCGTCTTAAAGAGTTTGGATCAGCCCTTTCCTACCCCTTTACTTTCCTACTGGGATGAACAACTCGTGGGATAGCTTTTAGATCTCTGCAAGGTCATCTTAGTACATTCAGGGGCCCTGGACTCGATTTTTTCTTTTACACTAACTTTTATATTTTAAATCTTTATCAATGCGAAAAATATAATAAGGTTTGGTAATTTAGAGACCAGTAGTGTCGAAAATGGGTATCAAAACCCTCCCTTTCTGGACATCAAAACACTTCGTTTTCTCCAAGGCCGCATCACATAATCTCAAGCCACTTGAATCCCCACCAGGAGTTTTGAATTGCTATGTTACTGTTGGAGACCCCTATTTACATGGTGGGGGCCCTAGTTAGTACATCCTTTAAGACTGTACTGGGTCTCGGAGAAATCTATAGACTGTAGTACAACAAATATTTTATACACATAATACATCTCAATGTGCGTTAGGTTGATTGGGTCTCTCACGGAACCCAGCGAGTGACCTTTTCAATCGCTCAATCAATTATTATTACTTGGGCAGTTAGCCAATTACATGATTGACAACACGTATACTTACACTGAAGAGCCAAAGCATTATGACCACCTACCTAATGGCGTGTTGCTCCCCCTTTGGCACCCAAAACAGCTGCAATCCACCTTGGTATGAAGCAGGCCTGCAGCCAGGATGAAGGGGCAAGGCAAGCGTATATGGATCACAGAGCACCCGTGGAGTGTTCTATATATATATATAGCTTATTGGGGCAATTGGGGCCGCACTCAGGCTTGGCTACAGGCATGGTTATTGGTTAATTGCACGAAGCGAATGTGTGACCATCGCGCCACCGTGCGATAATGGACCTATATTTCCCTCGATGAACCAAAACCTTCTAAAGCCTAGGAAACTAACCTTTAGACCACTACAGTTAGTCGGTAAGCTTCTTTTTTCATCATTGAGATCAAACCAGGATTAACGACACGTGAGATGAGCGCATTGCCAATAAACCACCGAAGAGCCCATGTCGATTGAGAAAACCTGCTTTCGAGATTATTGGTCGAATTGTTTTAGTGACTACAAATTGCAATTTTAACTTTGTTTTGAACGCTTGTATTGCAGGAAGCAGAGCTATAAACGTTCCAGAACGAACAGCCCTTCTCCATCATTACCGTATATGTGAATTCGGTGGCTTTGCTTGCCTCAAAAAGAAATCTGTGCTCGATCCGACCGCTCTTCGGTTCGGACCAGAACTACTGGAGCGAGTGCAATATCAGTGTGAACTGGTGTTTAAGAACGGTGGCAAATGCCCAATTTCTCCGCCTCTGGGATCGCCTTGGTAAAACACGAACTGTGAATGGAAGTTGCTGTATTTTTTGAATCCGCATTTTAATTAATTTAAATGCTTATTTTTATTTTATTATATTTATATGTTCATTTGTATAGTGCAAATTGCGTTTTTTGAGCACGATGAAAAAAATATTTTTACATCAAATGTGCCTGTGTTTGAATGATGTCGTAAATTTAATTTGTTTCTGCTACTCTACGATCAAATTTTACACAATTAGTAACCATTATTTTTATTAAACAATTCATAATCATTAAAATTATGATAATTAAACGATTTCATAAGCATCGTGAACGAATATCATTTCTCCCAAACTATCAAATGTCTTCTTCATCTTGACACAGAATCGTAAGAGTAGGGTTACATGGGCCCGTGGGACCAAGCCCCCCCCCCTAATAATTTAAAATAACTGGCATTTTTACATATATTCTAATGCATGGGTGTATAAAATACATGCTTACCCTCCATCCTCAATAATTTTGAAAATCCTATGTTGCTGTATGGAATGGTCTAGGAAAAAATTTATTAATCTTCATAACAAACGAGTCACTTCTTCTTGATAAAACGCCTTCGTCTTTATAAAAAGTCAGGTCTTCCTCTTTATAAAGTGCCTTCATCTTTGTAAAAGATTAGTCTTCTCTTGATAAAGCATCCTTATATTTACACGAGGGCTTAGGTTTCGCAACTGACTCTAAATGATTATCCAATCACAGCGTTGCAATCTGTGACTTTTTAAGGAGGCTGTCTATTTCATTTTTTAAGAGTTCGTTTGTACCACGATGGATGAAATTCAGTTTATTGAATGCCCAGGACTCAGAAAAGAAATAATTTAAATATCATCAATAACAACAATATAGTTTATAATAAATAAAAAAAAAGTTCGTACGTAAAAGGCACGGTCTTATACAGCTTTTAAATAAGAAAATTTCGAATCATAAATATTAAATTTAAAACACAAATGTATTATTTCATTTCTTCCTGCAGAAAAGGTATGAAAGCAAATATATTTCCTTCTTTCCGATATCCTGTTTTTGAATCCTGGCCTTTCAATTGCAATTTTTAGGAATGTTTGGATCAGAATTTTGCTTTTTTTCTCGTCTATTTCAAATTAATATGTCTGCAAATTGTAAACATCTGAAATAAAAATTTCTTTATTAAGTATTCATAACTTAAAGAAAAAAAAAAGTTATCCATTAGACATTTTTCTAAACGTTTTTCCAACGTCTAGGTTTGAACGAAAATAACAATTCCCACCCCTTTATGACGTCACAGGTTGTCACGCTGTAATTGGATAATCGTTCAGGGTCAGTTGCGAAACCTAACGTCGATATGTCTTAAAAATGGGCTGATCCTCCTAACCATTCTCAAACCTTGTATTTTTGGGTCCCGAGACTGCACAACTTATCATCTGCGACGGCTAAACGTGTTCTCCGAAGATGTATATAATTTTTAATATTCACAGATAGTTAAACTTAATGGGAATCTTACCTAATTCAGTGAGCTTAACACCCGTAGTTCTGACCATTACACAACCTTTACGCTCACTGTTAAGCATAGGCGTGGAGTTATAGGGGATTATGGAGCCTGACCTGCCCCCACTTAATGATCTATTAATATTTAAAACAAAACGCGATTTTAGAAAACGAGAATTTTTTAGGCATTTTCATGCATTATATCATCATCATCATCATATTCAACCATTATCTATCCACTGCTGGATGAAGGTCTCTCCAAATGCTTTCCACACAAGTCTATCCTGGGCCATTCGTTTCCACGTCACCCCAACCTCTTTTCTTATTTCATCCACCCATCTAGTTTGAGGACGTTTTCTAGGTCTTCGGTGGTCTCTTGGAATCCAGTTCAGAATTTCTGTTGTCCATCGTTGATCAGTTCTTCTTGCAATATGCCCAGCCCATCGCCATTTCAGCCCTTTTACTTTAACAATGATGTCCTCTACTCTAGTTTGCTCTCTCACCCAAGTGTTTATTTTTTGATCTCTCCTAGTTATTCCAAGCATGCACCTCTCCATGCTCCTTTGCGTTGTCTGTAACTTTCGTATTGCTCCAACTGTTAGACTCCATGTCTCTGATCCATAAGAGAGGACTGGCAATACACACTGGTTGAAGACCTTTCTTTTTAGACACAAAGGCAATTTCCCCTTCAGGATAAAACTGTTTCTTCCAAATGCACTCCAGCCAAGTTTAATACGTCTGTTGAGTTCTTTCATAATGTTGCCATCCATTGAAATCAGTTGGCCAAGGTAAATATATGAATCAGCAATTTCTAGCTCAATGTTGTCAACTTGTATTTTTGTTTCCTCTACGAAATTATTGAACATGATCTTAGTTTTTTGTAGGTTCATCTTCAGTCCAACTTCTTTACTTCTAGTTGAGAGCTCCTGTACCATGTCTTGGAGTTCTGATGGGTTCGTTGAAAAAATAACAATGTCATCAGCAAACCGCAAATGATTTAAATATTCACCATTTATTTTTATTCCCTTGTTATTCCAATTTATCTGCTGAAAAATCATCTGTAAAGCTGAAGTAAAAAGTTTTGGAGAAATGGTATCTCCCTGCCTCACACCTTTACCAATTTTGATAGCTTCGGTATCTTTATGTAACCGAAATTTTGCACTTGCATTTTTATACACACGTTTCACCATGTCAATGTACACTTCCTCGATGTCTGTTGATCTTAAAGAGTTGATGACTGCTGATGTTTTAATAGAGTCAAAGGCCTTCTCATAGTCAATAAATGCCACACACAATGGAAGTTCATATTCATGTGTTCTTTCAATTAATTCTCTTAATACTTGAATATGGTCCACTGTACTGAATCCACTTCGAAATCCAGCTTGTTCTCTTGGTTGAGCTGCATCTAATTTTTTCTGCAGACGATGTGTTAATATATATATATATGGAACTATCGACCAGATATGCTCCAGAAGTGTCTACCCCAAAGAAATGTTCAGGGATTGAAAACATTGAAGAAATCCGAAGGAAGCGGTCAGGATCAAAAGCAACAAGAAATTCAGAATGCCTTTCTGATATCGCACGAAGTCTCGCCCTTTAAAATCGAATCTCCCGTACTCATTAAGGTTTCAGAAAACCGCCATTAAAACAATGTTTGCTCCAAAATTCGATGGACCTTTTATTATTGAAGCAAAGATTGGTAACGGAACGTACCGCTTGAAATGGAAAGAGAACCAACAAACAATGACAATCCTCCCTAACGAAATTACGCAACAATCGTCGCGGTTACGGCCGTAATACACCGGCTGCACTTCGTCATTTGACCCGGGACGATCTTTACAGCCGGAAGAGTGAGGCGCACACACTGTACTTCGGCTGTGATGGCGTTTGACACTTTAGAACTGAAGTGAAGTGAATGTGTGTTCGCGCATGAGCGTTTGTGCTGGGATTCTATCAGTCAGATAGATTTGTTCCATATCATCGGACCGAGCGGTCGCGTATAACGTTCATCGTTGTTTTAATGTAATGTGTATTGCTTTTTAATTTTAAATCGCAATGTTTTGAGTTTGTTATAAATAAATTTGCTTTTGTTTTCTTTTGTGGATTCGGTGTCGTCTCAATATATATATATATATGGCCTGCAAAAGGGTTGCTGGTATCTAACTGGAAGGAGACCCACACGCTGAACGTATGTGACGATGTGTGGAACCGGCCAGGCCAGTAACCTAGTGTCCTACCCCGCCTTCAAGTGGTGCAGGCTGAGCTTTCTATTTATGAGGCAAATTAATATTTGCTGCACGGATGGAAAGGCGGAAGGGGAGGGCTAATTCACCAACCCGTCTAGCCAGCGTGGTGAAATGATGGCTAATTCCTCCAATATGCTAATACACCAAAAACCATGGCCCCTAGTCTCCAGGTGCTGGAGTGCTCCTGATCAAGGCAGCGGTCAGCGTGGCATGAAAGCAGGGGGTGCTAAGAATCACTGGAATGGCCCAGGCTGCCGTTTGTTATTGACCTTGGCAACGTATAATGGACGATCCCTTGCTTCTGAAGCAAAACTTCAGGAATTGGAAGAAGAACTTGACAAGATCAAATGGGACATTGTAGGACTCAGTGAAGTTAGAAGAAAAGGTGAAGAGTTGGTGGAACTTAAAAGTGGACATTTGTTTTATTATAGAGGAACGGAAACTGGAAGAACAAGTGGTGTTGGCTTCTTAATCAACAAAAGAATTAAAGACTGTCTTCTGGAAGTTGAAAGTACATCAGATCGAGCAGCGAGGCTTGTTCAACTAACCCAGTGATACCAACTTCAGATAGTACAGGCTGGGACACGCCGGAAAATAAAAATGAGCTTTTTTTGACGAGAACATTGAACGAGTGTCTATTAAGAAAAAACAAGCAAGTGAAAGAAAATCGCCTAAGGTCGATATTTAAATTTAGCGGGTTTCAATTAACATTAATTCGCGACCCTCTAATTCTCAAGTAACTCGGTAGGTTTTCAGCATTAACAACAACCATCATTATTGCATTTACGGAAGACCTTTACCTTACCCTTTTTATTGCGTACAGACAGAAAAACCAACAGCAATAGTGGGTTCAATATCTATTGAAACCCGCTAAAAAATAGATAAATAGAGTATATGTATACAGAAAAGTTCGCAAATTTATTGGGGGTCCGAGCTTCTAATAATTTCGCGAACTTTACGCCTAAGCTGTAAAGCACTGCAATCTTCATTAGCTAAAAATATAAAGCACCTTATTATTTTATGACAACGTAAACGGGAATGTGACGGGTGGTAGGCATCGAGGCGGCATCGGCTTAACCGAGCTTCAAATAACAATACCACCGTGTTTTCGAATGACAATTACACTGACAAGGGGAACCCACAGTGAACACTCCGTCGATTTTGATGAAAGTAGAGCCAAAATAAGGAAATACGTGTCTCGGCATTCATGCCAATGCAGCTTATTTTCGAAGATATGCATTTTTAAAGATTTTGCATATTATATATGAGCTTAAAACACAACCCCCTCTGCAGGCCAACCTGTAGCTTGGGCGGTAAGTTGTCGGCTCTTCGCGGCGTGTTTTTGTGTTCAATGCCTGGGGAAATCGATTACACTTTTTTTTTATGTATCCTTTTTACATATTTATTTATGTATTTTTATTAGTAAAAATACTTCGCTTACAATCGGATTTTGTTCATAAACTTACTTTAATAAAATTCATATTTATGTAATTATGTTAATTGTACGCTTATTGCCAGTGATAATTTCTACTCGAATTTTAATTGTTGATTATTAAAAAGAAATTATATAAAAGTTTTGGTGTATACATCTGGCCTGTTATATGTAAATAGATCCTTTTACTTCAATGATATCTTTACAAATGACGACGGCACCTCTTCTTCTACTGTTGAAGTAATTCCACCTCATTGTACCCCATGCTATCCAGGCCCTTGTTTGTACTTCTTCCGTCAAAGTAAAAATTCAGGTTACAAAATTGTGTTGAAATCTTATAAGAAAATAGTCATTTAAACACGCGAGCAGATAGATGCTTTGAATATCCATTCACTTATTTATAATCAACTTTCGGCGCCGAATTTTAAGAATATGTTACTGTACTCTTGGTTTGTTGCAAAGTTAACAAACGAAAGAAGCGTTTTTGAAAATGTAGATGGTATTTGTTTTCCAGATGATATTAGACAAAGAAAATCAGTTGTTCGAACAATTCATTTATAAAATGCTCACGTTGTAGAATTTTTTTATGTTTTTATTATTCAATTCCTTCTATTAGCTCACACTCTCCCTATATATATCTTGTTCAAATTTTCAATCGTTAATAAAATAATTTCTATCCATCCAATCAAGTTCAAATAAATTTTTTGCAACCTTGGGTGGGCATTTGGCCGACTTTGGTTTTCAAATATTAATTCATTAATTAAATTTAAATGATTTTTTTTTTGCTTTCCTTTGGTGTGTTTGGCGATTAATGCTTGCCGCCAAATGTCGCCAAAATTGCTTTTCGCAATTTTTCCCTTTCTTCCCTTTTATTTGAGCAGCGCATTGAAGGAATTGACTTTAAAAAAAAAATTTTTATTATACTTGTTTTTATGACAAGTATCATCTGGCTGCACTAATTGCTGTATTTGAACTCCGATATGCACAAAAATATGTTCACGTCAGTCAGTTTTAAAATAAAATTGATTGCATTTTATAAAATAAAATGTTTCTATATAAAGGAAATGCATATAAATGAGATGCAAAATGAGATGCACATAAAATGTTTATATGTTATAAAATAAAATTATGTTTATATGTTATAAAACAAAATGATGCTTATATGTTATAAAATAAAATATTACATACTAAAAATACATTTTTCAATAGATAAATATATTTAAAAAAATATTAGGCATAATAGATACTAATAGAGGATGACTGCAAAGGCTAATAATGACAAAATAAGACGAATTAACGCAGTTTTCTTTTTTATTTAATGGAATTGTTAAAAGTTTTCAGAAAAAATCTTTCAATCCTTAAATAAAACAAAACTGCATTATTGGTGTAATTTCATCCCTTCACAGGTTGACAATGAGTACGCAAATTTTATAAAAGTTATATTCACATAAAAACTTACAGCTAACTCCTAAACTTTTTGTACCTTTACAACTCTTCAATAAAATATTAAAATTCGTGTAAAAATTATAACTGCGAAAAATAGTATCACAGAATTAAATATATAAATATGAATTTTATTAAAGTAAGTTTATGAGCAAAATTCGATTGTAAGCAAAGTATTTTTACTAATAAAAATACATAAACAAACATGTAAAAAGGATACATAAAAAAAAAAAGTGATCGATTTCCCGGGGCATCGAACACAAAAACACGGCGCGACGAGCCGACAATTTACCGCGCAGGCTACCGATTGGCTTGTAGAGGGCGTTGTGTTTTAAGCTCATATATGGGCCCACAAGTTGAACGTATGTGACGATGTGTGGAACCGGCCAGGCCAGTAACCTAGTGTCCTACCCCGCCTTCAAGTGGTGCAGGCTGAGCTTTCTATTTATGTGGCAAATTAATATTTGCTACACGGATAGAAAGGCGGAAGGGGAGGGCTAATTCACCAACCCGTTTAGCCAGCGTGGTGAAATTATGGCTAATTCCTCCATTATGTTGACACACCAGAAACCATGGCCCCTAGTCTCCAGGTGCTGGAGTGCTCCTGATCAAGGCAGCGGTCAGTGTGGCATGAAAGCAGGGGGTGCTAAGAATCACTGGAATGGCCCAGGCTGCCGTTTGTTATTGACCTTGGCTACGTTTAATGGACGATCCCTTGCTTCTGAAGCAAAACTTCAGGAATTGGAAGAGGAACTAGACAAGATCAAATGGGACATTGTAGGACTCAGTGAAGTTAGAAGAAAAGGTGAAGAGTTGGTGGAACTTAAAAGCGGACATTTGTTTTATTATAGAGGAACGGAAACTGGAAGAACAAGTGGTGTTGGCTTCTTAATCAACAAAAGAATTAAAGACTGTCTTCTGGAAGTTGAAAGTACATCAGATCGAGCAGCGAGGCTTGTTGTTCAACTAACCCAGCGATACCAACTTCAAATAGTACAGGCATATGCACCAACATCAAGCCATATCGACGAAGAGGTTGAA
>QLNU02015003.1:122428767-122460411 GCA_006491805.2 Dysdera silvatica | reverse complement strand
AAATCTTTTCATTTATCGAAAGGCATTTCACACATGGTTTAATGTCTTTGAAGAATTTAAATGACGTTGTATTCGAAATTATCAGGGGCTAAATACAGACCAGTTCTTGGTCTTTTCCTGGTGTTTCTTGCATCGGCAGATAATTGTGTTTTGTTATGTTTAAATTATGCGTAATTTCAATTTTATTACCCGATGATCCATTTTCTGATACTTCATAGTGTAATATTATGTCGATGTAAAATAAAATATTGTATTGTAAATATTGCAAAGGCTATATTGTAATGAATGAAAAATTATTGATATGATCTTTAATTGATTTTGAGTAATTTATAATAATTTAATCATAGGAAGTTTTAAATATAATGGGCAGTATCACAGATCTTGGTAAAAAACACAATGGGCACAGTTTTTAGTGTTTTTACCAAGATTTATGATATATTCAGCACAGTGAGTTGCTTTGCTTCCATAATAGACAGTCTATATACTTTTAAATTAATTTTGATATTTTATTTATAAAAAAATATATATTTTTTAAATTATACTCTCTTAATAATCAAAAGGCAAAATAAGGAAGAGATTTTTATGTCTTTTAGTTTAATTCAATCAATGTGTTTTGTATTTTTCCAGACATTCCTGTTTTAAAACATGTTAGTCAAAAATTAAAAGCGTTTCTTGCTATATATATATACATACATACGCTTTATATACACACACACATATATATGGCTGCAAAGGGTTACTTCCAGTATCTATGGAAGGAGACCCACGCTAGAACAGTAATAACGACGATGTGTGGAACCAGCCGAGCCAGTAACCTAGTGTCCTACCCCGCCTTCAAGTGGTGCAGGCTGAGCTTTCTATTTATGTGGCAAATTAATATTTGCTACACGGATAGAAAGGCGGAAGGGGAGGGCTAATTCACCAACCCGTCTAGCCAGCGTGGTGAAATTATGGCTAATTCCTCCATTATGTTGACACACCAGAAACCATGGCCCCTAGTCTCCAGGTGCTGGAGTGCTCCTGATCAAGGCAGCGGTCAGTGTGGCATGAAAGCAGGGGGTGCTAAGAATCACTGGAATGGCCCAGGCTGCCGTTTGTTATTGACCTTGGCTACGTTTAATGGACGATCCCTTGCTTCTGAAGCAAAACTTCAGGAATTGGAAGAGGAACTAGACAAGATCAAATGGGACATTGTAGGACTCAGTGAAATTAGAAGAAAAGGTGAAGAGTTGGTGGAACTGAAAAGCGGACATTTGTTTTACTATAGAGGAACGGAAACTGGAAGAACAAGTGGTGTTGGCTTCTTAATCAACAAAAGAATTAAAGACTGTCTTCTGGAAGTTGAAAGTACATCAGATCGAGCAGCGAGGCTTGTTGTTCAACTAACCCAGCGATACCAACTTCAAATAGTACAGGTATATGCACCAACATCAAGCCATACCGACGAAGAGGTTGAAGAATTTTATGAAGAAATCAAAGAGTTACACACCAAAGGGAAACAACATATCAAGCTCATCATGGGGGATTTCAATGCAAGAATTGGACAACAGGAACAAGGAGAGACATCGGTTGGTAAATACGGATATGGGGAAAGGAATGAACGTGGCGATCAACTCATCGAATTTGCAGAAGCTGAAAACCTTAGCATCATGAATTCATTTTTTAAGAAGAAACCGCAAAGAAAATGGACATGGAAACACCCAAATGGGGGAACTAGTGAAATTGACTATATCCTGGCAAACAAGAAATCAATTATTGAAGATTGCAGTGTACTGAACAGATTTAATACTGGAAGTGATCATCGAATGGTGAGATGTAAAGTGCACTTAAATACTAAATTAGAACGACAGAAGCTCATTAGGAAACAAGTAAGTAAGAGGGTGGATCTAATGAAACTGAAAGTAAATACCGAGGCATTCAAGTTGGAATTAAAAAATCGCTTTTCTGCACTGGAAGGACTTATTGATGAAAGTGATATCTCAGAAGCAAATGAAAACATTGTTAAGACAATAGTTGAAACTGCTGGGGAAATTGGTGGTGTAACCTGTAAAAAGCACAATAGCAAATTATCTGAGAAGACGAAACAGCTCATGAAAAGGCGAAGAGATATGAAGGTGGACAATCGAAATACCAGTTCCAGGATTGAGTACATAGAACTTTGTAAAACTCTGCGCAAAAGCATGAAAGAAGACATAAGAAAATTCAACTGTGAGCTAGTAAGGAAAGCCATTGAAAATAACAAGAGCCTTAGGGTTGTTAAAGGAAGTTTATCTGTTGGGAAGAAACACATCATTGCATTAAAAGGAGAGGATGGCACCGTAACAAGAAATAGGGAAGAAATACTTAGAAGAGTTGAAGAATTCTACAAAAAACTATATGAAAGTAACAGTGGATTAAACGAAGACACTGAAATAGTCGAAGGAACAGCTCCTAAAATCTTAAAAGAAGAAGTTTCATTTGCAATAAAAAATATGAAGAAAGGAAGAGCCCCTGGTGATGATGGTATTACATTAGATATCCTAAAAGAAGCTGGAGAATATGTAGAAGACATACTTGCAAAATTCTTTACCAAATGTCTTAACAGCGGTAACATACCAAACCAATGGGATTCTGCAACAGTAATTCTTTTGCATAAAAAAGGTGATAAAGAGGATTTGAAAAATTACCGACCAATTAGCTTGTTACCTGCTATTTATAAAATCTTCACAAAAGTTCTAACACATCGCCTGCAGAAAAAATTAGATGCAGCTCAACCAAGAGAACAAGCTGGATTTCGAAGTGGATTCAGTACAGTGGACCATATTCAAGTATTAAGAGAATTAATTGAAAGAACACATGAATATGAACTTCCATTGTGTGTTGCATTTATTGACTATGAGAAGGCCTTTGACTCTATAAAAACATCAGCAGTCATCAACTCTTTAAGATCAACAGACATTGAGGATGTGTACATTGACATGGTGAAACGTGTGTATAAAAATGCAAGTGCAAAATTTCGGTTACATAAAGATACCAAAACTATCAAACTTGGCAAAGGGGTGAGGCAGGGAGATACCATTTCTCCAAAACTTTTTACTTCTGCTTTACAGATGATTTTTCAGCTGATAAATTGGAATAACAAGGGAATAAAAATAAATGGTGAATATTTAAATCATCTGCGGTTTGCTGATGACATTGTTATTTTTTCAACGGACCCATTAGAACTCCAAGACATGGTACAAGAGCTCTCAACTAGAAGTGAAGAAGTTGGACTCAAGATGAACCTACAAAAAACTAAGATCATGTTCAATAATTTTGTAGAGGAAACAAAAATACAAGTTGACAACACTGAGCTAGAAATTGCTGATTCATATATTTACCTTGGCCAGCTGATTTCAATGGATGGCAACATTATGAAAGAACTCAACAGACGTATTAAACTTGGCTGGAGTGCATTTGGAAGAAACAGTTTTATCCTGAAGGGGAAATTGCCTTTATGTCTAAAAAGAAAAGTCTTCAACCAGTGTGTATTGCCAGTCCTCTCTTATGGATCAGAGACATGGAGTCTAACAGTTGGAGCAATACGAAAGTTACAGACAACGCAAAGGAGCATGGAGAGGTGCATGCTTGGAATAACTAGGAGAGATCGAAAAAGAAACACTTGGGTGAGAGAGCAAACTAGAGTAGAGGACATCATTGTTAAAGTAAAAGGACTGAAATGGCGATGGGCTGGGCATATTGCAAGAAGAACTGATCAACGATGGACAACAGAAATTCTGAACTGGATTCCAAGAGACCACCGAAGACCTAGAAAACGTCCTCAAACTAGATGGGTGGATGAAATAAGAAAAGAGGTTGGGGTGACGTGGAAACGAATGGCCCAGGATAGACTTGTGTGGAAAGCATTTGGAGAGACCTTCATCCAGCAGTGGATAGATAATGGTTGAATATGATGATATATATATATATATATCAAAATCGGCGGGGCACTGACTGTGGGTTCCTTTTGTGAGCTTTCAAATGACAATAGCAATTATACCTTTAAATGAAAACGAACACCGAGCTTTCAAAATTTGTTTTTGTAAATTCTCTTAATAACATCGTGCGAATGAATGATTAATTCCGTTTAACGACGATATTTTGCTATCCTGGCAAATACTTCACAAAATTACGCACACCCTGATTAACGTCCATCTCTTTATAGCGACGTTTCGTTCCTTAGAAGCCGTGAATAAGACCGTAGACAAATGATTTTGACCCCCTGATAGAACCGTGCAGATTGCACCCCAGTCATGGACGTATTTCTCCCTCTGAGTTATGTCAGCGGATTTTACTCCCATCCTCGCCAACCCCTAGCTGCGGCTCTGGTCATTAATGGAAGATTTTACTGTATGATAAACTTTGGTTTGTGTTTTTTATAATTCGCTTTGATAAGAGGTCGGTTGATTGAATTTTAATTGCGCGAGGACATAGTAGGTTATTCTGCGCCCAAATGGACAAAGGTTTCTAGTTTGTTTGGTTTTTTTTATGGCGCAAGAGCATCTGGGCTATACTGCGCCAAACATGGTAAAATCAAAGACTGTAGTAAAAGCCAGTACTTTTTAAAAATTTTAAAACGTGCGTATGGTCAGCATGGTCATTTAAAATGTCAGACAGTGATGAAGAGTTATAAGTAAGAGTGCGGGCAAGTCTATAATAGGGGCATTGAGTTAAAATGTGTAAAACACTCATGGGTTCATTGCACACTTGGCAAATTGGTGCTGGTTTTCCTTCCAACAGATGTCTATGGGTGAGATGGGAATGCCCAATGCGAAGTCTAGCAAGGAGAACCTCCTCTTTCCGATTTTTACGGTATGAGGAGGGCCAGTTACCAATTGTATGTTTAATATTATTCAATTTGTTATTGGTTTGATGATCCCATTCTTCTTGCCACCTTTGATTCACACAGGTCTTGATAATTGGTTTCAGGTCAGAGAAAGGAAGAAGCTGGCTAGAAGCAAGTGGTGAGTTCGTTGCCCTTGCAGCTGCATCAGCAGCCTCATTCCCTTTGATACCAATGTGAGCAGGGATCCAGCAGAATTTAATATTGGAGTAATCGTGCAGGTGCTGCAGTTGTGAATGGATTTTGGATAAAATAGGATGAGGTGAAATGTTCGTAGGTCGTAGCCCATACAGCAATGTTTTGTGATTTTACAGCTCAAGGATTATAATGTTCATGCTGAGCAAGGACCTAGTGTTTTCCAAGGAGAATCCGAACCTCCGGACATAAATTTTCTGAGGAATCCGAACCTCTTAAAGCCTAGGGAACCAAACCACGGACTACAGTGAGCAGTGTGATCTTTATGAGATCTCTAAGTAAGCATTCTTTGCACTGTTTGGAGTCGAACCGGAATTAACTGAGCACTAAGCGAACGTGTTGCCACACTACGCCACCACAGGGCTATAGAAATGCTTACGATTATTGAGAGTTATACAAAAAAAAAAATATTTAAAAACTATACGTTACTTTTTTAGAGCAGCTTCTCTTTTTTACATTAATATGGTCTCTAAACTTTAAAAAAAAAAACTGCTTTAAAATGTATTCCAAGCACAATAATTTAAAATGATCAATTTTCATAAGTTTAATTACAAATTAAAAGCAATAAATGTGAGGATGATATTGGGCGTGGCCATCTTTTTACTAATCCCTCTTTTGTTAATCAACTACTACTAATCTTCTGGACTGAATTAAAGTTTCCTTGTGCCCTTAACAGAAATATTATTTCGACACATCCAAGGCTTTCTGTTTTTCAATTAAATTATTTAAGCTCCAGTTCTTCTCCAAACTTGAACATATTTGATTAAATTTTTATGGCTTTAAAAGGACACTGAATGTCATTCCACACCACTTTGCATAACTTATGAATGACTTTGTAAAGCTGATCTTTCGGAACCTCTTTGAATTCTGGCAGGCACTGGTTGCAACGAGTAAGGGCAGCAAAGGTCATAGTGCATTGGTACATATTGGATAAGCTAGCAGATGTATTCCTGACGTTTAAATTTGTTGATGTTCCAAATTCACATGCACATACAAATTGACTTTACTTCTTGAACATGATGTCCCTAAACTGGGACTTGATGTTCAGAGAAACATGAACCTGTTATCCAGGGAATCACCCCTCCTGTCCAGGATTACAGTGCTACCTTCAGTGGCCACCCACCCCCACCTAATAATTGGAATTAACCCCCCAGAATGAATTGGAATCAAGCTGGTTTTTTATGCAATAAAAAATGGGTTACCACTATATCAATGCATGCAATCGACCATGGTAATCTGTGACAGTGCATTGTCATGAATTGAGAACTAGTTTTTAACTATGGCTGTATCCCTGCTGCAATTTTTTAATGTTTGTCTATCAGAAGGATAAATGTGGGGCATGATTACTATGAAACAGGGGGTTTGAAGTGTCCTACAAACACACCAAACTGAGTGCCCAAAATATCTTTATATCCTTGCAAATAGTCAATTATTTTAAACGGAACTGTCTGATGATTACATTCTGTTCTAAACAGAATTCAAACCCAACACCACTTTCAGAGGATCTGGAATTCAATTAATTTTGTAACGTAAGAATAGTAAATGATCTTTCTGCACCAATTTGAAATGTAATAAAGAAATTGGACAGGCTTGTGCACAAACTCTTCTCAAAGCCCTATAGTTAAATGAAAAGAAGTCCATCAAATGAAAAAACACGTACATAAAAACTCATTTTTTCTTTTGGTGAATGTGCAAGTTTACACTTTCCAGGCATTTGGTACACCATACACCAAGGTTCTGTGTAGATTTACGATTTTACCAGCTGTAGGTTCTGACATATTTTACCACATAACAGAGATTTTGGCACTGTTGTCAAATTCTTAATTCAACATCCCTGACAATATTTCAAATTCATCTTTCAACAAGTGCTCGCAAATTTGACACCTTTTGAACTTCTCTCAAGGTGATGCCCATTGCAGCTCTCTACCTGCCAATACCTATGAACATAATTCAAGATTAATAAGTCAATTGGCTATCAAAAAATTCAGCCCCGCATTTGAAAACCTCTTAGAGGAAAATTTTCGTAAAAAATTTGCCACCGTAAGCTTCAGCCCACTTAACCTATTAATAAATCTGACACTGGTTGCGTAACCATATCTGTCTGTGGTTTTATGGCTCAAAGACTACGATGTCATGCTGCGTCTAGACCAACTGTTTTCCGAGGAATCTGAACCTCTTAAGGCCTAGGGAACCAAACCGCGGACTACAGTGAGCAGTGCGATCTTTATGAGATCTCTGAGTAAGAGTTCTTTGCACCGTTGGGAGTCAAACCTGGATTAACGGCGCACTAGGTGAACACGTTACCACACTGCGCAACTGTAGGGTCACCGTAACTAAAAAAAATGCACTAATCATGCTCATGCGCTGTAAATTTAATAATTGTTAAATAGGAATTTAAGAATAGATATAAAATAGGGAAGAAAAAAATAGGAATTAAAAAAAAGTTGTTGCACACTATCGTTAACTTGCTACAAGGTGAACCAAACCATTCACTAATTCAAATGAATGGTTCATCTTGTCTACATTAGATGGATAAAACCTTCATTAATTGAATGAATGATTCGGCTCATCTCTAATTAGATGGGCAGAATGGCTCCGCTTCTATTTGCTACACACCCAGTAAATAAAGGAGTCTCGATACGTTGTTTTGATACGACTTTTATTTCCAGTATTTTGACTAGGTACATCACAGTGTCATTCATCTCTAAGTACAATGAATAAGCAAAACTTTCATGAATGAAATAACGAAACAAGCAAAATAAGAATACTGATTGGAAGATGAACATCATCGCTACGACGTGCGACATAACGGTGTTATAATTCTATAAAATGAACACCCGATGACAATCATAAGTACTCGTAAATTATAATAAGTAAATGACTATATAAAGTGTCTACAGACATCTATATATTTTCTGCATAGATTTCACGTAAGTAATCTTTGGATTGGCTCGTCATATTGAAAAGAACACACCGAGTGGAGAATGTCGTTATCATCATGCTAGAAATGCATTTGACGTTGACTTTAGAATGGGAACTGATATATTTCACATGGAGAAACATTATACGAAGAGGTAGTCGTCTACGTTTACAGTTTTTTTTTTGTACAAAGGTGTTATTTCATACTCAGGTAATATTAAACATGTGAAAGTTTTAACAGCAGTTCATGAACGAAGTTTTAAGAACAAAACTCGTGGTTGTGAACTTTCTGAACTCTAGTATAGTTCAGGCTTACTTTTTAAAACCGTGTTCATAACCTTTCGAGACCAAAATGGCAAAGTTCATGACCTTCAACCCCAAAGGTATGGTTCATGCCTTTCTAAAGTGTTGCCAAATCAGCTACAAGAACTCAGATTTGGCCAAAAACAAATAATCTCGAACGAGAATAAATTTGAAATTGAAAAATTCAGTTTTCACCGCAAGTTTACAGTCAGATCTGTGCATTTTTATTTTCTTCCTATTTTTTAAAGCTTTCTGAAATTTGCACAATTTATTAAATACTTTGGTGTTTCCATTCCTTTTATATTTCAATTATCTGTTCCTTAAAAAAGACAGAATTTTATGCAACAATATTCTCCATTTATGAACCAGCATTCATAGAATGTGATAATCTTATAGAATACAGAATTGACTTATAGAATAACATTTTGAACTGCAAGTAAAACCTTACAATATTAAAATTGTCACAATAGGCTAGCTGTAATTCCATTTTTTACAAGAAATAAATTTGTACTTTTATTTCACATTTTGAGGTATATATATATAATTACATCTTCCTGTCGCATATATAGTTTTTTTTATTAATATATTCGAATAACAAAGAATGAATATTTTTACATAGCCAAACGAAAGATAAAAGACAAGTACTTTAAATTATTGCTACGATTTCTTTCTACATATTTTCATATTTAACTGTAAATCACGTCCCTCAAAATATATAAATAAGTGTGCTGCGGGGAAAGGGTCGAGAGTGTGTTATATAAAAAAGATATAATGACACATGTAGTTTTATATCCTTTTATTACGTATAAGGTATAAGGAACAATGTGTAATGAAGTCCTTATACATGGCTTTATTACGTCATGTTCATTATACAATTATTAAAAGTGATAAACAAAATGTATAAAAAAAAAGAAGATATTTTTCAAAAGTAGGGAGTTTTAAGTATTTGATGAAAACGGTGGGGGTATAACAACAAGCGAGCATTTTCTACACATGTTTTCGCTCATTTTCCACTTTACAGGGGGCACTGAAAGCAGAAAATGAAAAACATCCTTCAAGTATACACCAATCAAGTCCAGAGTTTATGGTAAAACATTTAAACAAACTGCAGTGAACTGTCGTCTTGGCATATGCCAACAAGTCGCCAAACCTATTGTCTAATCATAGCTCTCTCTCGGATTATCAACTTTCAACTATCTACTTCCTTATTTCGTTATTACCATTGTGGTTCTTGTTCACTTTATGTCACGAGACTGGATCAATGATCATATGAGTCGGGTCAGATGGCTTAACGCTACTTCCATACCACAACACACCTACATACAGCCAAGTTTATTGGTAGTTCAATACTGCCCGGCAGTTCCAAAGGCAGTAAACGTAACTACTTGGATGCTGTAGTGGTTCTGTTTTGTCATATAAAGCTGCATGTAAATCAAGGAAGTGTTCTTGTGGGAAGTTTTTGGCACTCTTTTGCTCTCTTGGCGACGTGAGGAACATTCAATGCAGTTTCACCAGACACTCTATCCCATAATACAAGTTGGAACACATATGATGGATGCACAGTAAATTGTTTCGCAAAACACACACATAATGAAATACAATTATGATTGATTTAGGAACGCAAATTATTTAATACACACTTTATAATTCAAAATCCTGAACATTTCACATCACTAAACATTACAAATAAATGAACGAAACATTCACAAATAATGAGGTTGTGACTTTACGTCACTAACTTGACTTACATGGAGTATACGTCACTGCCAAAATCAGCATACAAATTGTATATATATATATAAAAAAAAAAAAGGACATGAACACGGGAATCCAAAATGCTTTGCCCTCCCTCCCCCAAAAATTTTAACATCCTGAGAAGTATAACAGCCTAAACTCTCAAAGAACAGCCTCAAACTCCAAATGCAGGGTTTGCCAACATGTAGTATGCAAAAAAATTTTAGGGAGGGGGGGGTATAAGATGAAAATCATAAAAAAAAAAAAATTGCTTGAGTTTACAACTATATCCTTCCCAATAATCAGTGGTGTAATATGAATATTTGAAACATTCCGTTTCTTTCTAGCGTTACATCCCCAGATGTGATACACAGCTAACGTGACTCCAACACCTCAGTAGGTTTACATAACACCGCATGCAGCACAATAAGCTTAAAGGTCGTCATCATTGTTTTGACCACTAATCTTCGGTCCATCTCTTAAGCTGCTGGTCAAAGCTTAATTTTAGTTGTAAATACAGTCAAACCTCATTAACACAAACAGTTTCCTGAATCCCCACCAAATCTATAATACCCCCCCCCTCCCCCACATACACACACACACACTTTCCAGATAATGAAAAATACTTTTAACATGACCAGATTTTCCCTCTGTCCGAGTGGGGTGGGTTCAATTGTATGAAATTGCAAGCTTTGTGCATCCTCCCCAGATGTTCGTTATATCAGGAGATGTGAAGATAGCTACGTACATCAACACATATAATGCATCCTATTACAATACGTTTGTATAAATTAGATGCAACGATTAATATACTTCTCCCTTACACCACAGCAGTTACTCAGGTTATCGTCAGAAAACTAGTAACACTATCGTGAGATGTGTATACCTGAAAGTGAAAATCTGAATGAAAATGTTTACAATTTCGGAAACAGCAAGTTTTCATACATACAATTAATTGCAAGTAACCTTATTGTGAGCGAAAAAAAAAAGCATATACATAAAAATATACAGAATTTATATTCAAAAAATGGCCACCCAGGAGGAACTCATTATTGAACAGAATGTCGACAATTTATTATACATAAAATCATCTTAAATAAAAGGTGAGAGACTTGTTTTAAGAGAAGGGGCAGCAATGTCACATTAACCCTTGTATCAATTTTTGGGTACAGAAATATAAATGTGTATTATTAAACAATATAAAATATTCAATACAAACTTTAAAAAAAAAAATGTAAATTGGGTTAATCTGTAGTATTTAGTCCTTTTTGGCATCCTCCGAATAATAAGTCGCCAACCATGGCATCCTTTCCGAATATGTGGCCTACTTTTTACAAGAGTAAATGTACTCTTCCTCTTTTTACTTTTTGTTTTCACCTGGCGTCAAAGGCACCACTTTGTGATAGGCTTTCTGGAGTTGGTGTGAATTTGGTGCCCGGGGGGTGGGGTGGGGACACAGTAACATAGTTTTACTCCAATCTGCTCAACGGAACTTGCATAATGACTTGCAGACAGAATCGATTTTTATTTTCTTCTAAATGCTACTACTGGAACGTGTGTTTTGTGCTTTCTTGAACTAGTCATACATGTATATACACACACACACCATTCTAACATCAAAAATCTAAGAAAGCACATGCAGCGTCAATTCCCAAAACAATCAGACTGTATTGCATGCGACTAGTAGAGACACCATTTCGTTACCACGCAGCAACATACCAATTTTTACCGCAAAGTGGAAAGAGAAAAATACCATTTCACGAAAATGCAATTTACATGAGGCGGGAAATCATACACTGGTCCTCGAAGTTGAAGGAAAATCTATGTGCTTTTCGCTTCTGTAGATTATCCTGGAACACCAGTGTGCAATGCAGTGTGAACCGAACACTACAATTCCAAGCGTGAACATGCAAGACGATTCGGAACATGTAAAATCACACCCTAAATTTTCTGCTAACATCACAATTTATAAAGTGAATGTGTTTTTCGACACAGAATTACGAAGATTTATAACTCACATTTATATAACATTTTGCAATGGATGCCTAAGATCGAGGCCAATGACGCGACTAGCGCTCCATTCACTGAGAGTGAACAAAAATCAACGCACTAGTTTCATATTGAAGAACACTAACAACATAAAAAATAAAGTAAAACACATGCTCATTCTTCGCTGAAATGTATCACAGAAAATTATGGAAACAAGACAAGCAAAGTTTAAGAGGGGTTGTTCGAGTGGAAGGTGGGGTCCAAATTATGCACGTGACAGAGAGAGAGAGTTTAAAGCATAAAATCGAAATGAAAGACTAAAGTTTAATGAGAATGGATGTAAATTATGATATGCTTATAGTTTCCAACACAAATGCTAAAAATCGTAAACTTTCAATTCCTTGAGCCTTTATCTAGGTTGCATGGCAACCCTCATGTTACTTACCCATTTTGCATGCACTTACCCATTCTGCTTGCTAGCTTTTCGTTTGCTCATTTTCCATTGAACTTGCCGCTTTCCCCAAGCTGACCATTTTTAAACTTTAAAAAATTGTTCCACATGACTCATATGACAAAATAAAATAGTTAAAAACACTCGTGGAAGCAGGACTGGTGCCACAGCATCAGCGATTGCTAAATTTCTTTTAAATGAAGTGTAGGAAGAACGAACGTCTCTATAGAAGTTATTTCAACCTGCAATTTACAAGAACCCTAATTGCAAAAAAAAAAAGAAAGAAAAAGAAAGAAAGAAATATATATTGATTTTATTTTGTCCTGCGTTTTATTAATTTTTTGCTAATGATCGTAAACACCCTTGAGGATTTCAAAAATATTTGTTCTACGGGATAATACAACGCATTATAGATATTTACACACACACATACACACAGATAATGTGGAGTGACGGCTACCGTCTTTCGTCTACAATTCAACAAAGATTATTACTATCAAAGCAGTGGGATGTAATTAGTAAGCAGGCTGCTGCTGGAAATTAGACTTGTCGCCTGACATTTGATTAGACGAGAACGGTGGTTCTTGGTAGCCCTCGTTCATCTCCGGTCCATCAGGATAGCTGGTATAGGGGGCGCCATCAGGCATACCAGGCTCAGCTTCATAACTTGGAGCAAATGCAGAATCCGCACCTTGCTTGTAACGTTGAAATGCAAAGATTATGCAGGCAGCCTACACAAAGATGATTTACTTTTCAATTTAGAAAATAATAATAAGAACATTTAAAAAAATATATATATATGTACACTCAGGGGCACAGCAATTCAAAAATTAAGGGGGAGGGGAGGCTCAAGCAACTTTAAAATAGGTAAATCAATCCGGTTTTAATGAAAGCAATGTATCTTGTTATCCAATGGATGGGGTTTCGTACTCTGAGCTCCACCCCCCCCCTACTTTTCTCATGCCACTGCAGACACTCACTGCTAAGTAAAAATTTGTAATATAAAAGAAGGAAAAAAAAAGCATCATGAAGTTATATAGTTAATGATTCTGTTCACGATAGTAGTTCCAAACATTTTCTATTGGTCACAGTGGGGAAATTTAAATCCCCACTTAGATTGTGAACTGTCAAAAAAAAAAAATTTACACTGCTTTTTTTTTTTCTACATTGCAAGCAATTTCAAAAAGCAAAGAAACTATTAAAAGTGGAAATGAAGTACCAAGGGGAAGTTTTTTTGGGGGGAAAAAAATGAAACGTCCACAGTATGACAAAGAATCCATTTTGACAAAAAAAAAATCAAACTCTGTGTGTGGGGGGGGGGCAATCTACCAATAAATGGTACAATTTTAAAAGAAAAAGAACAGGAAATTACAATAAAACTCAATGTCGAGAACATGAACATTAATGCATTCAGAGAGTGGATCGACTGGTTTAAACATGGAACAATTTAGCGTACTAGATGTTACCAAGAGAATCTGAAATGAATTTGAACGGAATCTCCCGGTGAACTTGCATTATTTAGCTATCATTGAGAAATAGACCAGAAATAATAAAAGATTATGAACCAAAGAACATTTTCACAGCCAATAAAATTGAAGTGTCTTTTTTAAATCTTATGATCGAGAAGAGCTGTTTTTAAACATGAATTGTACTATGACCGGAAATTAATTAACACATATATGATAGTTCTACTTTGTACAATCGCTGACGTAAGCAACAAAATGACTCTTGTGGTAATTTCAGATGCCTGCAAGCCATGCTGTTTTAAAAATGTGAAAAACTCCAACAGAGTAGACATCTAACAAAAATGTAGGGGATGACAATAGAAAATTTTCAAGGTTTTTCACAAAGATTTCATAAAAAAAGATGAAATTACAAAAAAAAAAAAAAAATTCTTGATTAGTGCATAGTATGCGCATAAAAGTGAATTTGATGAACGCATGTGCATATAGAACCTCTGCAAGGACGAACCCCCAAACCACATTAAGTAGTCCAGAAGGGTTTGGGTTTTCTTTGGGGAGGAGTTAGATCTGGACTCAACAACAACATGCTACCATCGCAAGGCCCATAGATGAATTTCAAAATGACCGCGCAATAAAAATAAATATTTCTGAAGCAACTATGCCCTAGAATTGTATAAGCCAAAAATTTGCAGTAAATGTTGTTTCAGAAAGTGTGGGTTCCCTAGCTCTATTGTCAAATAAACGCCTATTTTAAATGCAAATAATGGAGAAAGCTACAGACCAGATCCTTGGATTTGCTTTTGGCGGGATATTCATGGAATTGAAACTTAGATGGTGTGTTTGTGTTTTATGATGCAAGGATAGCAAGGGTCATGATGCATCTGGATCTATAATTTTACGAGGAATACAAATCTCTTAAGGCCTAGGGAATTAAACCTTGGACAACGGTGCAGTTAGTAGGTAAGCTCATTCTTTCTGCACAGTTGGGTGTTAAACACAGGATAACCACATGCCAGGCCACGGGTGGGGAACCTTTCATGTTGGAAGACCGCATTAAGTTCGCTATAATCGAAAAAGGCCATATACAATAAATTTCAACCGAGATACAGGGGCGTAGCAATTCAAAACTTAGTGGGGAGGACTCGAGTAGTTTTTGACAGATAATGTGATTTGGCATTAAACAGAACAATGTATTTTGATACCAAACAGGGGATATTCGAGTCGCCTTTCCTATATCACTGATTAGATATACAGCAGAACCCCTATTATCAGAACCCAAAAGTCAGTTCGGGAGGATAATTTTGTAATTTCGTTGATGCTTCTTTCATACTTTAAATATGTTCATTTAAGATAATAATAATAATAAAAATAAATAGTAAGATGAAAAAAACATGTTAATAAAAATAAAAGGATTCGGTTCGTAAAATTTGGATTCATACAAAAGGCCACATGCAGCCACAGGTTCCCCATCCCTATGCTAGACACATGCATTACCATCATAGGCAATGACATGAAAAATTATTGAGGATCCCGAAAAATTTTAACCAATTAACATATACATTTTTAAAAGGATTCAAGTGTAATTTAAATTTCATTATCAGATTATCTGGTACAATAAGATACTTGAAATGTTAAAATGAAGCAAATTATAGTTGATTATATAGAAATATTTTTTCTCTAGATAATTATTTAATGTTCCCCTAAATGTATACACCCTTTAGTGTTTTACGATTGCTGCCAAAATACTCAGATATGTTCACCCCCCCATCTCTCTTTAAAAGAAATTGGCTGAAATAAAAGCTAGATTCCCCAGGTGCTCCAGGGGTGCTTCGGAGGTAAACAAAGTAAAAAGTAAAGAAAAGTGTGGATCCCCCAACTGATGAAAGATAGGCTGGGTCAACTTACTGAACAACATATTTCTGCTTTTATCACTATGGCCGCTAAAGATTCTCGTCTCTGTGTGTAGAGCTACAGACTAAACTTTTGTATTTTCTATGAACCCAGACAAAATGAAGAATTTTCTTTAATGAAAGGTTCAGGGAACAGGATATAAATAATGAAAATATTGAAGACTTGATGACGAAAAACTTTGTGCATATATTTCTGTACACTGTATACTGTGCACATATTTCTGTATTTTGTCCACGAGCAAAAATATTAGGGGTTCGAGGAACCCATAACAAAATTATTGAGGGTTCAAAAAGTGTCTCGAACCCATGAAGTCGGCGCCACTGATTACCACCACTGGGCACCCAGATGATGTGACTTAAGAGGTGCAAACAATCAATGACTTCATAAATGAAGGACATTTATTAGCAAAAAGATAATGATGCAGTGACAGAAATGCATACATTCAATACCGCTCAAGGGAGAATTGAGAACTGTGCAAAAATATTTGCAGAATTTCGAGAATGAAGAAAGGGATTTGGAAAATTCGACTAAAATTGGAAACGAGCTACATAAACAGCGTGAACAAAAAGTGAAACAGAGTAGGATTAAATGTCTGGTCTTTATGAAAAATAAGACTGCCACTGCAAATAACACCAGTTTATTCATTTATTGCCGTTTTTATATTAAGACAATCTTTATATGATGTAATTGATATTTTTGCATTTAACTACTCGCAAAACGATACATGGTTTCACCAAGAGATTCCACAACTACAGTTCCTTCAACATTGATGTAAAGTTCAAAACACTACGTTCCGAGGGAGCAGCTAGCTCTAGAAACATATCGTTTTGAACCTTATGCAGGTGTTGAAATAAATGTTATTTAAATTAAACAATGTCAAACAATCAACGTTTATTGGCGTAGTGATACCGACGCCGATGGTATGGCGTGATTAAGATGTACGAAAGAAAAAATCGAGAGGATATCTCCTCCCGATTTTCACATACCACATGCTGGCCGTACAGCCTCTTAAAAACCTAAAAGGATAGCAACTCTTCGGCCATTTGTGCTGGCAAAATGCCTTAAAGGGTTAAGTCTCTTTTCACATTTTCTCTACGTGAAATTATATGATGGTTAAAATCGGTGAAGAACGATGTTCCCACTTCTGAGGATTGCTTAAAACAATCCTCAGAAAAATGCAAAACTGGGATATCACTGAAAATTTTGAAAATGGTAAATACTAACGTAACAGCTTTAAAAATAAGGTATTATTTTGCAATATAAACCACAAACCAGACAAATTATGGATATTTCAGAGATTCAATTCTTTTTTTGTTACATATCGAACTTTTGTGGATTTCTTCTTGCAAGCTAGAGATGAGTTTGGGCTCGTTTTTCGAGGCCCAAAGCCCGAAATACTTTGTGGAAATTTGAACCCAAGCCCGAAACTTCAAATGTAACTTTAACCCCTTGACGTATGACTTAAAATTTTAAAAATTTTGCAAAACGACGCCATTTAAGTTCCTTCGAATTTTCATATACACGCAGATTTTTACAATCCTCGAAAACAAATCACATAATTGTATTGTGTGGAGAATTTCGATATTGAAAAGTCAGTTTTCGGCTTTAGTTGTATTCATTTGATGAGCCTGAGCCCATTTCAGGACCAAACTGAGCCTGTCCCATCTCTATTGCAAGCACGAGGTTAACTCCATGTTGGGAATCACTCGTCTGGTGCCGTTTTTTAGCTCACAAGAGACAGAACATACCACAGGTTGAATTTAATTTGTGTGTCTGTGCTTTCCGGCACAACAGTAGTTAAGGTTATACTGCACTGGGATCTGCAGTTTTCTGGAGAAACCGAACCTTTGTAGTTAAGGTAGTGCTTCTCAATCTTTATGAGGCTGCAGCCCGGTAAATTCCTTTTCTATAAGTTCAAAAAGTGTCGCGAACCCACGAAGTCGGCACCACTGATTACCACTACTGGGCAACCAGATGATGTGACTTCAGAAGGCCCTGTCCTAACAAATATGCTCGTAAGTATCTTCCGATCTTTTTTTTCTTTTTTTTTAAGTTCATACATTAAACTACCATAAGCATGAACAATTAATTAAGGCATAATCATAAAGACTAATAGTACACTTCTATTAATACATACTTCACTATAAACTTCTTTGCTGATTAGCTACTGGCATTTGCAATATAGGCGTAATTTCATTCAGTTTCAACAACAGAGAACACATCACACATAATTATAATCAGCATTATTTGCAGGCACTTTTCATGACTAATCATTGAGTAGTATACCCTTTCTGGAATACTAAAAGATTTCGATGTTTAAAGGTTCTCACTTATTCATAAATATTTACGTATTTAAAGATACACGGCTTGGCGACTGGCAGTTGCTTCACAGATGTTACTTACGAATACTGGGTCTGAGCTTTCCTACGCATTTGCAACCAGTATTCTCAGAGTATTTCAACGACAGAATATCCATTCGTGGAAAATGCTTAGAAAACTAAAATAGCGAATTTCAGAAGAATCACTTGTAACCCGGTACAACTGTTGCCAGGGCCTGGTGCCGGGCTGCGGCCTGACAGTTCAGAAACACTAGTACGGGGGACCAAACCATAGTCTAAGTGTGGCAGAAAAAAAAAAAGGCACAATTTCTATGATACCATAAGAATCAAACCAAGGTTAAGGGCACATAAGACAAACATATGATTTTTATGACACTGCAGGATAGAATAAATCTAAACCAGTGGTGTTGTGACTTTGATATTCTCTAGAACAGGGTTGTCCAACATATGGCCCACAGGCCACAATCCAGCCCGCCGACAACTGTTCGCAATGAAAAAAAAAAATCTATATTTTTTTTTTCAGAAATCAGGAAAAACCGCATGGGTGAACCCTTTCTATATCACCAGTGAATAAATAAATAACTGGAAAAACCTCTGAAGAGAGGCTTTTTGAAATTGTGATTTTTTTTTTTCTTCTTCTACAAAACTCTCTGCTGGCTTGCGAGATCCGTGAAAAATTTCGAAACAGCAAGCTGCCCAAAAAAAAAGTTGGGCAACCCTGCTCTAGATGAACAATATGACCAGTATTGTGCATTTTTATGGCATATATATATATATATATGTATGCAAAGGTCATGCTGCGTTGAGATTTATACAGAATCCGAACCTCTTATGATCTAGGGAACAAACCCCTAGACCATGTTGTGCCATAATTAGAGAGCTTAAAAAATCGGTATATCACTATCATGTACAATACTAGACATAATAAATCACTCTAGTATGAATAATACTAATTTTATTTTCGGATTGCAAAACATTTTAACACAACTGACAACATTTTAACACAACTAACGACAACATTTAACCACTGCCACCATCGATAATAACCAAACTTTCAAAAAAGCAAAATAACTAAAAATATACGAACCCATACGAAGATGGAAAAGAAACTAAAGGCAATGGCTCCTCTCAAATTGTTGATGCCGTACCCGTGATTCGGGTATCTGGATTTTCTCCAGGAGTCGCTCAAATAACAAAATGTCACAAACCATAGGAATGCCATCGAGGCTATAACAGACAGACACACAGTAAGCCAAATAGCAATTTATTATTATTATTTTTTTCAAATGCTGGATGTTGCAAGGACAGCTAGGATCATGCCGTGTCAAGACCCACAGTCTCCTGGAAGAATCCAGACCTCTTTGACCTGGTAAATCAAAGACCAGACTATGCATCCATTAAGGAAAAAAAAAAGTGCTGGGTGCTTGTTGAAACCAAATCCTGATTACTCGCACTTTAGCCAAATGCACTACCATCATACCACCACAGCGGAGGATTTATTATTAAACATTAATTATAGCTGTGAGAGTCTGGGCATTTGATGATTAACGTAAATTAGCATTTTAATAATTGCTTGAAATGTACTGTATGCACATCGTAATTTACGTTCCAAGACAGATCATCCGAAACGGATCCAAGCCTTTACATGGTCTGACCTTGCCGAAGCCTGCACACACAAACCACATGCTCACTGGGGAACTAAACATGGCATTGTAAGCTCAATGATAGTGGTTATAACCACTGTAATGCAGTGAATATTGTTGGCAGTGCTGTCTTCGATGTTTCAACTGGCACAATCAGCTGCCATCTAGAATGAGACAAACTGCTTGATGTGATTTCTGAATTGAAGTACAGTGAAAATCGCTTATAACGACCAATCGCATATAACGACGGAATTTTTACAAGAAGTTTGGTTTGCTATTCTACTCCATACTAAATATATCGGTTATAACGACGAAACCTGCTATAACGACGGCGATTTTGTAGTCTACGTAGATTCTAAGTAGGGAAATTCGTATCGGATATAACGACGCGACTTGACAGTCATAAAGCAGAACCATGTGGGTTAGTTATTAAAATTTAAAATTAGTTATCAAAATTTAAGCTTTATTCTAATCTTGTTTATTTACAAATGTAAGAGTAATTTTTATTAATGCTAAACCTGAATATTAAAGATAATGAACTTAAAAAGTGATTTATCACTAGGTGATATCACTAAGTTGATATACTAAGGTGATATCACGAGGGCCATATTCTGAAGGGACCCATTCTATTTTTTCAGCATAGAGCCCGCAAAATTCTTAAACCGGCACTGTTCTGAAGTCATTAGTATAATATAATAAATACTATTTATTACATTTGTTTTCTACATTATATACTTTAGTAGTATTTTCTACAATTTTTTCAATTTAAAAAACTAAGGAAGTACTATGTATTTAGTGTGGCTATAACATAATATAAACGGAAATTAAATTCATTATAATTATGTTTTTATTTAATTTTGAAACCAAAAAGTTTAATACTTTTTACTATCAAAATGATTTATAAAACTCTTAGAGTGTATTATACTATAGGCTACTGTGATTTTAAAAAGATATCGTTTATAACGACTGAATTTGCACGGTCCCTTGAAGGTCGTTATAACCGATTTTCACTGTACATTCACATCTTAAGCTTCTTTATTGGGAAGTTTCAATGAATACCGCAAACAAAATTAAGGGTTTGATGAGCTGATTTTACAATACATTTCTGATCTCCTGCTTAGATACTGTTAAGAGAATTAAGGATTTTGAAAGGACTAATAAATAACAAGTGGGGATCATTCCATGTCAATTCAACCACACCCCGACACCCACTGACAAAGATTTTGATAAAACTTGGTATGTGTTCTACCCATGCATAGGTTAGAACCCATGCGAAATTTTTCTTCTCTAGGCCGCACAGTTTCTGAGATATGGGGGTCGAAGTTTTGAGAATTTTCATGGAAGGCACATTTTTAAACCTTTTTTAGACTGCAGTTTCGTCTTCAAAAAATTGCAGCTTAAGATCTGAAATCTCTAGGGACTCGAAATTTTGACTGTAAATCAATAGAAATGTGCTGATTATAAATAAAAATACTGGAATGGTAATTTGTAACTTTCAGGGCTGGAAATTTTTCCAAAACTTTTGGTATTACAGAAAAAAAATTTTTTACCAAAAGGCAGATGAAAACACGTCTTTTTTTTTTTTTAATTGTACCTTACACTTTGGTCTTTCCAATTCTCAGATAAAAAAAAATATGTCTTTCTTATCGTTTATCTCTCATAATCTTTGATTGCAAAAATATGCTACATATCTTAACTACCAATTACATGCAGATTTGAAATAGGTAATAAAAAAAAAATATGCAAGTTTTGAAGCGATTTTGATAAAAAGAAAAAAAAATTGAGTAGTCAGGGGGTTAAATCATCATATGGTAGAACCAGTTTATCGTGAAATTCATGTACAGTCTGCACAACAGCCAAATACATTACTATAATACCACCATAGAGCTATCATTAAACCACAATCAGTTGACCGTTACATTACTTTCAGGACCGTTACATACTTTCAGGGCTGTATCAGCACCAATGAGACATTAAATTACACTCAAAATGCTCTCAGCATTAACAAGTCACCAATTTTAAGGATTTACTAGTACCACACTAGCTATCAAATCATTTTAAAAACCCTATCACACTGTCAGTATGCAATTAAATCTTATTTACTATTTATTATTTTCAAGATATAACCAACATCGATAAAATTTTCATAGACAAATCTCAGTTCCTGAAACACATGAGCAATAAATAAAACGTGAGTCATATAAAAACAATAAAGATATTGACAAGTTTCCACACAATACCTACCACAAAATGCCAGGTCTCCGATGACAGCTCGCCTACGAACTTTAATGCTAGATATTTTATCGAACATGACTTCTAGCACGATGAGGCCAATGCTGCCCAGAAATGCGATAACACCTATGCCTGTTCCAAAATTGCATGCATTTGTATCGTTGTTGTACAGGCATTTCCCATCCAGCCATCCTTCAGAGCATATACAGCCAAATACAATTATAGAAAACACCTAAAAAATAAAACAGTGCCATAATTACTTCTTCGAACAAATTACAGTGAAAACCTCTAATTAGCAGATACTTGCCGAACAGAAAAATTTGTCCGTAAAAGATTGGTGGGGGGTCTTTCTGAAGTAGGTGAAATATATTTCAATCATTTAAATACTTCATTTTGAAACTTAAGTTTCTTGAGCACACAGACCAATTTGAAGATAACGAACATAAGCATTCGTTGAATATAACAAGTAAATTTACAACAAAACGTTAAATATTAAAATTTATTTGTCTTGGAAAAAAAATAACCAATAGCTGTTTAATGGGTTTTACTCACCTGTCCTCCTCCGACAAGCATTTTTAATTGTAAGATTAAATTCACCGCTTTTCGTTGTTACGCTTACAGGAAAATTCCTTTAGTTTTACACTAGCTGACATGGCCTTTATGGTAGTTGAGTAAACGATAATAAATTTGAACTGCGATAATTTTGTGTTGATAATTGTTTATTAGTTTCGAGCAGTGTATCCTTACATGATTTGTTTATTATCAATGTCTTTATTAAGCATGAGTCATTTGGATCAGCGAATCCAAGTCAACTGCCATTCTTTGTTAATGGGAGCAATTATCCTGTTTGTTTTTTGGTTTTACGGCTCAAAGACTACAGTGGTCATGCTGCGCCGGGACCTACTGTTTTCCGAGGAATCCGAACCTCTTAAGGCCTGGGGAACCAAACCCCGGACTACAGTGAGCAGTGCGATCTTTATGAGATCTCTGAGTAAGCGTTCTTTTTGCACTGCTGGGAGTCGAACCCGGATTAGCCGCGCAATAGGAGAACGCGTTACCACACTGCGCCACCGCAGTGTCACTTATCCCGTTTACCCTTAGTTTCCCATTGTGAGAAATGCTCCTAGTGAAGGCTGAAGTTCAAATGTATTTTGTTCTGTACGTACAGCGGTTCTAGTCTAATGGAATGAATTATAAAAAGAGTGTCCACATCTGTATCTGAAGGTGACGGTTAAGCAGAAAGATTCGAAATATATTATTGTGAATCAGTTTCTGCCAGGGAATTTTTTATCTGACCACAAAAACAGGGTGATCATATCTGAGGGGTGTCCATTAAGATGAGTTTTACTATGTACGTTAAACTGTGGATGAGCAAAAGCATTCATTTCTGCGAACGTATATCTTTTTATTTCCATTTTTCCAACATATTCTTGGGAACCATTCTTTTCAGTCAGTCATTATAACATGGAACGAGAATCATTTCCTTATGTGAATGGATCATTCTGCCATAGCAGGCACGTAGCCAGGATTTTGTTAAGAGAGGGTACATTACAAAAAATTTATAAATTTTTAATTAACCAATTATATTAATATAATTAATCACTTGATATAATTTTAATAATTTTACTTCTTCAAGTGAAATATTCTTAACACTTAGGATTCATGACTAGCAAGGGAGTGCGGAGGATAATGGCCGATGGGGCTATACAGCTCCCCCCCAAAACCAAATGAAAAAAAAATGCACCGAAAAGTACAAGGTAGAGGTTACTTTAAATATCCTAATAAGATACTACTTCGCCCACTGATGCGAGTAAATGCTTCTAATTTCATCATGAACACAAGTAACAGCTTATTGGTTGCTTTGAATAATAAATGGGAAAAACATTTTTGTATGAATTTAATTACAAATTATGCCATATTATTGAGTACATTGTGTCCATTATACATGTTTGAAAAATAAAATTACAATATCAACCTTCTTTTCTCCATTCGTGCCATAACGCTTAATGCGTCATCTTCTTTAAAAGATATAATATATGGACATCAGTGCTAAGCCAGTTAATCGTTCATTACCCATCCTGTTCCTTCCATAAGATTATATTCTCTTGAGGTCTGAGAATGATCTCTTAGCTTCGCATGTGAGACTGGTAGGGATGCTAAGACACAGAGTAAATGTCAAAAATTCGGATATAAGTTATTATCACAAGCATCTAAAATAAGCATAATTCAAGATGGTTAGGAAGATTTCTTTGTAGAATTCCATTTTTCGTACCACAAGATGCATTCTGAAACGTTTTTTCAGACATCCTATGTTCACAGTAAACTTTCAGTCTTTTTGATTATTTCTACATTATTCGGTGTATAGTTTTTCGGAAACAACATCTCGATGGCAGATAAATCTCTATTTTGATTGAATCTTTGTTCAAGACTCACAATAAGTCCATCGACAGATGGTTAAAAGATTGACCTTCTTTAATACTTCTTGGGAGATTTATGTGGGCACTTGTCATGTTTTGCTTTTTCGTTTGTCTCGGGACATCAATATGAGTTTTGGAAACAGTTTTACCAACAGCTACAGCTTTCTGAAAGATCTTATGAAACTCATTCTTATCTTTATCGCCAGTGTGAAGATTCTTTAATATTTGCAGAATATCTTCACTGAACTTGCCGCAGAAGCTAGTTCGTGCTAAAGATCTTGGAAGTATACTGAAAATGATAACGTAAAGCTAAAATTGTCACACATAAATACAATGAAGCTTCTTTTCTCCATGGCAGATAGAAGTGTTGAGGCAGTGCTTGAAAATGACCGGTTCTTTTCTGTGAGCTCTTGAAAACTTTGAACAATTGCAGGGAGAAGCTCAACGTAAGTATTTACAGAAACCTGACGCTCAACAAACCTTGTTCTACAAAACCCCCACCCCAATCTCGATTTTGTTTTTATTCTGGTAATATCTTAGAAACGTTTTCTTCTAAAAGGTTCCCTGCTTGTGTCTAAATAATTGAATTGCCTCATTTAAAACTCCAAAGCTGTTTGAGATTAAAGGCACATTAAAAGACTCAGTCAGAACTAAATTTAGACGATGACTTGCGCAGTGAATGTACATCGCTTTTGGATAACATTTTAGAATTTTTGTTTGAACACCATTCTTGCATCCGCTCATTGTAGAAGCTCCATCATATCCCTGAAAAGTACCCAAAATTTTTCCAGCCACAGTCTCTCCAGATCAAGCTGTTAATGGAAAAAAGGTTACAAATTCTTCACTCAGTGAAGGATTGCTTTTATTTGTTATATATTTGATACATATTTAGAACCAGTGTCGTATTTCCCCAATACGCTATAGACGAGGGTGCAAAATTTTGTGTATTAAGTCTGATATAACAAAATCAATACCATATCTGATGGTATCTGATGATATAATCAGATGTTTTGCCGAGAAGAAAGCTAGACGTCATGCTTTCCATTTAAATACCAGTGTTCGATAGGCTTTTATCTTTTTGCTAAAATTAAAATTTATTTCAATAAAATTGAATTTGATTTATTACATACCAAAAAAATAATATTTCAATATAAGTTAATATTGTTTAATGTTTATGTTTCAATTTATGAGTTTGTTTTTCAATATATTTACCACCAACCCAAAAGTTTTTAGCGTATATTGAACGTAACAATTTTTATTACCATTGACTGGGGAAACAACGGGTAGGAAAGGGCGTCAAAAAGTAGCCCAGGGCAAAATGGTAAATCCGCCCATGCTGAGAACTGTTTCTGACCAGAAACGTCAAGAGTTTCTTCTCCAATAATAGAGAAACACTCTGCATTATTGACATTTTTAACTATTTCTTCCTGAATTAGCTGTCCACAAATGCCCATAATTTCATTTTGAATTTCTGGACTGTAGTAAGATAGATTTTTGGAAACGTGAGGTATATGCGTTTTGCAAAAAGGCCAATATGTATTAATGACACCCACAAGATTTTTGTAGTAGGAGACAATGAGGCAATAGCCCTAGTTCTTGTCCAGTCACTATTGAAGCGAGCTTACAGACCAACCACGATCGTCGTAACAACCGAGGCTCTGCTATTTCGGCAACCGTGATTGATTTGTGAGCTCGTCTGCGAACGTTTGCTTCAATAGCGACCGGACCAGATTTGGGCCCGATGATAATTCGGGCAGCAAATATGTAAATAACTACGAAGAAACATATTACTAGTCATTTCCAGTTCACTTACAGATTTAACGATTTCAATTATATCCAAAAAAAAAAAAAAAAAAGGGAGGAGGGGTTTGAAATAAAACGGAAGGTGGCTAAAGAAAATAAAATTTTCAAAAATGGATTCACTTCATCCATTATTATTTCTTGTATTCTTTTTCTTTTTTTTCCTGAAGGGGGGGTGGTTTGGACCCCCCCACCTTTGACTACATGCCTGGCCATGGTTACACCATATACCCCTGACCTAAGCTCATAAATTGGCAAAATTAAGACGAACTAGCTCAGGACGGTCCAATTTTTCATACCATGTGAGCCGCGAAAGTGATCTAGCACATATTTCAAAGACCACACATTGAATTTAATTTCTATATCGTAAATTAAAGGGAATGGTCACAATGTATTTAATATGCAACATTATTGCGTTTAGTTGAATAAATCATTAAATACACAATTAAGAATTTAAACAATCAAATTTAATATGCAAACATGTGTATGTGCTTTCGATAGCAACTGTTACTTTTGATACTGGTGCTCGAGGTATTTAATTAAACGCATCACTGTGCTTACATTTTTCTAATTATTTTCTGTATTTTTTGTGAACAAATGTGCACATGTACAGCAAGATCGTTCCGTCTAATAGTGGCTATATAAACAATTAAATATAACTTAACAATAAACAGATGTATGTGTGTATGAATTTTTAAGGCTTTGAGATTATTTTTTTAAATTGCAAAGAGCAGCCAAAACAAAATAAGACTTTTAAGTACATGGGTAGCATGCAGCCCACAGGTTGGTCCATACTCAACTAGTTAAATCACACGCAAGTTTGGTTGGTTGGTTTATAGTTATACTATCCACTCTGTAAGATATTATTACCCTTCACAGGGATAACACAATTGCCAAATATTGGTCAACACACAAAGCCACCGGGGCGAGATTTTTGTGAGTTTTTCGTGGGGGATTTTTTATTACAAATAAATTTGACACCCACGTATTAGTAGCTCAAACTAGAGCTATTTTTGTTTATCATCTATCCACTCTTGTTGATATTCGATAGAAAATAGGCGATAATTCCGAGTCCACATGCAGAAAGGCACAAAGTCATACCACCTTCAAATTCGAAATCGGGGTGTTCAATCTTTTGACTTCCCTGGACCACATTGGAAGAATATAAATTATTTTGGGCCACACATAAAATACATTAATACTAAAGATAGCTTATGAGTAAAATAACGTAGAATATATAATCAACATATTTAAGTTATTTAAACTTCATTAATTCAGGGATTTTTTATTATAAAAGTAAAAGACAAGCCAGCAACATGAAATTAGTGAGATGTTTGCCATTGTTTTTGAGAAACTAAAGCTTCAATATTTGGTTTGATGTCAGAGGTTGCAATTCTCAGTGAATTTTCAAGGTGCTCATCAGATATTTTGGTTCTAGTTTTATTCGTCACATGCTTCATCCTTAAAAATAGCAGCTCGCAAATATAGGTGTTTCCAAATAGCAATGACATGAATAAGACATGATTGTGAAGCAAGAGATCTTTTTTTCTGGGTAGATATATCTTACAGAAATCCAGTAAAGAAACATTATCAAAATTTTCTTTCAGTTGAATATCTGATTGTAGCTCTATACATTCCATTTGAAAATTGACAGGAAATACGTTTATGTCGACTGAAAATGGATTCGCAAATATACCAAAAGATTGATGATTTTTACGGAAATCAATAAACCTTTTCTCAAATTCCTGTATCAAATCAAATAGCAAGGCTATATATATATTTCGTTGTTCACCGGACCTTCTTTAGCCAACGTGTCAAAATGCATAAAATTGTTTGCCTTAATTTGAAATTGCCATGGTTTCAATTTCATTTTGTTACGCAGCTGTTATAGTTTGAAACGTTGTACTGATCACTTGGTTTTCCCATGTTTAAATCACTTAAATGAAAGGTCAAGTCAACAGAAGATGCCAAATCTGTGAGCCAGTTTTTATTATAAAGTTCTGACACACATTTTGTTTTTGATTCCATAAAGGACTTGATTTCATTTTGCAAATCATTTTACAATTTTGGGATTCTCTTGAATTATTCTATGATCATCTACGAAGTTCACCCTCGAGAACCATGCAATCGAGTTACAAAAAAAAAAAACTCATATCTTATGTAAGTTTAGGATTTTGTGTTGGGCTGCATTCATAGTTGTCCTGGGCCACAGGCCGGACGAGCTTGTTCTAGATGCTTGTAATGTGAAGTAATATGGGGGTCAATATAAGAACCTTAGGAAGATCAACACAGTTCAAATCACTTATAGCAACCTCGTGATGGTGGCACCATAACTATTATATATCAAAATTTTAAGTCCCCTCACAGATTACTTGCATATAGCTATTATGGCGTTAGAATTTTGATCTCTTAAATATCGTTATAGCTGAGTTGGACTGCAGTTTATTTACTTGTACCTTTATGTCCCAAAACTGCTTGATGGGATCGGCAATTCAATGTGCCTTTTATACCAAAATATGCCAAGGCACGTTTACTCTGAATCGAACCTTGCAGCCACAAAAGTACTATTCCAAATTCATTCGGTAAAAAGAAAAAGAACCATTTGATTAAATGGAAAGATATCATTTTAACGAGGCCCTGCGGTGGCGCAGTGTGGTAACGCGTTCGCCTAGTGCGCCGTTAATCCGGGTTCGACTCCCAACAGTGTACAAAGAACGCTTACTCAGAGATCTCATAAAAAGATCGCACTGCTCACTGTAGTCCGGGGTTTGGTTCCCTAGGCCATAAGAGGTTCGGATTCCTCGGAAAACAGTAGGTCCCGGCGCAGCATGACCATTGTAGTCTTTGAGCCGTAAAACCACAAAACAAACATTTTAACGAAGAAATATTATAAATATACCAATTTCATTCCTTTATATGAAATACAATAACTTTAAAGGGGTGAAGGATTCAACCTCAAAATATGGCTTGACCATACAAAGACTTCTTTAGTAGAAACTACAGTCAAACTTCGTTATAATAAACATCAAGCAGAGTGCCTCAAACGAATTGTATATATACAAACTAACATAGTAGTTGTGTTTTACTCGCTTCTAACATTTCTTATTTCACAAAAATCCAAGTTTAAAACCCATATTCACAAATTTTTATACAATTCTTTACCAAATAAAACAATAATATTCATTTCTACTTCATCTAGATCAATCTTTCTCAAACCTTTTTATTAGAGGGCCCTTTCATACCCTTAAAAATCAATGAGGACCCCAAAGATCTATTCCTTCGGTTTACATCTGATTTTGTAGGTTAAATGCTAAGTAGTAGATAAAGTGTACCGAAATTTACGGGCACCTATTGAAAGGTCCTTAGGGACCCCCCAGGGGTCTGTGGACCACAATTTGAGAAAGGCTGACTCAAATCACTAACATAAGTAACTTAAATTAGTTATTTTTTTTAAAACTAGGTGACTTTCAGTCCTCCAAAATGTAAACAAAAAAAAAATCATGCTTTGTATATTAAGGTGAATAGTTAAATAGAACAATCCACTAAAGATCAAACATTTATATAAGAGAATAAAATCGCATCACTCTATTTACATCTCAATGCACAAAAAATCACATATAAGCGAACGCAAATATGACCCCACAATGGCCGGTACAGTGGATCAATAACGGACCTTGACTTTCATTTGAACTTAAATGTCGGACATTGAAGTATTTGAGCATTATAGACGAATGAGTCGATGCTTTCTTACCCAACATAAAAGTCTTAAAATTGATTGTGGCCTTGTTATTATAGCAAAGGGGTCCAAAGGCGCCCCTGCCTTCCCAGCACCGTAAGCTCCGCCGTTCATTTTGAAAACAGCTGCATTCTGGGAAAAGGACTGCGATGCCGAACTCTATTCCTAACTGGACGAGACATTTGCGCATAGAAATACTGTTGTGCTTTAGTGAACCCTTCTCCAGCTGTAAACCAAAAGTGCGCACTATTTAGTCATAGATTATGTAAGTACAAAGTGATTTAAATTATTGTTTCACGCACTCGTCTCTCTCACAGCCAACTCCCATTTGACCTGCTACCGTGTTTTGCCATCAGTTCCGTTTTTTGCTTTCCTGGAAATATCGGCTGAAAGAATGGCAGTGTGAAATTTTCTAACTATTGGGGCTATCACTGCGTTTTCATCAATCAGTTCCATGTGATATTCCTTTTAATAGGTGTAACTTGAAGGTTAAATATAGCGTAAACTAGTGGGGAAGGGACAAAAGGAAGTGGATGGAAAAGATACGATTTTGTCTCTGTTCTAGAAAAATTGGGGAGCATGTACCCACATGCCCACTCCAAATTACGTTTATGTTCCTTCCTATCTTCCGCAGGAGGTAGAGGCGGTCAGTTTGGGTTGCATGTCTTTGTCGCTCCCGTTCCTCGTTCACATTGAACTTGCATCGTTAAACTGTCAACCATGGTCATACCAGGAAACATCCACTTCGCTTGAGTCTCCGGTCTATTTCCTTCTGCTTACTCCGACAGTAGCAGCCCTCTCGTGGGGAATACAAATTCGTTTTTGTGGCCACCATTCTAAAGCGATCACTGCATCACTCGCCAGTGACAGTACTGTAACCTTTTCGTTGTGAACTAGGGTGACCAACTCTCCCGTGTTTCAGCTTATTTTTTCAGGTTCTCCTGGCTCCAGTATTGGCATCTTGCTTATCCCGTATATTTCATTCACCATTAAATATCAATAACTATAACTACAGCTATAACGAGTTTCGAAATTTGAACAAGAAAATAAAAAATTATTTAGTTCTGCAGCATCAGTAAGCAAATACATATAGATTAAAACTGAGAAACATGTAACCAAATTGCAACGTAGCACTGCACAGAATAAACGAAGAAAGTAGAAGTCCTCAACATTTTAGGCGTAGTATAATTTATTTAACAAAAACCAATGTCTGTTTCTGACGGAGCTTCGTCGTCTCCCTTAAGGAAATAAATAACATTTGCATGTAAATTTGTATTCTATATTGTGGCCTGTAAACTGTCGCTCCTTTTTTAATCATATTATGTCACATATAACCATATTATATAAAATGTAAACTAATTGTTTTGTTTAATATTATCCACTTCATGAAAGTTTTCTTAAATGACGCTACTCTACTTAAAGAGAGAGGGAGAGAGAGAGAGAAAAAAAAGTCAAAATTTGTTGCCTCCCTTATTCTCCCTTAATTTGTTCCTTCTGCAACTAACTCTATTTTAAGTTCACAGGAGGAAGTTGGTCGACTTATTGTGAACATGTTTTAAATAATCTAATTAAGAATCGAATACGCAATTCATACTTCTAATTAGGTTCTAGGGATGTAATTACTAGCAGGGGCGGCTAGAGGTTGAACCCG
>QLNU02015003.1:122414517-122428667 GCA_006491805.2 Dysdera silvatica | reverse complement strand
AATCCTTCAATGAATTCTTAAAAAATCTTTAATAATTCCTAAATAAATCCTTCAATGAATTCTTAAAAAATCTTTAATATAATTCTTAAATAAAACCTTGTGAATCGTTCAGTGAATCCTTGTTTGGACCTTCCGTTCAATGAACCCATTAGTGAATCGTTCAATCTATCTTCCAGTGAATGACTTCATGTATCCTTCAGTGGGTGATTTAATGTGTCCTTCACAAAAAATGTACGATTTTATCCATTTCTTTTTACCCACAGAAATTTTCTATTTCCCAAGTCTAATAAATACGATAATATTCTTTAAAAACAATTTTATTACAAATTTATTACATTCAAATACATGAAATGCATTATGAGCATGGGGGTCGGCAGGATAGGGCAAGGGTGGGCACTTGCCCCCCCCCCCAATTTTTTTTTTTTAATTTCAATTCTCTGGTTTTTTCTCAAGAGCAAAAATATGCAACCTCTCCTCGAAATGTTTTCATTTTTTTACTATGTATATACAGTGAAACCTGTCTAAGGCGGAAACTCACAGAACCAAAAAAAAAAGAAAAAAAAATTCCGTAGCATGTTGGTTTCCGCCTTATGGAGGTTACATGCAAAACAAATACATACATAGTTAAATTCAGTGGTAAGAGATGACTGGATATGCTAATTGTTTTTATTTGTCTTATCTTGCGAACTTTAAGATTATATTTATTTTCCTTTTGATAAAAATATTTATTTTATCACTGCATTTTATTTTTATTAATTTTAATTTTTGCACTACTTTGGCGTTTTAGTAGTTACGATCAATATGGTGCAAAATTTCATGCTAACTATACATGCTTATACCATAACAAAAATCTATTACGTAAGCTTAAATTGTAACGATAAAGTACCTCCCTTGTAAAGATAATGATTCCCTTGTATAAAGATACTCTCCCTTGCGGTGGGTTTATCCATGAATTGATAAAGTCGATATGAGTGACTTTTCGTTCTGGTTAATAATGAACGTTTTTATTTAAGAAGTGGGTGGCACTGGCATACGCAAGGGGGGGGTGGTCGCGATTATGATTGTAACCCCCATTGCGATGAAATTGTTTATAGTATACATGTAAATACAATGGAGTTGTAGCTCTGTAACCCCCCATTGTAAGCCTGTAACCCTCTCCTTATGAACTTTCTGGGTATGCCTATGGTGGGTGGGTGGTGTGCAAAATGGTGGTCGGACAAGCATAGGTGTGCACAGAATATTCATAAGGGGGTTATAGGCTTAATTTGGAAGGGGTTACAGAGCTATAACTCATATATTCCTATATTAAATATACAAAATTTCATTACGATGGGGGTTACAACCTCCAAAACCGCCCCCTGGCTCCGCCTATGTGGACAAGGGCATTCTATATCTGTAAAATGCCTTTTATTCGTCATCCCCCACTTTGCTATTTGCATTATATTACAACCCTCTTTCCTTTTTCTGCTGAGAAAATTTTCTTCCTGCTAACGATTTTCCGCTTTATGCAGGCTTTTCTCTTTAACGGGATTAAATAGTGCTTTCCGATACCGCGTTAGACAGTTTCTGTGTTAGCTAATGTTAACTACCATTGACTTTTGAAGGGACCGTAAAAAAATTCCGTGTTGAGCAAGTTTCCGCCTTGCGATATATAGCGATTTTGCTTAATTCCTGGTGTTATTACTATCGATGATTTTGCGTTTACTTCATTTTAGTGCACTCTGCGGTTATTGGTAGGTGTGAATTATTTAATTTGGTTAAGTTCAGACTCCCGGGTTACGCCAATCCTGAACTTCAGGACTGGCGTAAAGCATCTGCGAAGTGTTACGTCGAAAAAAAGTAAACAAAACTACACTTTTTAATAACTTTAAAATTAACGACTGGCTTCCTCCCGAACACAATTCAATCATCATTTCAAAGCAATAATACACCGTGAGACAAAGAACTGTAATTATTCATATTTTGATAAGCCTTTATATCCCATATTGTTGTAAACTTTCAGGTGATATCATCCATATCATCTTTACCCTACTGAAGTTTATTTGAAGCAGCATGGCCACCATCCGTCGACATTATAATGTTCCATTTTTCGCAATTCATCTTTTTTGTTTCCTTCGCTTTGGAATATCCAGAAACCCAGATGCGGCTATGGCTCTATTTTAACCTTTCTCAGTAATAGCCATTCATTGTAATCACGCCCTGCACTTGGACAAGCCGATTTTCCAAGAAAAGAAGTATAAATCGAAATTTATGAATGCAACAACCAAGCACTTCAAATTCTTCAGATTACTGGAGGTCAAAAGGTCCCTTGCGACCCCACCAGGGACGATGTGTGAAAAGCATGAAGCAGACATTTTACACAACATATGTGTTTCCGGTACTGTATTTTAGCTTACGTACTTTTTCTTTTTTCCCCTGAATGGGGAAATTGTAATGGTAACTACAGTACTGGCGATCCTGGTAAGGACAGGACGCCGGTTTCACGAAGTACTCTCCGGGGTCAGTGAGGCCAACGTGGCCTAGTGTGGTGAATTTCTAAGAAGTCCAGACCGATATATACCTGTAAGAATAACAGTTTAGAGACCCAAATCTAGGTAATAGGGGAAAGTGCATTGATATTTACTTTGTAGCAAAATTATTATGAAATGTATTTTATAAATTGTGAAATTTTTTATGAATTTATGTTGATCGAATTTATCAAATAACATCTTAACTGGTTCAATTACGAAACCTTTATAAATTGTACAGTTAAAAAATTCTGAGTAATGCGATAATATATTTTGGGTAGATTTGCAAAATCAAATTTATTAAATGTTATAAATTCGAATGTGTTATAAATTTGTTTAGTATAAACATTTGTTAAGTATTTACGCACTGTAACATTTTATATTAATACAGAAATTTAAAAATTTCTGTATTCTATTATAAATTTAAGTAGCTATATATATATATTTGTGTTTCAATAGCAAAGTTTGTTTTCCGTGAAATTCATAATGAATAAAGCTAAGAGCAGGCATCTTGATTGACATTATAAAGGTGAAAATTTACGTGTTTTTAAATGTATCAGTTTCTAAACAAATTATGTTTTCATACATGTTTCACCTTTATTAACCGTGAAAAGTTTACGTTGAAAATTTTTAGAGACAAAGTATGTAAATGCGTCAAATTAGAGTTCTAACCCTCTAGACATTTGTCTATATAAATATTCATGCGTATTATGCAGTGTCAATTAAAATTTATGGTTATAAATTATTTAAATGATTTTTGACTAGTCTCATTAATAATTTAAATAATTATTTAATTAAATAATTTAAATAGAGTAGTTAATTGAATAATTTAGTAAGTATTTAATTAAATAATTTAAATAAATATTTAATTATATAATTTATCTGATATTTAATTAAATAATTTAAATAAGTATTTAATTAAATAATTTAAATAAGTATGTAATTAAATAATTATTTAATTAAATAAATTAATTAATTAATCAATTAATCTAATCATGATATTTTTTAATGTATTTTTTTTATTCTGCTGAAGTAATCTTTGCCCACCCCTACAAAAAATTCCGCCGACACCCATGATTCTGTAGATTTGTTGATTGCGAAATAACACAGATGGCAGTAATTGTTCACCACTGATGAGGAGGAGGAGTAGCCATTCTTGTGTAAATAAGGAGTATATAAGGAGTCTTGTAAATTAGGAGGGATTTAGCCCTCCCTAGAAGATCGAAAATCATAACTGAATATCGTGTGTCGAGCATCGAGTTCAGGGCTATAGCCCTCACTAGGACACGCACGTAGTTACGCCAACGAGCAGCCACTTTGTAAATTCGATTTTAAAACGACGTCTCTAATGGTTAGCTTGGCATCGTGTTTTTGTTCTGTCACTACCAAATTAACATCCCCTTCTTGATTCGTAATCACTTTACCTAGAAATTAGTAAAAATTAAATAATGAAAGTAAATTAATATCACAAATCAAATTATAAATGGGTACATAAATTTTATAATAAATACTATATATTCTCAAAAATTCACAGAATTAAAACATGTCATTTGGTAACAGAATACCTGAGTTAGTAGAAACTTCAAGCATGCCGATTTTTTTTTAAGGAAAAGGTCATTCCATGTCAAATCAATAAAATTTTAGTAAAAAATTTACCTCACCATCTCAGATTTTCATGAAATTTGGCTCATTTGTATGGACTTGTAAAAATACCAAATTTTATTGAGATTGGTCAGCTCGTTTTGAAATTACGGATATTTAAATTTCAAAAATCGACCAAAAAAAGCATGAAGGGCAATTTTTTGAATTGACGTGAAAGCTCTCCTAATTAAGATATACTGCTGGGATAGGTATCATTTTACAGCATTTATCTTACCCTTTCCTATGATATATAACACTATATGGGTTAAGACAAAAAATATTTAGTCAAATTTAAATTTTTAATTTCTCAAAAAACACATTTTTAAAAATTTTCAAATTAATACCAAGAATATCTGGTATAGGTGTAAACCACCTGGCAAAATATAAATATGGGACGGTAATGGGTTCAGTGTTATAATAATTTAAGATTGAAGCTCGATTTGTTAGTAATGCATTTTATTCAGATGAAAAATTCAAGAATACTAAGATTTACACTTAGAAATTTACTACTACCACTAGAGATGAGACGGGCCCGGCCCGAGCCCGGGCCAGAAACGGGCTCGGGCATGCCTAGGTTCATCGGACGGATGCAATTAAAGCCGAAGACCGACTTTTCTATATCGAAATTCTCCAAGGAATACAACTATGTGATTCGTTTTCGAGGACTGTAGAAATACGTGTACATGAAAATTCAAAGGAAATTAAATTGTGTAGTTTAGCAAATTCTTTTGAACTTCAATCGTACATTAAGGGGTTAAAGTTATATTTGAAGTTTCGGGCTTGGGTTCAAATTTCCACAAAGTATTTCGGGATCGGTTGAGCTCAGATTCCAAGTTTTCGGGCTCAGGCTTCAAAAAATGGGTCCGAACTCATTTCCCCCCCCCCTCTCGAAGGCAACTGCCCCCGTCGTTCGTTTGCTTCAATTTTCTTGATAAAGGGCTTAAAACAGCGCTAAATAATTTTATTGCACATGTCGTGTTTTTTAACTAATAATTAAATCACTTTATAACCAATTAATGTAGAGCTTTACATTATAACACCCCAATTTCCATGAACTCATACTCTTTTTCCATGAATAGTTCGATTTTTGGATTAACCAACAAGAGACCGACCTCGTCATGGCAAGGTTTAGGAGGAGATTACTGCAAATGCTGAACCAGCGACGCCATATTTGTAAACCAGAGGTGCCATTTCTCGGCGTTGATCTAAAAAAAAATCTTCAGTAGTCTTGGGTAAAAACATAATTCTCGTGATTGCACAAGTTGTATTAGCTTAACCAGGACGAATTTTGGGCCTATGACGCCCCCCCTCACAAATATTAATTCTTTTCAAAATAATTCCCTTTGTGGCGCTTATATGACAATAATAAACGCTTAGATGACGAAATTGGATTTGACTTGGTTTGTACTTCGTGTTCATTAGGACATTTTGCCGCCCCCCACCCCCACCCCCTTCCTTTTGCTTGGCGCTCGGTGCGATTGCATCGCCCTTAATCCATTACTATCTTAACAAAAGGAACGTAAAATCATATTTGAACTATGCTAAAAATTCCTCGGAATTGGATTCGAACACCGTTGCGTCCAGACAACGTGCCCTTACACCATTACCGGTTATCCGCTCTTGAGAAACAATACTGGAAGTCAAATAGTGAATGTGACGTCAGTACACCTGAACACTATCGTCTTATTCTTATGACGTAATCACATGTGTCTGCTCAAAACGCAAGTACGGAAAAATGGCACTGTAAGCAACGGTAGTAATGGGTATGGCCAAATTGTGACGGTAAAATGAAGACATTCCATTACAATGTGAACCCGCGATACATCGCAATGGTGAATATTAGATGAAAATAGTTTTAAGGCATGATGATCCCCTTGACTATTACCAACATAGCATCTGCGCATGCGCATTGCGAGGCAGCTATCGGCCTTGGCGTCCGTTTTGGCGATGTTGAAAAACAGTTGCCAAAGGTACCGTCAAATGCATTGTCACCAGTTTTAAATTTGATGATTTAAAATATAGTGATTCTCGAGCTTTTTATCCTACGGAACCCTTTTTTTAACGCATGCCCAGCCGCGGAAACCTCCTATGAATAATATTTAAAGTAACCCTAAAGAATTATTTTTTAGCTTTGCTTGGACATACGCATAAAAATAAGCTATAAATTAGTACAAAAGTAGATAATAATATTTTTATTGTTGCGGGATATTGATTAGTGTTAATTAACTCTATTTGAAGGGTTGTTATGGAGGGTGACCTACAGAATTTCTTGTAAATTTCGGCAATGTTTTACAAATTGCTTGCGGGACACGTAGGCGGGAGTTCAAGCAACCTCACGGAACCATGGGATTCCACGAAACACGCTTTCGAGAAGCGCTGACATGTATCTTCCACTAAAAAAGTGTTTTTTTACATTACTATAAATATCATCCCGGTGCATACCGTAGGAAAATTTGATGCATTTAGTTTTCATTTTATATTATTTCCAAAAATTAAATATAATTAAAATTATCATATCTGCAAATGACAACTAATTAAGTCTTCAATTTGCGAGTAATTGATGAGCAATTATTGCCTGGTCAAACTGGTTGTTCATGTTTGCCTCCAGCTTAGACCAACCAGAACAATGCTGTATTTTGAAATAAGTAAATAAATAAAATTATCAGACTTATTTTTTAATTGTTAGTTCTATCCAATGCACTGGATAATTATGTTGACAAATGAAGTTTTCAAGTATGTAAATAAATTTCATTTACATTTCACTTCTTAACATATACGAGAAGAGACGCCAACTGCAAATGTGGGTTAATGATTTTACGACTATTAAAGCACATTTAGTCAAATACAGTGAATTCGCCATAAGTCGAATTCCTGGGGACCGATTAAAACGTCGAGTTATCGGAAGTTCAACTTAACATTTGTCGTTGATTGGACTTGTATAAAACGTAAATTACTTATCGTTTTATACAGTAAGTTCGTTTCCAAAAAGCAGAGTATTACATTAATAATTAGAAGTTATTCATTTTATGTACTGTATTATTTATTGCTCAATGCAACTTTTGCATTACCTAGCCATATTTTGAACACAGGAAACGGTACTTACATTAATTATGTTTTCTCAAAAAATCGGATTGTTTTTGAAGAAATTCTAATTTTATGAAATTATTTACCTTTTATAAAAACACGAACTGAATTTCGTCTATTATTTCTACTTTCAAGCTACCGCATCGTGAAATTTTGCCTTTTCACTCTTCCCAGTCTTAACTGGACACATCTTTTCCTTCAAAGTCCCGAATGCAATGCTGTGCCTTGTCTTGAATTTCTCAAGCCATCCAGGACTTGCGTTGAAGCCCTCCACTTTCAACAGACTTTCAAAGTCCATAACTCTTACATGTAGCATCGTACCACTAAAGAGGAATCTTACCATTCTGGCTCCTGTACGATTTAAAACACTTCAAAAAGTGGATTCAACATCAGGAAAAGAACGCAGTTTTAGTCTCTTACATTTCGCATCAATATTGCACACGCGTCTTTTCAAAGATTACTTATTCACTCATCAAAATGGTGTTAATAGTATGTTAGTTAGAATGCCATATTTCTCTGCTGGATCCTTTTTCCTTAAGTTCGGATTCTTCTCAAAATTATTTGTTAAATCCACTTTTTGTTTCAAATTAAGGATATTTTCGTTTGAACTTAAAACACCATGCTTAACCAAAAAAAAATCGCCTCGTAGTATCCACTAACAGCTCTATTGAAGAGTAGTCTCTCTATCTGAAGAGTAGGGTTTGGAAATGCAAGCAGGGAGCTGGAAAGATTCTGATTGGTTAAAAACTCTTACGGCCAGTGTGATATCTAGGCCTGTTTGGGGGTTAAAACACCCCCCAAAAGTCCATTTTACCCACCCTGAGGATCTTAGATTAAATTACATTTTTAATCCCTTTTTTTTAAGTTTAATTCTAAATAACTATTATTTCCAGTGTCACCAATATCAGTTATTGTTTGTTTTTGGCTCAGAACCAAGCTTGTTTATCGTCCTTATTTTATGAAACACAAAACGCAGGTACGCTGCCTACTCGGCCACTATCAATTTATTTTGTGAAGTTAAAACAAGCAGTAACCGTAACCCGGTTAGCGAATAAATCAACATCATATTCTTGAACTTCTATTTTGTTTTCTGTCTATTCCCGTTGGTTTTTGCCGGCTCTTGTTTTATTTTTTCTTCAAAGTTTATGTCGTTCGCATTTTTATTACTTTGTGGTCCTAAATATGGCGTTAAATTATATCTGTTTTTTTTGTCTGTAAAGCGACTGCAAATTGCGTGTTGTGAAATTTCAAGTTTGTGATTTTGTGATGTGCTTGAAGATTTAAACTGTAAATGCAATCATAAAGTTACGATGGCTTTATTTCGATATGGATTTATAAGTTCAAGTTCTAGTGGCCGTTAGCCAAGTACGAGTACTATATGCACAGGGTCTGAACTAAGTATGGTAGGAGAAAAACAGAAGCTAGTATTCGAGAACCAAATAAATGATCAGGTTGAAACAAGCACGACCATAAATGTTATTGTTGATAACCATAATAAAGTGAAGTATTAATTATCTAATTGAAGATAATATAGAATAAGTGAAGTATTAATTATTAATTATCTAAGTGAAGTATTTCCAACGGTAATAAAGTTGCCCAAAAAGACAAATAGTCAGATAAAGATACCAGACCAAGCGTTAAACGTGTAAAGCAGCTCAAAATATGGTATCCCTGGTTAGTTACTTGTGGTGGTTAAAAAGATCCCATCGCCGAAGTTGCATTCCAGAACGAGGGACTCTAAAAAAACTCTAAAGTACACGTCTGGCTTCGCACCCCCCTAAGTTTTGAAATACCTCCTCCAAAACAAGATTCCCAGATATCACACTGTTTATGGCGGGTAACGACACGGCTGAAGATAATTTCGACTTAAAGGATGTCCACTTCGACTTAAGGAAAATATTTACATTGAATTTTAATAGATGGGACAGGAACTGCGTAAAAACTTCGACACACACGAATATCCGACTTATCGCGAATTCACTGTATATAAAAATATATAATAAAGTCATATTTATATATTATTTATTATAGTTAAAAGGTATATATATCTTACTTTGCAATGCGGACGACATGGTTACCAAACGAGAAGTCAACTTTTGCTTGCGCAAATTAACCTCGTAAAATGAATTGCTTTCGTCCAAACGATCTTTACCTATAAATTTCGACATTTCCCCACTTTGGGATGGCAACAGCATCGCAGTAAAATTATTCGTTCCCTGTGAATAAGAAAAGCTTTAGTAAATTGAAAAATTCGTAGGTTTCAGCACACTAAACATAAAGCTGAAGTAGAAATAATGATACAAGGTCATTAAAATCCTTAATTAAATGTGTAACCATTTGCTTTGTGAAGTTTAAATGTCTGTATGCACAAATTTAAACTTTATGACAATAATTTAATTATTTTTTGTAAATGTTTTAGCAACATTACAAAGGACGCTTAAAAGTAATATCTCAGACGACACACACACTTCTACAAGCCCCGACTTTTATTTTCAGTCTATGCTCGGAAGGACAAAGCAAAACTATTGAACGGTGGTTCTCAACCTTTGTGATTACACTTCCCTACTTTGAAGCGGGCTGTATTCATTCTATAGATCACTTTGCAAATGAATATAGCCCGCTGTATCCATTCTATAGCTCACTTTGCAAATGAATACAGCCCGCTATATTCATTCTATAGCTCACTTTGCAAATCATTACAATCCTCTTTTGGGAACACAGTTCCAGGTTCTGATTTTCACACTCAACATGTCTTTTGTTTTATTTTCAACAACACACTGGCAGCAATTGCGCTATATGTATATCGCTAGAATGCGGCATTAAATTTACACATGACGTGGACCTGCATTGAGCCTTGAATACTTTAAAACTGATCTTTAAATAAATCGAGGCAAATAACAAAAAAAAGTTAAAAATAAGGGCTTTGGAATTAAAAATCATAGGGGGGTGCTCAGGTAGTATTATGACAGATCACATGATATAATGTTAAATAGAACAATGTGTCCTGCTTTCAATGAGCGTCCTTCTCACACCACTGCTTAAAACGTCTGCTTACACTAATTTTCGACTGAAAATTATAACCAAATAAAATGGCCAAAAATACACCAATTTTAATTCAAAGCTAGCAACAGATTTCACCACGAAAAGTTTTTATATCAACAAGGGTATCCCATTTGTATTACATATAATGCGGGCTTTCTATTCTAAATTTGCACTGCATATTTATAATAATACTATAATCGTATATTTATAATAATGCGCATATTTATAATAATATCATCGCATATTTATAATAATACCATACTCGCATATTTATAATATCATAATCGCATATTTATAATAATACCATAACAATTAATTGTTCAAAAATAAATTTAAGAGGAAATAATAAAAACGGCTAGCAGACGATTAAATTTGAAATTTTCCAATTGACGAAAAGAATTTCAAAAACTCGCGTAATTTTTAAAAAAAAAATTGGGAATGTAAGAATTTGTTAGAGATAATAAATCATCGTCTGCTTATTAGAAAAAAAAAATCGAGATGGGATCCATGAAAGATTTATGAGAGATTAAATTAAAGGTCGGAGATCGTGATCCACCCTACTTGGAATAACTGTCAATGCTTGCTGCTGCCAAGTAGGGAAGACGGACGAACAATAAATTATATTAAAAAAAAAATTTTTTTTCAACTGGCTCGCTAATAGATTCCGAACACTGACAGTGGAATCTACTGTCTAGTCAAATATTTCGGCTAAAATTTTTGCAAAAGCAATTTTCAAGAAGAGGTATAGGAAAATAAACGAGTTACCATTAAATTGTCAGTATAGTTCTTCCTTATATAATTTCTGTTTTATTGTTAAATAGCTACATTATGTACAATTTAGCTAAAGTAGCTATTTTTTTTATATCATAGAAATTATATTAAACTGCTAATCGATTTATTAAAAATTTTAGGTAATAAGAGAATCGGTTATTGTAATTTATTAAGGACAGTCTAGCCAGGATAAGTAGACTACACACCGCATAGCTGCACAAACTGCATAAATGCATACAATATTAAGTCTAAAAATTTCCAGTCTTTTTATGGTCATCCAACCACATTTAATCGTAGATCTAAAAATGCGCGAACTGTAAAGGTAGCGTATAATTATGAAAATAAAGATACATAATTTATGTACATGGAAATGGGAATATGTAATTTAATAACAAAATACTATAAATATTTAGCGCAAAAATACTTTACATGTAGCATTTCAAAGAAGTCTGCTTAAGTACGCAAACTACTTAACTGCACGAAATTTCGCTACCTCGTCGCTATGCACTTATGCGGTCTCGACTGTATACGCTATAATTGATTTATGGGTCTCTATATTTAATTATTTAAGCTTCAAAGCTTATTTTTCATCCATCGAAAACGTATGCGGTTTGTTAAACTAAGTCCCAGTTTCTCTTAATCATTTCTGTAATTAGTCCTGAGGTTAAGGAGGGGAGGCTAAATCCTCCATACGACGATTTTTTTCCCCAGTTGTTCGAAAAAAAAAAAATATAGATAGTGGGAGAACTAAGCCCAAACTAGGCTCCTCCCCTAGTTACCTATACTCTTGATTGTATGCGGATTCCATACAAGTATTTATAAAGAGTAAAGCTGCCAGAACTTATAGATAACATCTATATACAAAATTCAGGACACTGTATACAATTTAAAAAAAAAGGAGGCGTGGTTTCAATGAAAAGGGGCGTGGTAATGGAAACAAAATGTTCACTTACAAGAAGGTAAATTTTACAGTTGATGCACATAATTAACATTAATTAATAATAATTACCACATTAATTTAAAATAATAATTAGTTCTTCTTAACATGCAAAATGCAGATCGATTTTAAAAGAATTAAGAAGCACCGAAAATAGGCAATTTTATGAAACAATGAAACCATCTACAATACTGCCAGTGGCGTGGGAAAAGGGGGGGGACAGATGGGGGGGACATAAGCCCTTCGCATTGGAAATCAAGGAGCATTTTTCTCTTCAGCGTCGAATTACATTATCTAGTATTTTTTAGGTTTGTGAATACCCCCTCATATTCTTTAAATTGTTATATCCCTGTATACTTCCTTTAAACGTTATTTCGAGAGATGCCTCACGTGTGAGGAAGGCAGAATAACGTTTTTGCAGGGGGGGGGGGTACGGACAATTATAAGTGACATTTTGAATTATTCCAAGAAAACGGTTCTAAAATACATTAAAATAACAGGTATACCCATGCCCTGTCCACAGGGGGGGGATCTTAGGGACCGGTTCCCCCCGAAATTAAATTTTTAATGGGACTTGGCTACGGACTTGCATGCTGTGATTGTATCGATACATGCTGTAAAAATTTTTGAACCCCCGAAATTAAATCCTGGCTACGGTCTTGTGTATACCATCCTAAAAGCTACTGTTCCCTTCTCTGATATTGAACTTAATTATTCAGAAGTGGACGCAATCAGGGAGGGTGACCACCTGGAAACACGAATGGCGGAAACAGGGCCGTACATAGGAATTCAAAACGCGGTAGGGGGTTAAAAAGAGGTTACATTTTTTTATTAATGAACAGTTTTTAAGAAGCTGTTTTAGTGTATCATAAATTGTTTATTTTTTAAAATGGAAGGGGTCTAAATCCCCCCCCCCCCTCTTGTACACGGCTTTGCGCAAAACGATCTCGTTCAATTACCAATACGCTGTACGTCATACACGTATTCTTCAAAATTCCAACCTCTAGCCAACTCGGTACATCACAATCTCCAAATGGATCCCGCTGGTTCGATCTTGAAATTTTATTTCTTGTCAAATAGATATAACTAAGCAGCTCTCAGGGTCCGTACTCTCTGCCACCCCAAAAAACAAAAACAAAAAAAAAAAAAAAAATCCACGACTATAAACTAAAAACATTTCGGGGCCGTAGAAACAATTCATGTTCACTTGAAATATAATTTTGACTCCCAGTATTAAATTAAATTCACAAATAAAAATGAAATATTAATTTTGACATGTATTCTACTGCAAAATATATAAAATAATGACCAAAATCAAATTATTATCCATTATCCTATATTAGAATAAACAATGAAGTTAGATTGAAGATTATTGCTTACACCTTGTAATGTATGCACACATTGCTTAAAAAAGTATTCACACACACTAATGTTTGCACTAGGCATATTTTAGTTTTGCAATTTCCACCAATTTGTATTTGCATATTCAAAATTTGAATCTTCTTTTTGGATACAATTCTATATAAACCGTTTGATTTTGAAATTGATGTGAAGTCACGGCTAGTTTCTGATTTAACTGCAAAATTGTCTGCAGATTTTTTGAGTTCTAAAACATCAGATTCTAAATGTTTCAGATATTTCCTTAACTCGAGGTTTGAAAAATACCGGGCGGTTACTACGCCACACGTGCGAGATAAAATGTCCGAATCCGAAGTGCGTGATGATGTGCAGAAATGCCAACCAGAGAAAAACCTGAACCAATAAAAAAGTCAAGAATTTTCAGTAGTTTTCAGTAAGCCCACGCTCTTTTATTTCCTGCAAAAAGATTTTTTATAAGCAAAGCACCTGCGTTGTTATAGAGCAATATGTGTACCCCCAACTTGAAACAACATGCAATCATTCCTGATAAGGTGGCTCAACTGTATGTTTATGTATGTTTATATACAGTAATCATACACTCACCAATACCATTCGTATCAGGTTCGTAGCAGGAGAAATGACCTTTTGTATCAGTTTCATAGCAAGAAAAATGGCTTTCGGTATCGATTTTATAGGAAAAAAAACTTTTGCATACGTTTTGTAGAAGATAAACACTACAGTTCTATTTTGTATAGGAAAATTGGTTTTCATATGAGTTTTATAGTGCATAAAAAATAATTTACTCAAGT
>QLNU02015003.1:122389456-122414417 GCA_006491805.2 Dysdera silvatica | reverse complement strand
GTGTTCAAGCCGCCCCATTGGATATCAAGAAATGTTTTTCTGTTCAGCGTTAAATGATATGATCTTTTTTACAGGTACTTGAGGCCCCCATAACTTTTGAACTGCTATGCCCCTGATGACAATAACTATCGTAATATTTATTTTGAAGTTTCTCTTCCAAATAACGTTAAAAAGTAATTGATTTCACATTTTCTTTATTAGGACACGGCCGTTCGTTTTTACCATCCAATCACAGAAGTTAACTTATAATGGGTACGGTTAGCTTTTGAGAGGGTGACCACTGTAGAAACCTGTTGGGTACCAGATAACCACGGTTACGTACTGTTCGTTCGCGAAAAGAAGTCCGGTGGAACATTTAGAAATAACGGGAGGTGATATCACAAACGGGTTAGCCGCTTACAGCAGAGTAGGACTCCAATTTCTACATTCGTTTTTGGCCGCTAAAAGCAAGTTCTGAAATTGGAGTTCAACTTTGCCGTAAGCGGTTAGCCCGTTTGTGACGTCACCTCCCGTTATTTCTAACTGTTCCATCGGACTTCTTTTCGTGAACGAATACGTTATCTATTATAAGATACTTTAACGGGCAGTTAACACATCGGATGTGCAAGGCGTATATATGCGCCCGCGGCAGTTAAGGGATTAAAAAAAAACTCTTCACTCACCACAGAGCTCCGACTGTCGTCCTGAATAATGACTGCTATTTCGTCTTCTTTCATGGAAGTAAAACGTCCAGGAATTATCGATCTGTTTAAAACAAATAGAAAAAAATTAGATATTCTTCGTTATGGCTTCACACATAACACGGTTGTATTAGCCACACCCGTATTTAAGACGCGAGGCGCCCTGGACAAATCGATTTTTTTAAGCGCCTCTCCATTCTAAACACACACACATATATATCATCATCATCATATTCAACCATTATCTATCCACTGCTGGATGAAGGTCTCTCCAAATGCTTTCCACACAAGTCTATCCTGAGCAATTCGCTTCCACGTCACCCCAACCTGTTTTCTTATTTCATCCAGAGAGAATCTGGGGAGCATATGTCCTCCTGCCGAGAAAAAGGCGCAGGCAGAATTGTTAATTCACAGTAGCGTAACAATTCAAAACTTATTGGGGCAGGCCCAAGCTCCTTTAAAGGAGATTTTGTGATGGGACCTATGAGAAAATAACGTGTTTTGATATCAAATGGGGCTTGTGCCCCTCTTTTTTCTTCCTACGTCACTGTTAGGGCATCAGATCGTTAGTACAATGCGCCGAGATTATTTTTTTCATTTAATATTATTTTTTCAAAGAATATAAAGCGATATATAACATATTGTAATAGACGGTGCTTTAATCATAATTTTTTTTTTATCTCTGAGCTAATATTTGTCATTAACGAACGCTCATTTCGAAATGACTAATTACTAACTTACACAACAACAGAAGAACTTTTGAATAAGTGTTTCCAAATCTGCGGATGGGGCGTGGCTTTAGAGAGAAGAGTCACTACGTTTGACCAGCCGACAATGAGTCCGTGTTTTTTCACATCAGCAATCAAAATGCCATCTGGCAATGGAACACTGTCGCTGTTGATTCTATTCAATAATAACGAAATGATAAACATTTAATTAAATTAAAAATAAATTAACGTGGAAAATGTTATCTAAAAATTGGCGAGATTTGACGAGAAACTTGGCGTAAAAACCGTGGTGGCTTTTGTGGAATCAAGTTCAGGGAAAACGTTCAGTCAATACGAGTATTTTCATTGGATATAATACTTCGTATCGATTTGTCATTGTTGCTAACCTGAATATTGATGACTTGGTGTAAAATGAAATTGTGTATGCTCACCCCCATTTGTTTGTTTGGCTTTTTTATGGCGCAAGAGCATCTGGGCTATACTACGCCAAGACCCCCATTTGTATTTTGATCTATATCACTGCTCTCTCAATTACATATTGAGTACTATTGCAGACTTATCCTGAATTGATCAGTAATGCTTTTCTTCACTTATTGACTATATGTATATAGCTATTCTTGCCTTTGTTTATTATGCTTTGTGTAAACTTTCCATCCATTGTTTTTCTATTACTGTACTATTTTCTATGCTAAACATTTTGAAACTTGTGGCCTATTGCCTATTTTTATCATATCCTTTACTCTTCTCACTCCCCTAAATTTAATAAATTTCATGAAACTAGTTGTGGCGAAGCAGCAAAGGTTACGATGCTTGTTGACAATGACTTGCTCACTATACGATTTTCTCTGCTGGATGGTGGCTCGAAATTACGATGTACTCTATCTTTCAAACCAGGGATTGGTACTGTGACATGACCCTCTCATGTGTTGCACCAACTATTTAGATAATTATCTATGTTCGTCTTTTGTCATCATTATAGTCTAACGACTACAACCCCTCATTCAGCGAAGGTAGAACAGCAGTACTACGATACGTCGGAGGAACTTATCAAATCTCTACAAAAATAATGATGACAATGAACCACAAACGAAAGCTCTTTATTTATCCACTAAATATCGCGAGGGCTGCATTCCTGAAGGACCGACTCTATCAATCATTCCCGCATAAGGGCAGAAAAGTCGTGCTTAGTGGGGGAGTGAGCTGGGCGGCCGCCCAGGGCCGCTAATTCCGTAAACCCAACCCTGTCTAGAATCTTTGAAAAATATTGAACATAAATATTTTTTAATAGAAAATGTTTGTTTCAATTTGAACATATCATAATTTTTATACATAAAATTTTATTTTCATAAATAATGCTCAGATGTTGATTACTTAAGTTAAGAATGTGCAGTTGGGTCCATACAACATTTGTGAAAATTTTTGTACTAATTGAACAAATTTATTTATTAATCTTTATTTATGCTGTGTGCAAGTCCCAAAATTTCGTTTTGAGAAAAACACGTTTAAAGTTTTAATTATAGATTTTTTTAATTAAAAATGTTTTCCTTTATTCAAAACACATCAGCAGCAAATGATGTACCTTCCTAGTCTTTAAGTGCCTCGTTATCAGCTTTTACTTGTCTTTCGTTTTGTCCTCCGTGCCTCTAAACTTGACGTAGCACTACGTTTTTCCGTTGTAATTCGATGATTTTCGTCATTTAAAACGCTCCTTTTATTATGGCATTTAAGTATCTCGCATCACGTAGAAATTCATATCTTCGTAAAAAATTGGAATATTTTACCAAATTTAGTACCAAAATGTTCGTTCGTTCGTAACCCCATCGAATTTTGAACTTTTAGGGTTGGTGGCGTCATCTGTTGCCGCAGTTATTATAAAATATTAATTAGATAAAATAATTGTTAATTAGTTAATTAAATAGTTAAAATAAACTGAATTACAAACAACAACCATTTGAACGATTTACAATTTTACTGATTTCGCAGAGCACCACGCTTTAAGATCGATAGTTTCACAAAGACTGAAAGAAAAGGCGCAGGTATTATTGACGATATGGTGCTGACATTTATTGACAGAAAATGAAATTAAAATCTAAGTTTCTTTCAGCTTTGCTACATTAGTGGCAATGTTTAATGATATTTTTGAAGTTAAAATTTTAATAGTATTCCTTACTTATGATTGGAGGGGGGGGGGCGAATTATGCCTTTTGACCCTCCTCTTCTGGACTGGGGACGAAAAAAACCCAGTGTTAAATAGTTCAAATAAGATTAATCACAAGACAACTGCTGTTTAAACTATTTATAATTTTACTAATTTGAAAGAGCACCACGCTTTAATGAGGTCAGTGGTTTCCCAAAAGCTTAAAGAAAACGTACAGGTAAAAAGGTGCTTTTTGTTTTTAATAGATACGCCAAGGGATACTGCCGGAGAGTATAATTTTGTACAAAATAAAAAATGCTATTTGTAGTTCTAAATTTTAATGTTAATTTGTTTAGCATTCTCCTATAGTTCAAAGTTTTCAAAATTATCGCAAGTATTTACAGTAGAAAAAGAGAACTAAAAGAAATTTAAAAATGCTAAAATTTGTTGCCTGTTTACATAATAGAACTAAACCTTTCCGTCTCCCTGCTAAAGGTTGTGCCTAATTCAACTACAAATGCGCCATGGTAGGGGCAGTATAGCCCAGATGCTCTTGCGCCATAAAAATCCAAACAAACAAATCAACTACAAGTGTGACTACATTTTTTACGCCCAGGACATAATTAAAAATGTACATTTAGAGACTGGTCCTTTTTTCTTTCTGCTCATATTGGAGAAAAGGGGAAGTTCAACTTCATCGTTAAAAATTGTTTGTTTGGCTTTTTTATGGCGCAAGAGCATCTGGGCTATACTGCGCCAAACATGGTAAAATCAAAGACTGTAGTAAAAGCCAGTACTTTTTAAAAATTTTAAAACGTGCGTATGGTCAGCATGGTCATTTAAAATGTCAGACAGTGTTCATCGTTAAAAATGGAATGAAAATTCTTCAAGCTTAACCACCCAGATGGCAATATTCCTCTTTTTACTGATATCCAAAATTCAGGGAGGCGCCTGCAAACATTCATTACTGAGTAAGTTGCCGGTTTGCACAAGATCCGCTAGAGGTAGCGTCCTGTCACGTTGAATTGAAAATAGAAATAAAATTATCAACATTTTGTAATATTATTTCGAGGCGCAATGCCCACTCTGGAACCACTGCCCTTAGCGATACTAGTGTTTCTCAATCGACTGACCTTGGCGCAGTATAGCCCAGATGCTCTTGCGCCATAAAACATCCAAACAAACAAATCAATCGACTGGCAGCGAACAGATACCTGGTCCAGACATCAATTATACAAGGCTGCGAAAGATCCTTCAGAAATTTGTCGTTTTATTCTTCTAAGCATTTTTCATGTTTACTGTGAGAATATTATTATATTCGCGACTATAATTATTATAGTCGCGAAGGCGTTGGAAAACTGATACTCAGGCAGGGCCGTTTCTACCATTAGGCCAGAGTAGGCGACCGCCTAGGGCGGAAAAATGGCGTAAAAATTTTAATTTTAAATCAAACAAAGAAAAAATTGAGCAAATGAGGAGAAAAAATGAAAAAGAGGAAAAATTAAAACATATAATTGTTTTCAAAAGCATACGGAACAATTACTTAATAAGTCTTTACTTTGACAAATGTAAAATTTTTTTATGTGTTTCATTGTTTAATTTTCCACACAAGTTTTTTTTCTATATCTAATACATTTAAGCCTTCTAGCTCTGATAATACAACGTTGTGTTTTGAAATATTACTCCTTTAATATCTCAGTTTTCAAAAATATAAAATGTTGAAATTAAACAATTATAACATGTAGCAATTGTTTTACTATTCACAATATTCTAATATTACAAAATAACTAATATAAGTTTAAAATATAAATATAATTAACGGGTTTAATGATTAAAAGTATAATAGAACATTTACGTTGTTGTACCGCTGGATGTTGATGGTGGTAGAGATGGTGATGGTAGTGAAAGGGCGGCGGGGGCGGCATTTTTCAATTCTTGCCTAGGGCGGCAAAACACCTAGAAACGGCTATGGACCAGGGTTTAAGCTATGTAAGTTTTTTGTTTTTTTTGCATTTTGCGAAAGGATATTGTATTTTGTGAAAAAATTTAATACCACTTTCGCTAAAAAGCGAAAGCACTGAAAATTTAGAAAATAAATTCGGCGGCCACCACACGATGATCTCGAATGGATGAATCGAAATCAGTCTGATTTTGGAAATGCCTACAAACTATGGTGTGTAGTAAAGCAAAACAAAATTGTAAAAATATATCGGATTGTATAATTTTGTATACAAAATAAAAAGTGTTATTTGTAGTTCTAAATTTTAATTATCTCCTAAAGTACAAAATATTCAAAACTATCGCAAGTATTTACAGTAGAAAAAAAAAACAGCTAAAAGAAATGTAAAAATTCTCAAATTTGTTTAATTTACATTTTAGCTAAAATGCTAAAGCAAAATAAAAATCCAACTTAAATCCTGCTCTGGCTCTGGACACACAGGACACCTTAAAATGTCATCTGTGCAGAAAATGGACAGGGTCATATACTCTTTATAAATATGTAACTATTATATATAAATATGTATAATAATGTATAAATGTATAAATAAAATATAATGTTATATATATATGTACATAATGTTATATATATAATATGTTATATATAAATAATGTTATATATACATAGCCATAATAAATATATATAAATATGTACATAATGTTATATATAAATATGTACATAATGTTATATATAAATATGTATTAATGTGAGGTATAACATGTACATAATGTTATATATAAATATGTACATAATGTTATATATAGTCATAAATATACGTTATATATAACATGTACATAATGTTATATATAAATATGTAACTATTCATGAATGATCTGAAAATTGCAAACGTCGAAATCTTTTAGCGTTAGAGAAAGGTTATATCGCTTATATATTAAGACAGGTCATACGAAGTGTCTGCAGTCCGACTACAATAAGCGTTGCATCTTCGGTTCCTAAAACTGAACGAATTAACGTATGTGTTGTAAATGCAGGTGCCCAGTCGGCGAGGAAGTGTATCAGCAAAATGTATATTAATAGAAGGAGAGTACCGATACTCTTCATAATTATGTCATAACTGGTTATTCATACTTACGATAGTCTCATGTATGGACCTTAAAACCATGGAAAGGTATTCACGAGCATATTGGTTGGGATCGGGTCCTTGTCTCAAAAAAAAAAAATCTGGGCCGCGGCATCATAAAATTTAGCCAAATTTCACCAAACAGGCGCTAAACCTCCAGAGTTGGCGAAATTAACTTTTAACATACTCCTTGAGTCTTATTTATAATCAGTGAGTTACCAAAATCTTAACAACCGGTGTTCACTAAGAGAATTGCTCTGTTCAACTTACAGCAAAAAAGTCAAGAACCAGTTCTTACTTTCAACTACAGTTCAACAGCCGGTCCATGAGAACCGGCATTAGCTCACTACTATTTGAAATTCGATGTGCATTTTGAGAAGGTTGCTCGAATTAGAAACAAATTTTTTTACCTGTATATGTGGTGGAATTTTTCGCCAATAGTGCCATTTTCTTCATTCTCTCCTTCACATAAGACCTTTTCAGGAACGGCCCACAAGTCTGATGCCAAAAAATAAGTAACAAATAAGTGAACAACAAAATACAATCAAAAATCAGTACATGCGTTACACATACATTTTGTAATAAACTACGATCATCCTACAATTAATTTTGAATTACAGAATTTGTATTTTAAAAAAAAAAATCTAAGAATTTTATATTCAGATTTGCACAATGGCGCACCCACGTAGGGGGCCCAAGACCCTCCTTTGGGCTAACTAAGCGAAAAATTACGCCAACATACACTGATAAATTATTTTTTTAAAAAAAGTAAGATTAAAAGTAGTGACGTTCCCAACGACATTTACATAAACTCTGGTGACATCGATGAGAATGCCGTTAAGACAAGAAACAACAGTGGCCAGGGGTTGTCTACAAACGCTTTCCAGGAGGCAAAAATAGACCGAAAACCAATATCAAACACAGTTGAAATAGAAATTCTGACTGCATGTATTTCTAATTATGTCAAGAAATCTAATTTTGTTGATGGGGATGGTATTAATGCTAAAAAATCTTTGGGGACCTTATGCAAATTAAAATTTTCCTACGACTGTCAGTACTGTATTAAATCAAGGAAAACCTCATCACAGTCGAAAGTTCTGTTCGTTTTCGCTGAGTAAGCGTAACTGACAAGCTTACATAAAGGTAGAAGACAGTGCCTATTGCAAATTTTGTGGTCTCTTTTTACCCCAAAAAGTTGATTTACTATAGACACAAGCCACAAATAAACCTTTTCCATCATATGAATCCAATTCTCAAAGCCATTGACTTTTTAAGGATCGTGGAAGGAGAAAAATTCTCCTGTGGATTAAGTAATAAATAGACAGAGGCAAGTAAAAGCAAGTTTTGCAGAATAGGGTTATTCTTAAACCTATTATCAAAACGGTAATTTTTTTGTGGAGAACAACGGCTGGCCATTGTAAAATTTTATGAACATAATCTGGTACTACTTCTAATGATTTAAGTATCTTGCACTGTAGAATTATTAGTAATTTAATAATGATAAATATATATGATGTGTATAATGATAAATATATATGATGTGTATAATGATAAATATATATGATGTGTATAATGATAAATATATATGATGATATTTAATAATAATAAATATTGCTATAGTTTCTAACCATTTTTTCCTACCAAAAATTTCTTCACCATTGGGCCCCCAATGGAAAAATTCTGGGTGAGCCGCTGGATTTGAAATCCTTAACCTAACCTGAAAGTTACACTATTATTATTATTATTAATAATTGGGCAGTGGGGAAATAGGAAGGGTGGCCGCCGGAGACGGCGCTGTAATCCCAGGCGGTTGGGGAAGGAAAGGGGGTGGGTATTCGAAAGAACCCGAGAGTTACAAGATTAATAGTCTAGTAATCTGCAGCAAATCTGGATTTAAGACAGCGCGAGCTCTTCCCTCACGCATGTCACCAAGCCAAGGTTGCGTCAAGTATTCTCCCCCTCCAAGACGTACGGACGAGTTGAAATCCAGTGTAATCATTTAATCTGTGGCGTAGGAAAGGGGGGCTTAGAGGGATCAAGCCCCCACCCCATTGAATAACAGAACACACCATTTTCTCTAAAGCCAGGTGACGTAATATTCTTTAACCCGCGAGAATGTGCTCGGTGTGCTTTACACCCCAACTGATTATATAGTATTATTTCGTTAAAAATGTCAAATTTTACAGAGAACAACAAGTAGAATCTTCTCTTTGTCACCCCACCCCAAAAGAATGTGACTTTGAAGACAGCTGTAAAGAGTTTGGCCAGTTTCAGAAGCAAGGGTGGACGGTTCTTTTTCATAAATTGTAAGACGTGGGGCGCGAAACACCCCGCGAGGACACGCGCGGGTTAAAGCAGCTTGAGAGCTCCCCCCACCCCATGGAATTTTGAATTGCTACATCACCTCATCTAATTATTCATTATTAAATGGGTTTTAACAAACCAAATTTTCAATAATTTCCTTACCCATAACTTTCATAAATTTCCCTTTACTACTTATGTTTATTTAAATACAATCGAACTCGGTTTATATGAGAAGGTAAAAATATGTAAAATTCCTCGTATTAGCCGTTACTCATAAAACCTGTGAAAGGAATAAAAATTTCAAACTACACGCAAGTGATAAAATAATTAACTTGGGTAATTTTCTTAGTGCAAGATTTACTTTATATCATTTAATAAACATAGAATTTTCAACCTTACCTATATGGGGTCTATTTTTATTACACTGTAAATAAATACACATATGGTCTCATTTCGCTTAATTTCACCTCAATAGTTATTGAAAAAATCAGTAAGTTTTGCTTGTTTGCTTGTCAGATTCATTTGTGCATCTGGTGTATCTCGACGTTTTCTTTTCCTTCGTTTTCGTCAGAAAAAACGGAAAAAATGTCATGGAAAAGGGAAAAATCGCATTAAAGTTGGACAGATATTTTTCTCGTATTTGTCGAGATTCTGCTTTTGTGTTCGTAAAAAGCGTGAAATTCTTAATATAGTTAAATAGTGAACTAAACTTAACCTGCAGATTGCTCCTATTAACCCGCGAGCTGGCAGGCGGGACGTTTCACACACAACTTAAACTTGTGAAAAAGAACCGTCCACCCTTGCTTCTGAAACTGGCCAAACTCTTTCCTGTTGCCTTAAAAGTCACGATCTTTCGGAGTAGGGTGACAAAGAGAAAATTCCACTTATTGTTCCCTGTAAAATTGGACGTTTTTAATGAAATAATGCTATATAATTAGATGGGGTGCCAAGCACCCCACGTGCGTCCTCGCCCTCTCGTGAATTAAGTGAGTTGACTGTATTTATGAAAGTAACTGTATTGGTGAAAGTGTTTGACATGACATTCCATTGTCAATCAGTGACAATCATTTGCTATGAAAAAGTTTGGTATGTTGTAAGTGACTGTATTGGTGAAGGAGTGTTTGACATGACATTCCATTGTCAATCATTGACAATCATTTGTTATGAAAAAGTTTGGCTGTATTTATGAGAGTGACTGTATTGGTGAAAGTGTTGTTATGACATTCCATTGTCAATCGTGACAATCATTTGACTGTATTTATGAAAGTGACTGTATTGGTGAAAGTGACTGTATTGGTGAAAGTGTTTGACATGACATTCCATTGTCAATCAGTGACAATCATTTGCTATGAAAAAGTTTGGCTGTATTTATGAAAGTGAAAAACCTCTCCAACTAAGCCACAGCATGAAACCAGTGCCGCATTGACCAATAGGCTATACTAAGATATAGACTAGGGCGGCAAAATTTTATGTATTGAGTCTGATATAACAAAATCGATATCATACGATGATATATAATCAGATGTTTTGCCAAGAAGAAAGCTAGACGTCATGCTTGCTACTTCAATACCAGCGTTCGATAGGCTTGTATCTTTTTGCTAAAATTAAAATTTATTTTAATAAAATTAAATTTGATTTATTATATACCAAGAAGAGATAATACTTCAATATAAGTTAATATTGTTTAATGTTTATGTTTCAATTTTTGTTTCTCAACATATTTATTGTCGACAAATTTTTTTGGCGTATATTGAATGTAACAATTTTTATGTTCCTACAACTGATTGGTGGGGCGAACAGGTAGGAAAGGGCGGCATAAATCCGCCCATGCGTGAAATTATAAGTAATAAAATAAAAGCTGCATCCAAACAGATGAACTTGTTGAACAAGTAAAAGACTAATACCAAATTCCAGTTCATTGGAATTCATTTAAGGCTTAAATTTTCATGTCATACCAATTTAATTTTTGCTCGTCACTATTGTAGTTTGGTTACAAATTTCTTGTTATATGAACATTTTAATTACAATTGTGGCTTTTTTTAAATGATTTGAAGCGTCAACGAAGGCCTGAGAAGATATTAAAAAAAATATATATATTTAGAAAATAAATAATATTTAGTCGGGGGAAGGGGTGAAAACTTCACTCACACAAAGCACCATATTTCCTAAGTTGAAAAATTTACCTGCACTGACATTTTTACTGTCCTGCAGGGCAGTAGCTTGAAGCTCTTCACGAGGGTGGGGAGCTTGGAATTCGTTAATGTTTTGATGTATATTTTATTAGTATATTTTCAACAAATATAATATACTAAACATCTGAAATAAAGACATGAAATGTTTTAACGCAGTTAATTATTTCTTAGTACTGTACGTTTCGACAAAACTTAAAAGATAGATAACAATACGTATGGAATAAATAAATAACGTTCAAAATGGTTTATGTGAATAATTCATTTTTAGCAATGAAATCCAACTAATCCATCATTAGATAATGAAATTACTCGCAAAGAAAAGGATGGTTCGTCGACTTCTGGTGGGACATGAACCCATAATCTTTTGATTGACGGTCAAGTGCTTTACTTTTAAGCTACTAACGTCAGACTTTCTTCCCCTTGCGAGAGTATATAAGGTGTTACTATGGACATTCGCAATTAATGGGGCCGTGCTTGGACTGCTTCTTAGACCAAAGCGACGAAAGAAGCCAAACGTCCGACAGACGAGACTGGCATTGACATTTATTAAAGTCAAATGGTTCGCAGCATAGCTTATAATGAGAATCGTTGGACCTCTCCAAGACCTTCACCACTTTACTACCGGGCACACCACGTATGGTGTGATTTTGTTTGGCCATTCACAAAGCTGGTAGTGAAGTGGTTAAGGTTAACTGTGCCAATGATTAAAACAAAGATTCATACTTTCAAATTTACTTACCTATGCTTTGAGGATGCCTACATATAAACACCATATTCCCTTTGTTGCTATTATCCAGGATTATCGAATCGCTTTTGAGAAGAAGCTCATCGCAATCGATGGGAAAATTGATGGACTCTAATCCGATGATTTGTTTCGATGTATCGATGTTTAATATCTTGCACTGGTTAGCGACCTTATCGATTAAAACGTTTCTTTTAATGACCATGGGTATCTTGGATGAATCACAAAGAATGATACTCGAATTTTCTTGATTGACAAAATCGGAACCCAGCGTTTGATTCCAGAGTTGATTGCCTGCGAGGAAAAAAGCGATATAACACAAATATCGATGAAAAGGAGGTAGCACACACATCGATTAATCGATTTGGAATAAGCATCGATTAATCGATTTGGGATAAACATCGATTAATCGATTTGGAATAAACCTCGATTAATTTATTGATTTGGACTAAACGTCGATTAATCGCTTTGGGATAAACATCGATTAATCGATTTGGGATAAACATCGATTAATCGATTTGGGACAAACCTCGATTAATTGATTGATTTGGACTAAACATCGATTAATCGATTTGGAATAAATATCGATCAAAAGTATATGATATATTGCAACTTGAAGTCGAGTGCAACCAGCTAAATAAAGAAGATATGAAGAAATCTACATTAGTAGTCATTCCCAAAATGAGCTTTATTTGTTTGAAAATGCTCAAAATATTGTTTATATTTGTTTGCTTTGCTTTACAGAATCTATGTTCATTTTATTTTCGTCCTATATTATTTACCATATTAAATATAACCATCGATGAAATCCGTTTCCGTGCAAAATCGTTTATTGCAAACTCCTTACTATGCACTGAAAGGAATTAGCGTTTTTTTTTCAAAAATTCTCTGATTTCAAAAGCTGGAAAATTTGTTTCATCATGTTCGCCTCAGTTAGAAAGACATTCTTCCGATCACTGAATTTTCCGAATTTTCCACACATTTTTAAAAAATCTCGCAATCGTTAAATCCGGTCGCGATCTTTTACTCGTTAAATGCAGGCACCACAAAAGTATTACTCGCGAAAGATGATTAAATTGTATACGATTAACTGCACTTGATCATTATACCAGACAATATCCGCACCTTCTTCGTTAAATCCGGAAAATCGCTAGGTACGAGCTCGTTATATGTATATAGGTCCTACTGTATAAACATATTCATTTATGAGTTAGATGTTAGACTGCTACAGCGCACTAGATTGCAGAGGCATAGCCAGGTGATGAGTGAGACATTGAGTGAGTCAATGCGTCCATTAACAATTTTGTTTCTGTATTAAAGAACGAAAAAGAAAGAGGAGAAAACGTATAAAAAATGATAAAATAGAGAGTGCCTTCTATTCTACATGTGGTTTCTACAAAAATGCTCATGGGTCCACCAATTCCTGGCCCCCTACTATGTGAAAAAGCGCGGCATTTAATGCAAAGCTAGATGGGGATGTTACGTTTAAAGCAAGTTCTGGATGGCTTAGAAAGTTCAAACAACGGCATGGAATACGCCAAATAGAAATTCATAGAAAAAATTGTCAGCAAAAATATCCTGTCCAATTATCCGAACTTTCGATCAGAGGTGGATTAAACCTATTGGGGGGCCCCTGGCCGTAAAAATTTCGAGGCTTTGAGACCCAAGCCCTAAAACAAAACAAAAAAAATTGTGTAAGGATCTGAGGACTTTTTCGGGAAGATTTCAGTAGTAAATTTTTAGTGAGTTCCTTAAACCGGCAATATGTAACTAATAATAAACTCAACGTTTCAAGAAAAATCAGATATTTATTCAAAAAATTTAATAGTAATAAATTACCTTAGTGCTTAAAAAATGTTTTGTATATAAATTTGTGTCTTGATTTTTCTTTTCTTTGACAAAGTCATCAATTATTTTTTCAGTGTCTATTTCATCCAAAATTTTTTGTTCTAGGTATAATATGGCCATGTTGTTCAATCTGTCTTCTCCTATCGTACTCCTTAAATGGTTTTTAACGTATTTTAAAACTGACAAAGATCTTTCACCTGTTGCATTTGATATTGGCATTGTTAAAAATATTTTCGAAATAATATCTACATTAGGAAAAGTTCCACTCTCTTTGTACACTTCGAACTATTATTCAATAGCACTTCTGGCTATTTATTTATCAACACTTCTGATTATTTATTTATCAGTTTCTTACGTTCTTATTATTTCTCCTTTCATAACAACATATATTAATATTCTTTATAAATGTTCTTGCGAACTTCTTTTATCATTTATAACTTTTTAATATCACTTGAGATATTATATCGGGCTTCCAAACATAAATTTTTTACCATCATTCATCTATATAATTATTTTCCGTAACTTCTGTAGACATGTAATAAACAGTACTTACAATTCGATTGGACTCTTTACGTCCTTGTATATATATCCAAGCGAGATAAATACTTACTAATACACACTTCAATAATAATTATTAATAATAATAATAATTCACCAATAATCCCATTGATTATGCACCCCATAATAGATAAAAAAATTCTTTTCTTCTTTTTATTTATTAGTTTTTTATTTATAAGTTTTATTTATTCAACAATAAGGATTATTTCCTTAAAATGATGATATTAATAATAGTTCGACGGGAGTTTTAGAAAAATTAATACAGTCGGAGCAGGACATAAACGTCCTCTCCTCCTCGAAGATTTATCCAGAAGCTCCGATTTTCGCGCGGAAATATTGTTTAAACAACGATCCAATGACGTCCAATAACCTTTCAGCATTCTAGCGCTCAAGTGTATATGTGTGTACACACACATACATACACACGGGATAAGCATCAAGGCCCGTGCCCAGAGGTTAAATCAAAGTCGTTCTTCTCAACTTCTTATAAGAAAAATGGCGTTGTTGAGAACAGGGTTTCCGCCATTATAATTTTATTTCATTTAATTCTAATTTTACCCATTTAATTATACGTGGCATATATATATCCCATATGGGGGCAGGGGGAGCTCAAGCCCCCCCCCCTCCTAGCCGTTTAAAAATTTTATTTGCCCGATTCTGCTATGCATTTACTTTCAAAAGTTTTACAAGCACATTTTAAAATAAGGTACTTTTTAGCTCATTACTAATTGCCAAGCAGTATCAATTATTTTTGTAGCATTTTAGTATCTTGTACATTCACTAAAATTTTTGACAGTCTTGAGAAGAAAGTAATAATATTTCTTATTCCTTCCCCTCCCCACCGCCAGAAGTACTCATATGGGCACCCATGATGTATGATGAAACTACAGTTATAACTAGAGCCCGGATTATATGCACTAAGAAACCAGCAAAATATGCACTGAGCCTCAAAATATCCACTTAAAATGAGTAAACATGCACTTAAAATGAATAAATATGTACTTAAAAAAATTTTAACGCTTGAAAACCTTATATCCCGTATTTTAAAACAAATAGATTTATTAACAGCCAAGTAGAAAAACTCGATATACATTAAATCATATGTTTTATATATCACAAATTCTATGACTGTATATCGCAATGTATCTCTCGTTGTTCTAAGCAGTTAAGCTTTATCTTCTATCATGTAATAGCATTTTTATGGCCAAAAGGAACCTTTTCAGAGCTATAAAAAATATTGAACAGAATATAGAATATACATTTTTGCTGGTTTTTATTACGAATAGTTTATCGATGATAGAACGATGTCTATCACTGAAGGAAAATGGTGTGGAAATTTAGAATAAGTGTTTGTTTTAATTTGACTTTCAATCAATTGCCAGCCAAGCACAGTAAAACTCAGCTTTGGTTTTCCTAACAAGGATGGTGGCTATAATTCAGCTACGACAACATTTTGGCACCTTAAGACATAATTAAACGTGTACATTTACGAATTCCATTGCCTTTCCACTCAGATAAGAAGTAAGAAGAAAGTTCAACTTTAGTATTGTGGTGAAATTTTTCAGATGAGAGAATAATAAAATTCTTAAAATTACTAAAACCCTTAAAATATGCATTTATTCTGGAAATTCATGGTTTTTGTGCATTTATATTCAAAAACACTAAAAACAGCTAAAATATGTAATTGAATATATTACGGGATCTAGTTATAACAGTAGCATTTAATCATTCTACACTTATTTTTGCAGTGGTGCACCTAAAATATTCCTAAGGAGGGAAATTTTTGGTGGAAAAAATGGCCAAAGACCATATCAACTACGATTGTTTTTTTGTTCATTTGTCATTATTAAATTACTACTAATTTGACAGTGCAATATGCTTAAATGATTAAAAATGGTGGATTTTTTTGTACAATTTTACAATGGCCAGCTTTTGTTTTCCACAAAAGATCACTGTTTTAGTAATAGGTTTAAAAATAACCCTATTGTGCAAAACTTGCTTTTCTTGCCCTCTGTCCAATACTTGATCTACAGAAAGCATTCTCCCTTTTTGTGACCTTCAAAAAACTCATCGGCTTTGTGAACTGAATCCTTATGATAGAGAAAAGTTCTAATGTTATCTGAACTTCTTCAATGGCATTTTCTTCCAATTATTAAATTCTTTTGAAACAAGTAGATCTGTGGCTTGTGTCGATCTTAAACAGACTTAATGGGGTGAAAAGAGAACACACAAAATTTGCTATAGGCACTGTTTTCTGCATTTAGGCAAGTTATGTTTACTCAGTTCAGATGGACAGAACCTCCAACTACGGTGAGATTTTCCTTGACTTTATACAGCACTTGTGACGGTCGTGGGAAAATTGCAATTTGCATATGGTTACCAAAGACTTTTAAACATTGTTATCCTATTTTCATCGGTGAGGTTAGATTTCTTGACATAATTAGAAATATCTGCAGTCAGAATTTCTATTTCAACTGTTTTGGTCTACCTTTACCTCCTGGAAAGCGTTTGAAGACAGCCCCAACTCACTGCTGTTGCTTTCCTCAACAGCAGTCTCATCAATGTCACAAGAGTTCAGGGAAATGTTGCTGGGATCGTCACTACTTTCAATTTTACTACTTTCAAAAAAAGAATTGCTGTTGGCGTAATAATTTCTCACTTCGTTACCCCAAGGGGGATGCAGGTGTAATAGGCCTATGTAGGTGCGCCAGTGCATGTTTGAACTAATATGATTTTTAATTAACTTTAATTTAAAAAAAAGAACGTTTTGTACTTATATACGTAAAATACGTGAATAATATTAAGTATTGCATCTTTCGCTTTTTGTGTTGTGGTATTTTTTAACGGGGAATCTCTCGAACTCGGGCCCTTTGAGATTCGGTGGCCCCTGGCGGCCGCCAGATCCGTCAACCGCTTAACCCGCCGCTGCCTTAGAATATCCGCCTCCAGTCCCAGTCTGTTCGATAATCGACGCTCTACTGTACATATTTCATATTTGTACTTGTTTGATACACTGGCGTACGCAGGAGGGTTTGATAGGGATTGTAACCCCCAATTCCAATGAGATTTTGTATATATACACATAAATATATGGCGTTGTAGCTCTGTAACCCCCCCTTGTAAGCCTGTAACCCCTCTTTATTAACTTTCTGCGTACGCCTTTGGTTTGATATTTTTACTTGTTTGATATCTTAATCGGAACTCGTCACGCTAATCTTACATCAGCGTTTTGTCCAATCGTCCCTCACATCAGTAGAATTCCTGGCAATACCTTGTAAAATTATTTCTTCATCACTTAATAAATAAATATATTTTATTATAATTTTAACGAGTTAATTTGAAAAACAATGTAGGATATTACATTAGGTAACTTTCAAGTATATAAATCATACACTACTTTATAAACAAAATTACTTTTATGAACATTCTCTCGTAAGGATATAAAAATCGAGAAACGTTGCGTTAAAAGGAAAAAAGTCATGATGCTTTGGTTTAGAAGCATGCAAATCAGCGCCGAATTTAGGTATAGGCAGGGCCGGCGCAAGCAAATTTGGCGCCCTAGGCGAACGACGTGTGCACCCCTCCCCAGGTAAAAAATTGACACCCTTACCTCATAAATAAATGATTAAAAAAAATATTTTTTTTTTTAAATTTTGCCATTGAAGGGCAAAATTATAATTCTCAATTGTCGTGTAACTATGGACAAAAAAAAGATCAAAAAGAAAAAGCGTCCTTTAAGCCTCTGGTACAGAAACGGTACTGCTCACGCCACTGAAAGGTGTAGCGGCAATGAGAAAATATTACGCAAATTGGTTAGAGGAAAATTCGTTAATGTAAAAACAGCAAGAGGTTGAGGGTCTGGAAAAAATTGGATAGAGAGGCATGTATACGAAAGAGTGAACATTAGTTAAGGTATGTAATCAAAAATAATTCCATCCATTTATTACCAAGTTCATCTCAATTATCTTGCAGTATTATTTTTAAAAAAAATCTATTGTGATGCCGCCTAACTCGCCTATATGGTAGCTCCGGGCATGCGTATAGGCCAAGTAGGTACGGTCTCAGGACTCCGCAATTTTGGGGCTCCCGCAAAAGTTCTGAAAGGGCCTGATTCGAGCTAAATTTTAGCATCGTTTTAATCTTGTTTATTTACAAGAGAAATTTTTATTATTGACATAGCCTACTTGGATATTGAAGAATGGACTTTAAGGAAAAAACATAATTTATTTACTAAATATCGCGAAGACCACATTCTTTAAGAGCCCATGCTATTCATAAGAACCGTAAAATCTTAATCAGGCACTGATGTAAATAATGACTGAAAAACAAAGAAGAGAAGGCATGCTTTCCTTACCATTCAACGAATCGACTAACACGATTTCTCTTTCACCGATAACTGTACAAACTGGGGTTTCTCTGGAAGCACTATCTCTGCAGTATACTTGAAACGGAATAAAATGTAGCGATTTTGTCCAAACTGTATCACCACTGGCCGAATCTAATGCTATTAAAGTTCCCCAACTTTGGGAGATATCATTAGTCCTAGTGCTGTTGCATCCAAAAATAAGTAAGTGTCCAGTCTTTTCCAATTCAGTTGTTAATTCTGTAAATAAATAAATAAATAAATACAGTCGAGTCTCTATTTAACGAAGTGCCATCGTTCCTCTGAAAAACTTCGTTATAAGGAAAATTCGTTAAATAGAAATTAACATAAATTGTAAAACTTAATTTCGATAAAATGAAAAAGGTTAAATTTGGACAGTAAAAACTAAGTTTAGTAGACTCTTCTTTTCTTACGAGTTTAAATATTTTTTGTATACAAGTACGTAAATATTAATAACACAAGCAAAGACCGAAGCTTACCTTGCATCTATATAATTCTCACACTGCATAGTCGAAATAGAGAAATAATCACTAATTTTGCTTTGTACAGGTTTCTTATTAAAAACGTTTTGTTTATAGAAATTCTCACACTTTTGTAAATATCGAAATACGTCATCTATAACATTTTCTTCAAACTGTAATCCCCATCGGATTGTTTCGAATGCCTTTTTCACTTCGTCTTGTGAAGGTTTCCCAACAGTCTCTTCATAATCATCATCATCTCTTACTGTAAATTCTTCATTACATTTTTTAACACTTTACAAGATTTCATGCTCCGTAGAATATTCGGCGGTTACATCTTCATTGACGTTCAAACATCAGAGAGATCTGTATATTCTTCCAGATGTCCCGTATATGCACCCCCCCGATTTGAACCCCATTTTTAAACAATGAAACACGTACATGCGAGAAAAAAATTACGTAGCTTAACTACACGTGCACAGTAATAACACTTTTTACTACACCCTCGCCAGCGCTGTCTTGAAGGAAATCGTTGAGTGTAAAAAGCACAATAGCAAATTATCTGAGAAGACGAAACAGCTCATGAAAAGGCGAAGAGATATGAAGGTGGACAATCGAAATACCAGTTCCAGGATTGAGTACATAGAACTTTGTAAAACTCTGCGCAAAAGCATGAAAGAAGACATAAGAAAATTCAACTGTGAGTTAGTAAGGAAGGCCATTGAAAATAACAAGAGCCTTAGGGTTGTTAAAGGAAGTTTATCTGTTGGGAAGAAACACATCATTGCATTAAAAGGAGAGGATGGCACCGTAACAAGAAATAGGGAAGAAATACTTAGAAGAGTTGAAGAATTCTACAAAAAACTATATGAAAGTAACAGTGGATTAAACGAAGACTCTGAGATAGTCGAAGGAACAGCTCCTAAAATCTTAAAAGAAGAAGTTTCATTTGCAATAAAAAGTATGAAGAAAGGAAGAGCCCCTGGTGATGATGGTATTACATTAGATATCCTAAAAGAAGCTGGAGAATATGTAGAAGACATACTTGCAAAATTCTTTACCAAATGTCTTAACAGCGGTAACATACCAAACCAATGGGATTCTGCAACAGTAATTCTTTTGCATAAAAAAGGTGATAAAGAGGATTTAAAAAATTACCGACCAATTAGCCATGTGTGTGTGTGTGTGTGTCTTTGGGGCAACTAGAGCGCACCTGAAAGTAACGCGCGATTGAAAATCAAAAAGGGGTCATACCCATATTGCTGAAAGTCTTGTCCCACTTCAACGATCCTGGATGGTTGTTGAAACTGCATGGCACAAACCAAAAGATAGCAGCGACATAGAGGATCCATGAGTTGAAAGATAACAGGAAACATGCTTTCCTGGATTTGGACATGGGCCCTTTGTCTTCCTCCAGCATTAAAGGTGGCGTCCCTGAATCTTCCTGGTACTTTTTCTTCGAGTCCATTGCCATTTCCTTAGCAATCTGGCCATTTCCGGGCACCGCAAGCACCTGAAAAATGGCACCACTGCTCTTTCTAGCAGAGTTATGGGCGAAAGGGGTTTTTTCGTCATTTCTTTTAGGTCGTAGATTCCAAAGGAAAGTCCCTACGCGATCAAAAGCACGACTACGCATTTCCATTTCAAATTGATACTGCCGTATAGTCTATTTTTCTAATTGGATTATTGTGTCCTATTTTCTCTTCCTTTTCACCCTACAATTTCCCTACAAATAAATAAAGAAATAAACTGTATTAATAGTATAATGCTTCAACAATTCTTCAACACATAAAATTAACAATAAATAAATAAAAAATAAAAAAAAAATTTGACATTATTTATAAAAACATTTCAAATATGGTGAGAGGTGGAGACGATCTGGAAGCTTAAGGGTGATATTGATATAACAAATCAACCTCACCATAAAACTCTTTAAAGCGCATTTTCCTAACTGCGCATTTTTGCGCACTGTTAATTACGTTATCAATCATCGTTGCAGGCGCAGAATGTAATGCGCTCTGGGAACACATTTTTATTGTCATAATCTTGATGGAAGTCGACCTCCATCAAAGACTGAGACCACTTCTGAAGAAAATTCGCAAAAGACGATTGATTGATTGTTTGGCTTTTTTATGGCGCAAGAGCATCTGGGCTATACTGCGCCAATCAAATGCAAAAGACGAACCGAAACGTCAAGTTTTTTGAGTAATTACACTCTGCTTACATTTTACACAGTTTAACTCGAAAATCTGTTTTTTGCAAATCTGGAATGCCCTCTGTACTCACAGTCAAATAAGTGGATTCGTTTTTACTTTCTTAATTTCTTACATATGGTACCATATTGCATCATACGAGGAATCCATACATAGTATTCATTCTGCATTAGTCCAAATTTATTCTTATTCCTTTCAAAAAAAGTAAAAAATAATTACATATATACATATTACATAACTATATATTGCATTCAGAAAACTTATAAAACCTAAGTTTAATTTATCACAAAATTTATTTAAGAACAAGCACTTGGACCAGTGGTTCCCAACTGGTGGTCCGCCAAAGAGTCCCAAGTGGTCCGCGAGACGGGTCATTATTTAAAAAAACGATTAAAAAAAATACTTATAAAAATATTATTATTATTAAATATTAAAATTAAATATAAAAATGAAATTGATTGCATATTTGTAGTATTTTACAATCTGACGGAACTTCAGAAAACGGTTCGTATTAAAAGTAATTCGTCTTAAGCGTGTTCGTCTTAACGAGGTTTGACTGCATTATCATTAGATTTATTTTATGTTTATTATTTCTTTTTTTTTAAAGAAAGATTTTACAAACACATTTCCCCCAAAAAATACCCAGCTCGCTTCTGTATTAACGTCTTGATGTCAACTCATACGAATTTTCCAAAGTTGTCCGCGGCTTAAACTGAGTTGGGAACCACTGGCTCAGACGATCAAAATGGATTTGGCCTTGCTTGCACTCCTGGGTTGATAGGCCATTTTGTTGCCCACTTCGGTTCAGCGCCCAATGCGACGACACCGGTCGCACTGCCCTTAATCCATTACTGGTAAATATTACTAATAAACAGGGCTAGACATAGTCGCAGCGAATCATACTTGTCGGATAAGAATGATACTCACCGGATGAAAACGATACTTGCCGGATAAAAACGTTATTCGCGAGCCTGAAAATAAAGTTATGGAGAAAACGTAGTAAAAAGTTTCCCACTCGCCTATCCGCAAAAGTCCAGTCGTTAATAGAATCCAGGCGACCAAATGTGTTGAACCCTGCTCATAGGGATTAATTAATGCGGAATTTAAACGTATTTAATATACTTAATTATGAAGAGATACACATAAACATTTCGCCGACAGCGTAAAAGGCTCGTCAACATTTCAACAACATGGCATCTGTTGGCGTCGATTTGCTACAGTGCTACTTATATCCGAAAGAATAAGTAAGGCCGGATTTAGGGTACCAGGCGCCCTGCGCACAACGATTTTTGGCACACCCCTCCATTGGCGTAACTAAGGGACTAACCCAACGCCAACTAGAGGACAAAGCCAGAGTGTTGTTTCTTATCTGTATCTATGAGTCATCAGCTTTGAGTCAAGCATGCAAGACCAGTCGTATTGTTTTACCCAGTCTTAACGAAAGTACGCGTGTTAAAGTGTGCTGTTATTTTGTCTCCTTTCGAAAGATTTTATCGATTTGTGATGTTATATTAACCACGTATAAATGGTCAATAAGTGCTCTGTGTAGAGGCAATTGTAAAAATGGACCAGGTGTCAACGTCTTTGGTTTCCCGAGCGACATTGGATTACGACGAAAGTGGATTTTTGCGATTAAAAGAAAGGATTTTGAGCCAATTAAACATTCAAATGTAAGATGTTTATATAAATGATATTTATAAAAATTGTTAATGAAAATTTGAAGTATTTTTATTATACAGCGCTCACGCAAATACATCGTATTAATTTGCTTGTTTAGCTATACTTACTTTTGAATGATGAATTAACATTCCTTTTTTTTTAACATATATGTCTATTTCTAAAATTAATGTGGATTTAATTTATTGGCTCTAATTGGGTCGTTACCCCTAAAACCATTATTTTTGAGAACTGTCCATAAATGATGTTGCACCTTTTTGAATAATTTTTTTACTCCCCATCCACGAAATATCACACTTTATCATCCCCGCCACAAAAACATTTTAAAAAAATCTAAAATATATTTTAAAAATTTGCGGTGTTTGTGATGTCACGATTTTATGACCCTCTTGTTGCCACAAAGTGTCACAAAATTTTTGAACCCCCTTCTCCTTTAGGTGTGACATCATTATGGACAGTCCCTATGCTCAAATGTATTCACACATGATCTTGCTAAAGGCTAATAAGCAAAATAATTACAACAGTACACCTTAAAAAAAATCCAGGCTTCTGTTCCACACATGGTATTGTCGCCAAGAAATTTCGCCAAGCATCACTTATATGCATTTTCAGCCAATATTTTGCTCATTTCTCACTCGCAGGAAATAATGTGCATTTTGCATCCTGTTATTTGTATAATTTCGGATATATATATATATAAAACCTGTTTTGTGGGTGGACAATGTAAAAAGAATAAACATTCACTAAATGAATATTAAGCACAGGGATGACAGAATTTTCCACCAAACGGTGGTTTCTCGCTTTTTGTATACGTTGGAGATCCAAGATTTTTATTTTTATTTTTTCTAGATCCAATGGTTTTTTCCTCTCACGCAAACCCCTGTTTTCCGCCTCTAATGAAACTAATATTTTAATATGTTTTAAATTTAAAATTGAGGTGTTTATGACTTTATTATCTTGAATTGAGCTTTGTAGTTTATTAGTTTATATATGTATATGTGTAAGGCATAATGATCTTTATTAATAATGGGTTCTTTTCAACAGGTATGTGAACTTTATTTTGATACTAATGACATTGAAAGAGAGACTCATGTGTTCATTGAAAAAATGGGGAAAAACTATCAGTTCCTTTAAAAAATCCAAGGCTACGTAATAATGAAGTTCCTTCAAAACTTCCTGGGGCTCCAAAGTATTTATCATCTGCTACCTCATTTCGAAAAGGTGCAGGTGAACCTCGTGTTTGTACTGAAAATAAGCAGTTGGAAAAAGCAATTGCTGAGAGCTTGAATTCCAAAAAAAACATGAGGACTATAAAATGAATTTTGGTACCCTGAATGAACTGAACAACTGCATGGTTAAAAGCAAATTTAATGATAAATGGACTTTCGTATTACAGCCGAATACTGTTGTAATAGGAAATTTTGAGGTATATCCTACTCCGTCCTTTAAGTATTGTGTAGTTGTAAATAATGATATGCAGTTATCAGTATTTTACCAGTCTGTGGAATTGAAAAAGTTGAATAATTTAAAATTTCCAATGCATGAAATTGAAGACATTCTAAACAAACTTAAGGTTGTAGAACCAGGAACATTAGATAATGTTGATATTATTAGTATTATTCACCCATTAGTGGATAAATTAGAGTATAATGTTAGTGATGATAAAAAGCATGTTGTTCAATTTTTAAAAGAACAATTAAATTTGTTACATTTTCGAAAACAACGTTTGAGATATTCGCCACATTGTTTAGTTTTTGCATGCTTTTTACAATCCATCTCACCCCATGCCCATAAATTTTTAAGGAATTCTGGTAATATGATAATGCCTCATCCTCTTACTCTTCGCAACGTTTGTAATAATTTAAACGTCAGTGTACCTGAAGAGCAGCAAGACTCGTACTTTTTAAGATACGTTAAAGGAACAATAATTTTAAAGATACATTAAAGGAGGAATAAT
>QLNU02015003.1:122309898-122358300 GCA_006491805.2 Dysdera silvatica | reverse complement strand
GAAATCTGCCACTGATCATATATATATATATTATAGGCATATACGATATATATGTATAAACAGAATTGTAGCTCGGCAATCTCTCCCTTATATATTATTTACATACATCACTGATGTTCATGGGCACCCATATGGGGTTTGGGGAATCCCCCTGCCATTCAATAATTTGATTTGCCTGATATGTGCTACACATTTACTTTCAAAGTTTTACCAAACATTTTAAAATCAGGTACTTTTTAGTCATTACCAATTGCCAAGTGGCACCAATTATTTTTGTAGCATTTTAGTATCTTGTACATTCATTAAAATGTTTGACAGCCTTGAGAAGAAGGTAATTTTTCTCAACCCCACCCAGAAGTATCGATATGGGTGCCCATGCCGACATTATCATGTAATGTTGTTACACCAATGGGATGCCGGGACGAATTACAAAAGACACTTAAGCATGTACGTAAACCACAAATGATAATCCAAATTAATTATTTGATACATGCAAGAATTGTTATTCAAAAACTTCTTTAACAAATTAAAAAAAAAATGAATTCATAGATTGCTTACTTTTGACATTCTGCGAATGTTCTCGTAACGAGATCTTTCAAAATGATCTTGGGATGATGTCCCAGCACCTGTTTTAAATTATCTTTTAAAATGCCATTCATTTAATGAACTTGTTTAAAATGTCAAACTGTACTTTGAAAACTTGCATATATCGTGCAGTGGATCTTGGCCGTCTTAATATGCTTGCGTAACTAGAATATTATTGGAATTTATTACCTGAAATTTCCTTTAAATTCACCTCTTGTAGTTTTAGTTCCTCCAAAACCAATCTTTGACCATTTTTGGCCAGATGCAGCAACATCTTTAAAGCCTAACAAGATAAATATAAATTATCAATGATGATATGCTAAGTAAATCATCCCTTGAAAAGATACAAAGTATCAAAGAAGAAATTTACATATAAAAGATTAAACACTGGTAAAATAACAAATGAAGAGGGCCATCCAAGCTTTCAGGTGCATAAGTAGCAGTCCTTTATCAGGAGTGATGATCTTTATTATTGATAAAGGACTGCCGCCGATGCGTTCGAAAACTTGGGTGAACTTTTCCATTTCCTATTTTACCAGTGTTTTTCTTTTTGCATATAAATAATCAGTGAGAAGGTCTAGTGTTGTTCTTATCACATCACCAAAGTTGAGCATACTAATTCCATGGTACCCATCAACGTAGAGTTTTCAAAATTATTGGGGGATCGAAGTATATATATGTATATTTATACATTACAGTATATGTAACATTTTGATCTTTTTCAAATTATTGGGGGCTCAGGCCCCATATAACTCTATGCCTATGACGGCACCATATGGCTAACCACAAAAAAAAAATATATATATATACACACACACACATACATACACTAATTTTCTCCTATTTCTATGCCTTAAAACATATAATTTTATTTTTTATTGCAATATGGAATATAAGAAATAGTAAACTTTAAAGCATACTTTAAATTGAACAGCATGAGATTTTGTTTGAGCTCTTGACATGAAATATGCCACCAACTGCTCACAGTATGCGCCATTGCTCACGTAAGTAAGAGCTAGTACAAAAGAAAAACATTTTATTTAGGGTCTGATATAATAAAATATATCTACAATTTTTTTTCATATAGAGTATAGGACACACATTTTTGAATCCTACAAAAGTGTAATCTGTAACTAAACGAAAATTCAACTTCGATATATTCCGTGGCCAAAATATTAGTAACGCAATACTATGAATTTGTCCTCTTTCAACTTTGATTACAGCCCTGAACAGGGTAATAACAGCTTACATCCTAGATTAGCGTCTATTAGTTAGTGTCTCCATTCGTCCACTGGTCAACACACTCTGGACTCAACAGAGGAACCCTGGTTCGAATCCAGGATGAGCATGGCATCTCCTTTTCTCCTAAAACAAAAAAAAAAGCTCTAGTTTGAGCTATTTATACGTGGGTGCTGAAAATTATTGTATTTGATCACAGTCGATATTCCTCTGGGCATGGATTGAACAAGCTTTCGATACCATTGTGGAAAAAGATTATCTCACACAGATACAATGGCAGCTCTTAGTTCATTCAGATTACATGGGGCATTTCTAAGCTTCGAATGATATCTTTCCACTTTGTCTCCCAAATGTACAATGAGGTTGAGATCAGGTGACTGTGCTGGCCATAAATGAAATTCAAACTCAGACTCATGTTTCTCAAACCTATTTGAGACAAGTCGAGAATGGTGACAGGGTGTATTATCCTATTAAAAATAACCATCTGCATCGGAGAACACTGTAGCTATAAAGGGGAGCACTTAGTAAGCAACAATGTTGAGATAGATGTTGATGTTTGTTTATGGTTTTGCAGTTCAAGGACTACAATGGTCATGCTGCATCGGGACCTACTGTTTTTCGAAGAATCCGAACCTCTGGACCTACAAATTTCTGAGGAATCCAAACCTCTTAAGGCCTAGGGAACCAAACCCCAGACTACAGTGAGCAGTGTGATCTTTATGAGATTTCTAAGTAAGCATTCTTTGCACTGTTGGGAGTCGAACCCGGGTTAACGGCACAATAGGCAAATGCGTTACCACACTGTACCACATACTACAGGGCCAATTCTGATGTTTAAGGACAATTTCAATAGTATTAAGGGATAAGGTGTAGCTCAGGAAACCATTCCTTAGACCATTATTCCATCACCACTTGTCTAATCGAAGGGTTGTCAATAGGCAGAATGGATTCATGGATTCATTCTAATTCTGCCACAGTCTAATGTTGCCATCAGCGTAGTGGAGAAAGAATCTTGACTTATCAGACTAGAGAACCTTTTTCCATTAGTCAAGTGTCCAACTTTGATGCCCTTGGATCCCGAATACGCGTACTTGTCTACTTTTTAGAAATAACGAAGGTACTCTTGATGGTCCCTTCCTGTGAAGATCAGTCAGTCACAAGATCTGTTGTATTATTATGCATGCAGTATGTTTTGTAACATGCCTATATTGTACTGAGTTGAAATTTGTCTTCCATCTATTGCTGTTTAGGATTAGTGCCAGTCAACTGGTTCTCTTTTAGTCAAATTTATGACCATAATTTATGGTCTTCTTACTACTCATATGGTCATTCTTCTTACTGTTTGAAGTGCTTTGGCTCAACTGCTGTTCTTGAAGCACACAGCACAGCATACAATTTTTTCCTTACCAATCTTATTATAAACATATTTGAAACTTATCAAAACAGATAGAAGTAAATGCATTTTTGTTATTAGAATATTTCAAGTCAATTACCATTTATTTCTCCAAAGAGATAACCTGGAATCGGTGACTCATTGTCAGTTGTAGCTTGTAATAAAATGGGATACTAAACATTTAATAAAGAAGCATTTATTAGTGTTACACAATTGCAACTGCTGACAACAATAATTTTATTTAACCTTGATATACATAATAAATTAGGCTTGGAGGCATAGGCGTAATATGGCAGGGGCAAGGGGGTATTTGCCCCCAAGTTTGTTTTTTTTTTAGAAAAGGGGCAAAATCGTACTTTTTCTCATAAATTTTAGGATTTTTCTTTTTTGCACTCCTTCCCTGTTTGCGCTATATTTAATCCCCAAGTTATGCCACCAATTCGCCATCAGGAGCGCTGCTGTTCATCTCGTCTGATAGTACATAGTCATTTCACTATAATACCCAACTTTCGTTGCAATATACGTCTTATTTCGAAAGTTATTTTTTCTCTGTATTTGTATGTGCAAATGAATATATAGAATTGTAGCTATGTGCCTTCACCATTGTAAACCTATAACCCACACATGAATTTTCTGCATACGCTTATGCAAAGATGCAAGTGCTTCTAAATAATGGCATATCTTTTCAGAGCATGCAGTCAGATGGTTGGGAAGATGTTCTTATCGACATATTTAGAATAGAATTCAACGAGTCCTAAGTTGAATTCCTTTAAAATCACTGTTGCACTGCAAATAAATAAAACTACTCCTAATATCCATATAAGCCTGAGAACTAAAATGAAACACGATTGCGGAAAATCACGTACTACTTTAGTTCTCTAGTATTTTAAGATATTTACTGCGAAATGTAGATTGAATAAAATAGAGTTAAGGTTCACAAGGAAACTTCCTGGACTGCAACGCATGGATTTTGATAAGAGTGGTACCATTGGATAGGTCTTGTCATGAGAAACAAAAAATCCAATGGAACTACCCACCCGAATCCAACTACTCAGGAGCTACAAGGTGATTCGTACAATCCATCCATCATACAATCATTCCACTAACAAAAAAAAAAAATCCTTGAAATGTTATTGTATTGCATAATATTTTACTGTATATGTTGACTGGAGATGTGTTTTAAAATGAATCAGGAACTAACTCCTCACCTGATCCTATGGGATGAATAAAGGGCATGGGCAGAGCCTAAGGAGGCAGTTTTCTCAGGTACTCAACCATGGAGAACTATAGCAGTATCTGTAGTTCATGTTCCGGGCATGCTGGTTCAGGGGAGGTGGCATGCACCCCTGTGATATGTGAAGTCGTGCCCATTCATGAAGGTGTCTTGGGTGAGTCTTGTGACTGTAATACGATTATCGACAAAGCAATTCTCAGCCAGCTTCTTTGTGGTCTTTTATCCCATTATGGACATCCCAGTTACATAAATATAGCCACAAGTCAAGAACAAGTCGTTAGCTATCGCTTGTTCATGTATATGGCATAGCGATTGAATTATAAGAGTCCAAATTTATAACATTCTGTATCAAAAAGTATACTTCTTTAATTGAAATATGCACCAAAACATTGGCTATATTAATAACAGTAGAAAAAACCAGGAAAATTATACAAAATAATATTTCAAGGATTTTTTTTTTTGCTTGTAAGTGGTATGATTTTATGATGGACGGATTGTACGAATCTCCTTGTAGCTCCTGAGTGGTTGGATTTGGACAGGTAGTTCTATTAGATTTTTTTATTTCTCATGACACGATCTATGAAATAGTACCAATCTTAACAAAATCTGTGCATTGCAGTCTACAAAGTTCCCTTGTCAGTCAAAGGGCAGTATTTGTATGTGAAATAATTTTTATTTTTTTATAAATTAGGGTTGAAGACACCTGGTATACACCATCAGCGTAATAAATACAAAATTTATTAAGGAGCATTGCATGTGAAAATGAAACTGGAAATGTAAATAGAATATTAATTTTATGGTAAAGTGAACGTTATCAAGCAGAAGCACATTTAAATTAAACACTGCTTTGTTGATGTCTGTTATCCCTGTAAAGAGTTGTTAACAATAAGGTTTTAACCAGAATTTTTTTCAAAAGAAGCAAATAACTTTTAGAACCTCACTAATCAATAAGTGTTGGTAGCAAAAACATTTCAGAAGGAGGGGGGGGATGGCCCCGTGGATCACCCGCTGGCTACGGCCCTGGTTAACAACAAGCTGCCTTCTACTGGTATACTGTCTTTCCCAATATTTTTATGCCATCGGCGCCCATGAGAAGCCCTATACAAGAGGACCGGAATATAATGAGAAGCTTGGGACCAAAGTAAATGCTTGCTACATCTGACCCGTAAAAATCTTGTTCACTCAAAATGATCGAATTCCATTGCACTTAATCACTATACCAAATAAAATCACATTTTGTTCACTATATCCAGAAAATCGCTAAATGCGTGCTTGTTACGGGCGCCGTTGGAAGGGGGACATATCCTTCAATGATTGTATTAGGGTTCCATATCCCTCCACCCAATTTCAAACACGCATTTTATAATAGGTTACGTCGTCGTACAAATTTAAAATATTTTCTTTCTCTTTTTTTTTTAATCTAAGGAATGTGGTTATATTTTTTCGGCGTAGTGTATTTAGTTCGAAATAAAAAAAATGCACTTTGTCATTTATTTGATGTAATTATACCTTCGTTAAATTGTATTACATATATCTTTTTTTTTTTCGTGGCAGCATTTTCAATGACATGTTTTTATTTCAACTTTCAATTTTTTTTTCTCCAAAAATTTGATTTTCAAATTTTGGAACATTTTTAATAACGTTACAACTAAAACTATAGTTTCTTTATTTTAATTTCACAAGCTCAGGGACCTTTTTGACCCATTAAGCTCATTATAAAGACATATATTAAAAGAACTGTCTACAGCATCACCATCAGCGTAATAAATAGGAAATTTATTTCAATTGAGAAACCGTGGACAGTTTTTCTGTAAATAATTCGTGTGTGAATGAATATTTATAAATTATTCCAAATATCAGACAGAAATTCAGAAATGCTAAGGGTAAGAGTTACGTTAATTTTAAAAACTAATCCTTCTCTTTTCTTGAAAAACGTCTTCTTTTTTCTTGACCTGTCACTATAATTGCTCAAATTGCATTGCATTGCAGTGCATTGCATGTGAAGATGAAACTGAAAATATAACAAGAATACTAATTTTATGGAAAGTGAAAGTCATCAACAAGGAGCACATTTAAATTAAACACTGCTTTGTGGGTGGATGTCTGTTATCTCTGTAAAGAGTGGTTAACAATAAGGCCTTAACCAGAAATTTTTTTGTGGAGGCAAGAATTTTTTACAGCCTCGCTAATGAATAAGTATTGGTAGTAAAAACGTTTTGAAAAGAGGGGAGGGGGCAAATGGGCACTTGAGGCTACCCGCTGGCTATGGCCCTGGTTAACAACAGGTTATCTTCCACTGGTGTGCTGTCCCCAATATTTTATTCTATTGGTGCAAATGAGTGATAACATGTTCACTTAATGTGCCCATGCTAGTGAAAATGCCTAATTCGTCACCTTGTTCTCTCTCCTCCTGAAATTGCTAAAAATTTTCAGTAGTCAGGCTGGTGACATCATACATCAGCCTCTCTTCTATGCTTACAATGCGAGAACTGGGCGAGTACTCGCTTTTGTTTTTCCTCACTGTTGCACTCTTTACTGGTTCAACGGTTTGGAATTCCAGTTTTATCCGCTGTTTTTTTATTAGTGGTGTGTGTGGGTGCACCCCCCCCCCCTCAAAGTATTCCTTGATTCAGTAAATTACAGTGCTTAAAAAAAAACCCTCTGTAAACTACATTTCCAGATTACTTCCCACGTTACTAGCCACTTTTGTCAACATTGAAAAATATTCAGTAAATGACGAACTGTGCAGTTTCGCCAGTGTGTCATTAGCCCAGGTTCCACTCTCAATGGTGAAAAAAAAAAAAGTTTACAGTTTAACTGCTAACTGTAGTCCAGGGCAGAGGAGTAACCTGGGGTGTTAAATATAGCGTAAACTGAGGGGGTAAAAACAGTATGGGGGAAAATTACGATTTGGCTGGCCTCTTTTCTAAAAAAAATGGGGGGCCAAGTGCCCCCACCTTTGTCCTGGCCAGATTACGCCTATGGGTTGGTTTCCTAGACCTCAAGAAGTCTGGATTCCTCTGAAAACTGTAGATTCCGGCTTAACATAACCCATGATGCTATTGTGCCATAGAACATTGTAAATAACATTTGGCAAAAGTTGATGTTATATAAATTTTATAGAAAGTAAATATGTAGAAATATTTAAAATACATATTTAAATAGATAAAAACACATTACATAATTAAAAACATATGCCTATAAAACTATGCTAACCTTGTTTAAAAATTCCATTTCAAACTTAAAGTTGGTCCAAACAGATTTGTTAGTCATAATAGGGCAAATTACAGTCGGAAATTTTGAACAATTTAAATTTTAAAAATGAACGCGGTCGAAAGTGTTGATATATTGATGTCATTATTAAACTAGAATGCGTGAACCACGCACCTTTTGGTTTCCGATAGCAGATTACACTAGGGTCGCTAGGACCTAGAAAGACATATAGAGGGCGCCACAGTTTCAAAGCAATAGGGTTGTTCATCATGTTTTAAAAACGAATAAAAATTATTTTTGAATAATAAAATATTGCTGATTACGAATATCGAAGTGAAATTTAGAAAAAAAAATTGATTACATTTATAATAAGAACAGAAAATACCTGAAAACCAACGAGCTAGTATACCTAGAAGGCTATGTTTTTAAGGCCGTGGCCCCTTCAAATGGCCCCGGCGAGTTTTTGCCCAAAGGATATGCCTGTAACCGCTTCACTGCACGATGGTGACTGGGTTGCTAAGTATAGAAAGTACTTGCTGTTTCTGGCTTTTGGTGCCTTTGACTCTGCTATTCTTTATACTATATAGAATTCTTTGTTCAATATTCTTACAAATACACTTTGGTGATTTTGCAAATGAGGAACTATATTGACTTGTGACGTTATCCACCCCCCACCCCTTGAACTCTTCTTCACCAAATTTTAGTTTTGGGCCAAACCACATTTAGGCCACTTGATAGGGATTTATTTAACATGGGAATATGAGAGTTATAATTCTGTAACCTCCCCATTAAGTCTATAACCCTGCCTTATGAACTTTCTGCGTGCGCCTATGATAGGATGTAACAGGTGAACTCCATGTTGACTTCGCTTCGTTGAGATGGTGTACTCTCCAAATCTTTGTATTTCCGTGATTCCTCTCCCCCGCCCCCTTCATTCATAAGCAATCAATTGGCAACGGTAAAACGACAACGTCCTTCGAGTGTCAGCCACGGAACTTTAATTTAGTGACAAAACATATAAGACTTAGTCATTGTTACCGTTTATGTTTCGATGATGACAAAAATCTTCAATGAAGCGGAACTTGTCGGTGGTTGATTACTAAGTGAACTATAATGACGTCATAATGGCGTCTTCTGAGGAACTGAAGGATGACCAGGACGAAGAACAATCCAAAATATCAGATTCACGTGGCGACACGACTCCGCCGGGCAACATTATCCATGTGATGAATTCATACGCCAGAGAGTTCATATTTGTTTTGGCCGTGGCATTTACGGCAATAGCAGCTTTTCAAGATGGGTAGGGATTTTCCTCATAATCGTTACTAGGCTTAAATTCCATTTAATAATAAACTGTTTTGTTCTGTTTTTTCGCTACGCTCTGTTGATATTGTTTTCGTTATCTCATTTTTATCTGTAATATGCGAATAACGTAGTTGTTTGTGTATAACAAATTTGGGCACCCTGACCTCATAGAGATATTGTCACCCGCATCACGTTTTCCCCTCGTAGGTTGTGTATTGTCCTGCTTTTTGGAAATTTTTTTTTAAAGGATTTGTTTACAGTGGTGCCAACTTGCAGTAAATGTCCGGGGACCTTGAACTGGAAAACCGGCATGTGCAGTTAAACAAGTCAACTATGGTCCGTAAATACAACAATATGTTTCGTGTTAGGTATTCCACCCTGAACTATATTCTGCATTTTTTTATTTGTGGTTCATCAATTTTGAGAGGGCTCAGCCTCTTAAATATTTTATTGGGGGAGGGGTGGTGTTCGAAGGAACGTGAACTGGGTGCTACTGCACCAGACGTTACCCACGTCAATCCTAGCTAGTGTTTCCAAAACTGTCAATCACTGCAAGGTGACTAGCTGCCATGTTATTTAGGACGTTTTTTGCGATTATCCTAATTCCTCCCGCTCCCTCCACCCTAAATAGAAAACGATATCCCCCCCCCACTTAAAGTAAAAAAGAGTATGCATTCATTTTCATCCACTGCTTGCACTTCGGACACTCATACTCAGATGCAATTAACCCCTCTTTCATGGCTCACTCAATCACATTTCTCTTACCTTGCACATGTAATCCATAAAAACATTCAAACACTCAGACGTTCGAACATGAAGTAAGCAGAAAATGGTATCTCAAACCATTTCTCAGTGCATCATACACACATAAGTGACAACACACTATGTTACATAAAGCCTCTGGGGTGAGATTTTTACATGAGAGGGAATTTATTATAATTTTTGCCTGCGTTTAAGTAGCAACTCAAACTGGAGTATTTTGTATATTTGGAGAAAAAGAGGCGCCGTCCTCATCTTGGACTCGAACCAGGGTCCCGTTGAAACCCTGCGGTGTCTTGACCTACTAGACCAATGTAGCAAGAACAATTTTCTATATTGCCATATTTGGCAATTGTGTTATCCCTGTGAAGGGTAATAATATCTTACATCCTCACATACGGAGAAAAATGCGTTTGTTCTTGTCCTCGTTCGTCTAGTAGGTCAAGACACCGCGTGCTCAATGCGGGGACCCTGGTTCGAATCCAGGATGAGGACGGCGCCTCTTTTTCTCCAAATATAAAAAAAGCTCTAGTTTGAGCTATATGAACGTGGGTGGCAAAAAAAAAAGTATTATCTGAATTATATTCTAAAGGTTTTATTTTTTAATCAGATTGGATTGGATTTTAATCAGTGGGACTTTGTTAGTCACCTCCTTATTAAACTACTACTTACAAATGAAATAAGACTGAACAGCTCTGTGGTATGAGTAAATGGTATTGTTCAAAGATGCAAACAGACCTTGTGACATAATGGGACTCTAGTTGTCAATCCATGTCTGTCTATTCCAAGATAGCCCATTCCATAATGGATTTGTATACAGGGTCATAGCTAGGTGATGATGGTGAAGGCCCATCCATGGGCACAGGTGAGGAGGTGTGTAAACTTGGTTGAAATGACTCACAGTGGAAAACGTATGTGACTGGTGGGGGCATAATCTAGATGGTTCTGCCAGGGGATGCAAGACCATCTAGCTATAGTCCTGATTATGTATACCAGGGTTGTCCAACGTATGGCCCATGGGCCCACAATCCATTCTGTCAACAGGGCTAATTCCGCCTGCCAATGACTGCTTGAAATGCAAGAAAAAAAAATTTAGATTTTTTCTTCAGAAACTGGAAAAAAACTGCATGGGTGGACTCCTTCCCATATCCTAAGTGAACAAATAAATAACTGGAAGAAACTCTGAAAAGAGGTTTTTGTAATTAATTGATAAATTTTTTTTTACGAAATTCATCGTAGCTGCTGACCTGCCAGATCTATGAAAATTTTTTAAGTGGCCCGCTACCCAACAAGGTTGACAACCCTAATATATACCATTATTCATAACTTCAGTCCTACAACAACATAACATGTTCAGCTAGTGGTTCTGGAAAACATGCTCTCCCCCCCGAAACCCAGTCTGATTCGCGATCATCAAGATTCCTTGGAAAATCAGATCCTGATGCACCATGGCTTTTGTTGCGCCTTAAAACGTGAACAATCCATAACCTTGTATTAAATAATACAGCACTAATACACAACCTCCATCAGTAAATATTTAATATGATATGGTAGTAACACATTCAGCTCTCTTGTTAATAACCCGGGTTAAGCTCCGATGATATCGTAGTCCTTACGGTGGCACAGCGATGCCACCTTCACCTCACGTGCCGTTATCCGGGGTTTGACACCTAATGGTGCCAGAAATAGAATGTTTATTAACTAGTCTGGATATTGTTTCCCTAGGACATTAGGTCATCGGTGTCTTGGGGGTCTTAGTGTAGCATGACCCTGAAGCCTTAGTTACATTGGACGAGTTTACATGCTTCTTGCTAGCAAATTTACTTGATGTTAAAGCTCGTTCAGTGTAGTGCTGCTACTGCAGGGCGTTACCCCTAAATCTAGTCTGTGTTTCCAAAAACTGGCAATGCAGCACACGGTGACCTTAGCGCCATGTTGTTTACACCGGTTTTTTTTTTGTTTTTTTTTTATTTTCCTCCTATGAATCATAAGAAGTTGTTTACGGCGTTTTTTGCGATTTTTGTCCTCTCCTTTCTCTTTAATTTCTTTTTTCTTTCTTAAATTCACACTTTACTCACTACACACGTAATCCATTAAAAAAAAAAATTTCACTACAATGAACACAACCAGATGAGAGAGCAACGTGAAGCATTCACTAAATGGCAGCTCAAACCAGTTACCATTGCATTATACATGCGTACGTGACGCCTGACTTTGTTCTATTAATGCTGAAATAAGCTATAAATCAGCTAGATCTACTAAAATAGCTCCTTTAAAATACCTCCTCTTAAGATACCTCTTCTAAAGTACCTCCTCTAAAATTCCTCTAAACTGCCTCTGCTAAAACACCTCTTTTAAAGTACCTCCTCTAAAATATCTCTTTTAAAATACCTTTTCTAAAATATTACTTCTAAAATATCTCCTCCAAAGTACCTCTTCTAAAATACCTCTAAAAAACCTCTTCTATAGACTTCTAAAATACCTCTTTTAACATACCTCCTCTACAATACTTCTTAAAATACCTTGTCTAAAACACTGTCTAAAATACCTCTTCTAGAAAACCTCCTCTAAAATATCTTTCCAAAAATTCATGCTCTATAATACCATCTCTAAAATACTATCTCCAAAATACCTCCTCTAAAGTATCTCCTCTAAAATATTTCTTCTAAAATATCTTCTCTGAGCTATTTTCTCTTCTGGTCAGATGTTAGTTTTCTAGCCAAGTACGTATTATTATTGTGGGGAAACACTGATACCAATTTTGGCGAAGTCCACACACTTGCGCAGGAGGATTACTCTCCGGCCGATCTGCTTTCCCGCTACGGGCTAGTAACTCTGTTGCGTTACAAATCCATCTAGTGCAATTTTCGGTAATTTCTAGCGGATAATGGGAGAAGTGGGTAACGCCTTGTGCAGTGACCCCCAGTGTAATAAAGTTGTCTAGTGAACTCGTCACTTGCTTGGCGAGTGAAGTGAGGAGTGGGCTACTTTACACGCTACTTGCCCAGGTTTCCTCGAATTTGATTGGCTGAAATAAACCCTCGAAAGGGGCGGGTGGAGTTGAAAGCCAGTTTAGAAAAATCGCTATTAGTAGTCGTCTACCGCACATTTTTCCTGAGCAAGTTTTACAAGATACATGTAATTGAGACTTGCTGAGTGAGTTGCAACTCGCTCACAAGCTAGCTAGTTTACAAGCCAGCGAGGAGTGTGTAAACTCACCCAATGTAATTGAGGCTGTACATTGTGAACTCACAAAACGTTCGAAAGAAAATAAATATTTCTGCGTACGGTGGGACCTGAACCCACAACCTTCCACCAAACGCAGAAACATTTTTCTTTCGAACGTTTCACCATCTAATCACGCCATAACATCGACGCTGGTATCACTACGCCAATAAACGTTCATTAATATTATTATTTGATTTAATCTGTGTAGTGTTCGATTTATATAAATAAATAGGTGTGGAATTCTTGGAAAACTAAACGTCCTGTTGCAGTATGTCATTACCATAAACTTATCTTACGACCCTCCTCCACATAGCATAATGACTTCAACAGTGACCTTTTGTTTAGATTCCAGTGACCTTGATTACATATCAATTCATTCGAGTTCAGAGGTCACATTTATTATCTGTCCCATTCTATTTTCCCAGAATGCAACAATCCAAAACGTTTTTTAACTTATTTTAGAATGCTTTTTTTTTATGATGAATTTGTTTTCTTTTAGCCCACTAAAATCTCGTAAAGCCAATCCGCCAAAGCTGTTTTTCTCGGAGCCATCACTAGTCACTGATCTGTATCAGGGAGATTTCAGCCGCCTGACATCTCTTGTTTTGGAAAAAGACGTGTCATTGGTCATGTATTATGCGCCATGGGATGCCAAATCGATACATACCCGAAATGAATTTGAAATTGCCGCCAAGTTTTATCACCAAGAAGTAAAAGCTTTTTAGGGTTATTATAAATCGCTCAATTTTAAAATTTTAAAACCCTGTTTGTGTATGATGGTGAGAAAATTTTTTTTTTTTCAGGTGTTCTTTGTGGCTGTAAATTGCTGGTGGCCTGACGGTGAGTGCAGCCGTAAATTCAAGATATATGCATATCCTTTGGTGATTGCCTATGTCCATAATGCAGGGGGTATTCGATACGAGGGTCCGCTAGTCTATAATTACATTATTAACTTTCTGGACCACATAATCTCGCCTTTGGTAACTCTGTGGAATACCAGCGATTTATACAATCTTCAAACAAAACACGAAGTAAATAAACTGATGTCGTTTTTCTTAATGTTTTTCTTTTTTACAGGTGTTGAAATTATGACATGTAGTTATTGTACAGCAGAATTGTATATAAATCATTGATATTCTTTTGACAGGCTGTTTTAATTGCGTTTCTTGATCTTTCACAATCTCAAGAGGAATCAGAAAAATATCAGAAATTTTATGCTACCTCTCTTCAAGCTTTAACCAAAGGTATACCAAAAATTTTTACTTTACCACGTTCGCTGCCAAAGCTGATATGGTGCATCCATTCACACACACCAAGATCCTATCTGCGTTCTTATGCTTTTAAATTATTTCTGTTTTATTTTTTAAATATAGATATAACAGATTACTTTTAGCAATAGATAAATTCACACAAGTATACTTGTAGTTGGCATGTGAAATAATATTTTTGCTCCGTGGGCCAACTACGAGATAACTCGTTGTTGGCAGTGAACATGTTAATAAAAAAAATTTGTCGGAAACTAGTAATTTATATTAAAAGAAAATGTAATAACTTTTTCAGTATAAATATATTTTACTTTCCAGTCCCTGTAAGGACTTGGTGGTGGAAATAGTAACTAGAGTAGTAATTATATCGTGGCGCAAATTTTCGTGATGTTTTCCACAAAATTTAGGATTTTTTCAACAATTTTCTGAATTTATACGTTGAACACATATCATCATCATCATACACACATCTGGAGCACCCGGATAGTAGAAGATCGTGCCTCACTAGATGCAAAAAACATTTTTCTTTACGAATGTTTACCATTTAACCATGCCATAACATCGGCTTTACTATTACTACACCTAAAAAAACGATAAAATTGTTTCTGAATTTTAAGGGCTTTTTTTTCCATGAATTTTAGGATCTTTCACAATTTTGTTAATTTTAATTTTTTTTATTATTGCTTAATTTCTGAGTTTTTGATTAATTTTCATATTTCAATGATTTTAATACTGTCATCATCAAAAGATATTTTGGGTGATAAAGGTATTTATGTAAACTATGTATGTACAAAGTACTTTGCCTTGCCTACTGTAACTTTGGGGTTAAGATAAAACGTTGAAATCCCGTTCTTCTTTCCCGTTTTTCTGTCTGAATATTCAGAAACTTTTCTCAAGCTTTTGTATAATTTTACTTCCTTTTGACGTCAATGCATGACCATTGTATCCTTGAGTCATGAAACCACGAACAAATAAATCCGATGTCGATAGATGGCGATATAATTTTATATTACTTCCTCTTTCGCCAATAGATGGCAGTATAATTTTTCTTATAAAACTCTTTCTCTCTTTTTAACCACAGAATATATTATGTATATTATTAATACGTGATGTTGATAATGGCTTATTGTGTGTAATTTCTCAATTAAACTTCATCGTAAGTATATATGTTAACAAAAACAATTTCGCTGTACTACTAGGTAGGCTAGGGTTTACCATTATCCGCGGTTGCTCTTGGAACATACCACCTGCAGATCGGAGAATCCTACTGTATAATGCTCGTTTAGTATCATTATGTAAAAACTAAGATTTTGTTTTTAATGTTAGCGTTACACTTTTTCCACAATTTTTTTTTTTTTAATTTTTGCAAAATTCAAGATTTTTCCTCATGACTGCCCCATGAATTTTACAATTTTTCCCCCACGATAAAATCACTGTCCTACATACGACCTCTGGATAAGGGCAATATAATCCCAGTATATAATACTTATTTAGTAATGTAGTAGTTGTTTATATTTATTGTTTTGAAACTGTTTTTTTTTGTTACACTTCATGATTTTTTTTTTTTAATTCCTGCAAAATTCAAGATTTTTCCCCATTATTCTCCCGCAAATTTTGCATTTTTTTCCTGTGAAAATATTGCCTTAATTATAGTGCTCCATTGAGTATTATGTGTTATAATTTTATATATGTATATATAAAATTATATAGCCTTGTAACCCTCCTTGTAAATTTCTTGTATATGTCATTGTTTTTAACAATAACTTGGTACAGTCGAAACTTCGTATGTGCAAGTGGATGCGGAAATTAAAGTCTATGCATATAAGCGGGATTTACATATAAGCAGTATTCTCCAAACTATTGCATGCAAATAGTTTGCTTATTGAATTTGTATGGTATTTTAAGTTGGATGTTCCTATTTCTCTAACTTTATACATCGTACACATTATACCTTTCAATATGTATACTGTACAGTACTATTACTCTATCAATAAATATAACAAGAAGTAATGTAGTACGACTTACATAAACACATGTACAGTATTAGTGGGAAAAATCAATTGACTTTTTTTGGACGCATGGATACTCTGATGACAGATTAAAGATTTGATCTATTAAAGTATTAACGTTTTTCATATCAAAATTGTTTGACCTTAAATAATCTTGCAAACGCATTAAAGCAGAAACAGCTTTTTTACCAGACCGGCTTCGTTACAAAAACAAATTTTGACAGTGATTCCAAATGCAGAAAGAGGAGGAAGGTGTAAACAAAGTCATGACTAAGCTGATAAGGGAAATTTCGACAAGGCTTGACAGCCATTTCCGGTGGGGAAAGCCACTCCTTAAAAATAAGGGTTGCCAGCTATTTAACATGGATGAAAACTTGTTCATAAAATTTGTTTGCATATATCTGGTTTAAATTCTGTAATAAAACATTCGTTTGGCTTCAAAAATACTTGCAAGTATGCAGTTTGTGCATGTATGAAATTGCAATAATGCAGATAATAAAAAGGTAGGAGAAATTTTGAGACTTGATATTTTATGCATGTATGCAATCTTCGCGTACGTGAGCTGCATATACATATGTTTGACTGTAGTTTTAGGTCTTTATATAAAGAAAATGATTCAATTCTTTACAAATGAAAAATATTCTCATATGAACTTGTTCTGAACAAATTTTTATGATTACTGAAATAGCTACTATTCATATAATTATTACTTTTGTAATTTTCATTTATTGAATGTAAAATTGCTGATTTATTCTCGCTTTAGATCCTAGCAGGAAAATCTGTTTTGCTGTCATCACAAACTCAAAAGTGGCCTTAAAGTTCAATATGAAATCACCTCTGCAACTTGTCCTTTGGAACGAAACTGTGGTAATGTAATTTATATGCAGTACAGCTTATATACAGGGTGTCCAAGCTAAAATTGTGTACTCTAGAAATATTGTTTATTATATGTACTTCTGGTTTGCACCATCTCGCAGGGAATCTTCTAAAGACTTTTTTCATGTGTGATAGGATGCCGTTACCTATTAGCATCATCGTGAATGCCTAGGTCGCGAGATGCCTTAGAGATAAAGGTAGAGATAGACCTTTATCTCTCAGGATTCAAACACAATTACTTGACCTGTTTTACCTTCCGATTTGATCTCATTGGATTTTTTTCCTGTGGCGTTATGTCAAAAATATTGCAAATTAGATCGAAATCAATGATCTTCAGCCCAACAAGCTTCAGGCATCATGGAATGACGACTATTGTAAGAATGGTTATGCAGCTGCCTTCCCTCTCTATTATGCCATTAAACCCAGGTTTGATTGCAGTGGTACTGTAAAACTTTTGCTGTTTTTTCTGCCCACTGTTGATAAGGGTGTAGTTCCTTGGGCAATAGAAGTTTGGATTTTTCAGAAAACTAGGTCCTGTTGAAGCATGATCTTTGTGTCCTTATGCCATAAAACATGAGGACCCACATTAAGATTTGGTGATAAAATTATAGTGAGGGGGGGGGGATTGGACCTAGTTATGGTAACATATTGCCTTGTGTACCATTCTCTTGGGTCGGTCGGAATCCCAACGTATCCAAGGAAAGAAAATGGTAATGTGTTCGCCTAGTGTACCATTCTCTCTGATTTGACTCCCAACAGATCCAAAGAAAGAAAATGGTAGTGTGTTCACCTAGTGTGCCATTCTCTTGGGTTTGGCTCCCAATGGGTCCAAAAAAGAAAATGGTAACATGTTCGCCCAGTGTGCCACTCTCTCAAGTTCAAATTCCGATAGATCGAAAGAACGGAAATGGTAACATGTTTGCTTAGTGTGCTATTCTCTAAGGTTCAACTCTTAGTGGATGGAAAGAAAAAGGAAAAAAAAAAAAACCCTTGATGTACTAATTTTGTGTTGAGTCAAAATGATCATATGAGGTCAAGGGGTTAATATAATTATTGCATAGGTCAAGGGTGGGGAACCTATAACCATTAAGGCTCCATGTGGCCTTTTTTTAGACATGTGCAGCCTCTTGGATGAATATAAACCTTGCAAATCAAATCCTTTTATTAGCCTGATTTTGTTCATCTTATTTTTTATTCATTTACTTTATTTTAATTATTATCTTAAATGAACATATTTAAAACCTAAAAGATACTAGAAGTATCAATGAAATAATCCTCCCAAACTGATTTTTTGGGTTCTTATAATCAGGGTTCCGTCATATATCTAATCAGTGCAGGAAAGGCAGACTTTGAAGACCCAAAGCCCCCTCCCCCCTCCCCCCCCCACCTTGAATAGCGAAATACATTGTTCCATTTAACACCAAATCGCATGATGTTAAAAACTACTTAAACCTCCCCCCATAATTTTTGAACTTCTACACCCCCGTCTTTAATTGAAATTTCTTGAATGCGGCCTTTTTCGATTATAACTAAATGCTGCCTTCCGACATGAAAAGGTTCCCCACCCCTGGCATAGGTTATTAATGTAATGTTATTACGTTTTTAGACCTACACAGGATCAAGTTGGAAACCCAGCGATATTATAACTTGGGCCTATGCAAAACTAATCCAGGTAATTACGTTTATATAGATAATTTTATATTTAAAAAGATAATATTTATTGTATGTGTTTGCTCGTTTATTGAAATCGTGTATATCAATTGTAAATCAACTTATATAATTTGTGTCGAGTTCGAACAGTCATTGAATAATACATTATGGATATGGGTGTAATGCTGTAAGCACAGGTTCCTATTAGAGATAAAACAGGCTTGATCACTATATTTCATATTGTTTTCGGGCTTATGAGACAGATTCGACTAAAGCCGAAAACTGACTTTTCAATATCGAAATTCTCCACACAATACAATTATGTGATTTGTTTTCGAGGATTGTAAAAATCTGCGTGTATATGAAAATTCGAAGGAACTTAAATAGGGTAGTTTTATCAAATATTTTTAAATTCAAATCGTACGTCACAGGGGTTAAAGTTATATTTGAAGTTTCGGGCTCGGGCTCAAATTTCCACAAAGTGTTTCAGGCTTGGCTGGTCTCAAATTGCAAGTCTTTGGGCTTGGGCCTCAAAAGTGAGCCTAAACTCATCTCTAGTTCCTATTCAATCACTGAAACTAAATGGCTCGGAAGTGTGGTCAACTTTCAAATGGGTTACCGCCTATTTCAATGGGCCACCACTTATGTCAGGCTTCGCACTGTTAGCTCTAGGTTAAAATTCATGGTTAAACTATTAACACATCTTAAGTGGAAAACAACTAAACTCGTTTTGTGCATATTGTTATTAACCTTGATTTCTTTTTTATTAAATTCAGGCGAATTTTGGTATCTTGATTCAATTGAAACTAACTGGTATTTATTTTTGTCTGTTTTTTCTACATTTTTTTTAGAGAAGAAATTTTCAAAATATATATTTGTATTATAATTATAACATTTGCCTAACATATGCTACTGATAATATGTGGATATTGACAATACAACATGTAAGGTTTGCTAATATCAAATAAAAATCCTTTTGTCCCAAAGTTCTAACTTTTTGATGGTTTTAACTGGTTAAAACCAAGGTTTCAATCCTCATTACGTCAAAAACTAGTTTTTGACATCAAATTGCCAACCATGGTTCTAACTCACCCATAAGTGGTGCTTCAGACATTCAAAAAGCAATGGAATTTACTACTGTGCGTTTGCTTTGTGTTTTACACCAGCAAATGTTAGACATAACCTCCGTCACAAGCTATGATAATTCAAGCAAGTGATAATGTTCGTAACTGTAGTGTGCAAAATATCTGGATGGATGGAACTTGCCTCACGGGGGAATGACAGTTTTCGGTTCCAAAGACGTTGCAGGGCCTGATGGGTAAAGTCGAGACTTCAAATACTCCTGAAATACTTTGAATTATTAGAAATTAACTGGTGTCAAATCTGAAAACCAACAAGGCCATAAGGCCTTGTCAGTACTTGATAAATCTGTCTTCACCGAAGGAGTTGATCAGAAATGTCTTATTGGAATTTCGATGTCAACTGGTGCTCTATCCTGATAAACGTTGCAGCAGGCATATTTTGTTCTCACAAAAAATTGTTCAACGATTATGCAAGATGGAGCACTAGCTTGCATCGTATTTTCAGCAAAGACATTTCTAATCAACACTTTCGGCGAAGATCTATCAATAGGCACTGCAAGATCCTATGCCTTTCTCAGCCTCCAGATAATGACACAAGTTGTTTTGTGATTGTGGGTTATTTGAAGTCTCGACTTTGTCCATTAGGCCCTTCAACAGTATCGGAACTGAAAGAGAACATACATTGTGAGGCGAGTTCCATCTACACATGCTGCACTCTACAATTACTTAGTGCTGTCATTCGCCTGAATCGTTTCATACCTTGTGGTGGAGGTCAAGTTGAACATTTGTGAATACAATACACAAATCGAACACAATATTCAATTTTGTTGTCTTCCAAATACACACAGCACCATCTGTGAATTTTGAACTACAATTTTTTATTCAGACAAAAAAAAACGATGTCCAGACAAAGTTTATCACCCAAAATTCTTCTCCGTACAATAATTTTTCTGCTCCCCCCCTCTTTTTTTTTTAAAAAAAAATGAATTTTGAAAGTTTATGCAAGCTTTTGGCTGATCCTGTATATTTTGGTTTCTTTAGGTGACAGATTGGCTGACGTTAGCAGGAACAAAAAGCAAGATGTTGTCCAGTTTAGTTGAGAAAGCTGCTACATTAATTATGTTCACTCCACGCAATTTGTTGTATGATACAGTGCCCTATTATGATCTGGTAAGCTGTTAATTCTACTAATTCTTTGCTTTTAATTTTTTAAATATGTATGTTGTAGCAGATTTTTGTGATGGTGTAGTTCACTTGAATGCTACTTAAGGATGTGAAATACTGGTTTTGGTAACCACTGTCATGGTAATGGCTTTGCATGTGGTTTCAATTCAGCAACCCTTTTTTTTTTTAACATGATGTGAACATTTACCTCACGAGAGACCGATTTACCTCACGAGAGACCGATTTACAAATGGAATTGCCTTTGCCTGCTTAATAGAGATTATGCTATCCCGTATGTTGTTTCTGACACAGTCTAATTAATGAAGATTTATGTTTGTCCATAAACAATGCCTGTTACTCCTGTCCATTGAGTCAATGCCTCCAGTGATCTCCTGGTAGATGTCTGGTCAATTTATAGGTGAGTGAGAAATCTTGTATGAAGGGACAGATTTCCGGCTCAGCTTACAGATGCTTGCTGTTTACAATACTTATCACGGGTCCCTAAATGTAAGCATTCTCAATCATGATTGGACAAGGTACGTTTGAAATTTATCTTCCGTGAACCATGCTTGCATATTAAGCATGTCCTCTGGAAATTCATAAGAACACAGGGCAACTAGTGCTGTCAATACAAACACATAAACGTGGCAAATAGATAGCATGCCAATACATGCAGTTTCTATACTCTGCATGAATAATGCCCTGTGGTGAACATTTATGTATATGTTGAGACTTAGCCTTTAATAATCGCATTAATGATTTACAACATACACTTAAATGGTTTATTGTTTATAAATATTGCAATGGTCCATCTCTATCATGCTGTCTACACTACTTTTCTACTTGAGGCTTTTGTGGTAGATAGTAGTTGTGTCCACTGTGGTGGATGTAGGTAGATACAGGTCTTGTGAGCGATGACTATTTTTGTGGCGATGTTTCTATGTTTGTCAGGAGATTTTGTGATAGACATACAGTATGCAATAGAACATTGTCAAAACCCATTCTGAGGCAACCCAAATCGATAACGCAATACATAGCTAAAAAGATCTGGTCGTCAGTAGTGAATAGTTTTTCGCAACAGTTCGTGAGTCAAGAACATCCTTTTCCTACTGGGTTTTCTTCACCTCAATTTGTTGCCAAGCCCTTATAATGTAATAAAAAGTTTCATGGATTGACACAGCCAACACAGTTTTAAAACTCTGCGAACTGTGTCAGTTCGTAAAGCTATACATACTTCGATAAATGTTAGATGATATAAAAATGGCTAATAAAATCTATATATTTTACATGTGGTTTTGTGCTGCCATTTGATTAATGTTATGAAATATTAACATTTTGTGTTCTCTTTATTCTGTTGCAGTTAAGGGAAGTGGCATTGGACTATCAAAATTGTAACGAGTCGACACAGATAACATCGCTTATACATCGCATCGTTTTAAAAAGACACATATTGCAGGAAGAATTTACAAAGTTGGTGGAAAAATGCCAGTTGGAGAGTTCTGGATATGAAAGCTTCTGTGGTGGGAGTCCAAACTCTTGTGACTTCACCTGTTGCCAATCGCAGAATTTGAGAATCCCGTCAAAGGTGTTGAGCTGTTCCTGTCGGATTTGTCTCCACCATGCTGGGGATTCCGCCTCTGCAATGAAGCTTACCGAATGCGAAAACACATTGGCTCTTATCTTAAAAAGCTTTAAATCTTCAACGTTGAACATCCACAATCAGTGTCAGGATGTCGAGGTTTCGTATCCTACCAAATTTGGATCATACAATCGTCTTAGTTTGAAATGTCAAAGTGACTTGGAGGCGGATCAGATTCACGCCAAGCCCAAAGTTGAGCTTGATCTTGAAAACTTTGTAGAAGATGATCGGATCATCGCCATGATCCAGAAGACCTCGAAAGCTAAATGTAGTCGTCTCAAACTCGCCTTGAATTATTCAAAAATGGATTTTCCTGAGTTCCCGGCATTTGTAGATGGTAGCCATTGGCGAGCTAATTTTTCTGGGCTAAAGTGTACGACGAATAGGACGTTACTTTTTATCGTAATGGACTCTGTTCAATTTCACTCATTTGCTGAAAAGATAGGAATCGACATTTTGAACAACTATCACCAAACGGCCGTCGTTATTGTCGAATCAAAGGTTGGGATTTTTTTTTTTTTTTAGATCAGTTGACTTTAAATCCTTACATAAATATTTTACCGACTCACTATTTAATTGTTTATAAATATGTTTTTGCTTTTATCCGGAGTATATAATACATAGACACTTTTTCTTAGTTCCACGAATGCCTGTTGAAATGTTTTTGGGGCTTATACACTGCCGGAAAATGAAAAAAGAACACCAAGAAGGAATTGCCTCGACAGTTATGAAATTTGTATATGTTGATGGGGTGGAGCACAAGTAGGCGTGTTCTTAATTTCAGGACCAACCGGTTAATGCTTACACCACAACATGTTATCATATGCAAATTATTGTCGATTGTATTTAAGCAGAAGGGCGAAGTGGATGCAGTCAGTCACCAAATTATAGACACTTTCGAAGACTCTGAAGAAGCTACAATGCCTGGACGTGGAAGACCTATACAATTTCAGTAGTTATCGAACTTTGAGAGAGGTCGTCTAGTGGGATTCCATGAGGCCGGTTGGTCGTATTGCTTTGCGAATTGCATGGGAAGAGTCGGTGATGGTAGCGTAAAATGTCCGAAGAACATTCCCACACGAGAAGACGTGGAACCAGGGCTCACAGACGGACTGATGAGCGGACAGATCGACACGTAAGAAAAGCGGTGTTGTCAAGCAGAAAATCCATTGCGTCGCAAATTCGAGCCGCCGTTGCAGTTCAGGTGACCATACGAACAATCCTGTCTAATTGAAGCAGGTCTACATGCAAGTGTGCTTCTGGCATGTGTGCCTCTGACTCCAACCCACCGTCAGGAACGGCTGCAGTGGTGTATGCCGCCAACATAAGCACTGGAGAGCGCAATAGCGATCCGTCGTTTTCGGCGATGAAAGTAGATTTTGTTTGGGAGCCTTAGATGACCGTATGCATGTTCGCAGACTCACAGGGGAGTATCTCCACCCTTCTTACATCCGCCATCGACACACAGGGCCTACACCTGGTCTTCTCGTATGGGGAGCGATCAGCTATCACTCCCATAGAGAATTAGTGTTTGTACCGGGCACATTAAACAGCACTCGGTATATCAGAAATATCATTCAGCCAATTGTTGTGTCATTTGTAAGGTTGGTTCATAATGATGTAATCCAGCATGACAACGCTCATCCACACTGGTATGTGCAACGCAACGTGCACTTCAAGGTGTGAGACAACATTCATGGCCTGCACGTTCACCGGACTTGCTTCTGTTGAGCATGTGTTGAATTTTATGGGACAATGACAAATCAGTTTCGAGGAGTCCTACTAGACCACCTCCCTCAAATTTCGTTAACTGCTGAAATTTTACACGTCTTCCACGTCCAGAGATTGTAGCTTCTTCAGAGTCTTCGCAAGTGTCTATAATTCGACTATGAAAAAAGATTTACATGCAGTGAACCACACACATACGTATGTCAGAAAACAAAAATCATTTATTTAAACATGAGTATATACATTCCAAAACCAACGATGGAAAGTAGCAAATCCTATAGCAGTTGTTTTATACATATACATGAAAATTTAATTGATAAATTATACCGACTGAGCCATTACCAACATAAATACATTTTTCTGCCAAATTTCAAGCAAAAGATTTTATAGTGATGGCAGTATTAGTTATTGGAATATGAGAAGTAATCAACAAATTATAATAGAAATTATGCAATAATAAGACAAAATCTAAAATTCACAGAATCATTGAAAAAAAAAAAATTGTGGGAAACATTGAAAAAATTTAAACTGCGTTAAAATTGCTGTCCTAAGTAAGAGTAGAAAAGTATCATTTACCTTTTACGCTGATATATTTATTGCTTACTTTTATGTTTATATCTAAGGTAATTGATAGTGGCTCGTTAGGTTTTCCATGGACATTTTTAGACAGGTTATGTGGCTAGGCATGTGGTCGGAATAGGGTTCCATGGCTAGACATGGGGTAAGAAAATATATATACACACATAAAAATAATGGCCCTGCGGTGGCGCAGTGTGGTAACGCGTTCTCCTATTGCGCGGCTAATCCGGGTTCGACTCCCAGCAGTGCAAAAAGAACGCTTACTCAGAGATCTCATAAAGATCGCACTGCTCACTGTAGTCCGGGGTTTGGTTCCCTAGGCCTTAAGAGGTTCGGATTCCTCGGAAAACAGTAGGTCCCGGCGCAGCATGACCACTGTAGTCTTTGAGCCGTAAAACCAAAAAGCAAGCAAGCAAGCATAAAAATATATAATAAACATTCATACATAAGAAAATATATAAACATGTTTTAACTCTCAACTACATGTAGATTTGAAATATATAATAAAAAAATATGAAATTTTTAAAGCAATTTTGATAAAAAAAAACGTTGAGCAGTCACAGGGTTAAATATATTTGGTGACAGACAGGTTGGTAACCTCCAACCTCCACTACCATATACAGATCATAATCTTACGTTTTTTCTTTTCAGCAAGAGAGCATGTATGTCTTGCAAGATCACATCAATAAGAAGACCCTAGGTATTATGATTGCTTCAGTAAATTTTCTTTGTAGCCTTTTTGCTCATATAATTTTTTGTATAAAGTAAAATTCCCATGGTCTGGATTAATTGACACCAGGGCAGCTTTCTCCAAAGCAGAATGTTTTACAGTGTTATGCAACAAGCTTTCAGCTGAACAAAAATGTTCTTTAGGACTGCTGTCACTGACCTTTCGGACCTCACGGACCACTAAATTCATAATTTTAAATCCCGCAGACCACATTTCGTGAATTTAGTGCAATATAAAGGCAAAAATTGTCATTCAGAATATGAGAATTTCTTAGAATATTATTTTTGTTTTATTAATAAATCATTAAAATGCAAATAATGTCCAGATTTTTCTGCAGACCACCAAAATTTTCTCGCGGACCACTGATTTGCGACTGCTACTTTAGGAGATACATGTACATCACGAGCGTACCTATTTGCAATGTGCTTCATATGTATGGTATATTTTAAACACTTTTAGGGTCTGTAAAATTCCTTTTTTTTTTTTAAATAAAAATACAAAACATTTGGTAAAATGCAAAAAATTATTTTGGGTTAGAGGCTATTATTAAAACCAGGGCATTAACAAAGGATTTACTTTTTTTTTATTAAATAAGAAGAAAATTTGTTCAGCCTGCTATTGTTCTGCAATAGAGCTATTTATTTTGTAATGTACATTTAATTTTTCAATACATTCTGCTTTGGGGTTGCTTCAGATAATTGGTTAGCATTATATCAAAGAGACAGCCTCCTTACATAAATTAGGAGGCTGTGAAGAAATTAAGTAGTAAGTCTGGCATTCTATTAACGTTGTAAAATATTATTACCCTTCTCAGGGCTAACACAATTGCCAAATAATGGTCAACTCAGAAAGACCCCGAGACGAATTTTTTTTTCATGGGGGAATATATTATATGTGATAATTCTGACACCCATGCTTTTTAGCTCAAACGAGAGCTTTTTTTGTTAAAGTTAAACTAGGGTCTCTCCGATGAGCATGGAGTGCCTTAACCACTAGGCCATCGAAGATGGAAACGAAGCTCCTTTTCTCCTTATATAGGGTTGTAAGATATTGTTAACCTTCTCGGGGCTAACGCAATTGCCAGAGCCTCCAGGCCGAGTTTTTGTTGTTTTTCATGAGGAATTTATGTGCTTATGCATATATAAAAAAACACAAAAACTTACTACGGAGGGTTTTTGTGTCTTAACCATTTTATGGTGATTGTGGGTAAATATTGTGTACATGGGTCGCATTGCCAAAATTTTCGCCAAGTTGTTGATGTTTGCTCCATTGCGGTTTCCTTATGGTCCATTTACTTGTTGCCAGCTTCCCCACAGTATTGCTGGATTTTTCCGGCATGTTTGGAACTATTTCTGGTGCTCTTGAAGTTGCCACAGTACTTTTCTTGTTTCAGTGGATGCCGCCTAGTTGAGGGGGACCCCCCCCACACACACCCCTTCCGGATACTGTGGGACAAAATAACATGTAATAGAGTAAATGTCATACATAAGACTCGGTCATTGCCTAAATGGGTGAAAAAAACGGAATATGCAAATAAATACAGCTGCTGGAATCAATGCCTGTGGAAAACCTCACACATGCAGCATGAAGAAGTTTTGCTACATTTATGTTGCTTATGGAAATTGCAGAATAAGCAGGCAGAGATAGATTATTGGTTCAACTTTGGCATGCAGCATTTTTTTTAGTGATTGGATGTGTAGATGATTCTCGTTTGAATTGTTCAAATGTGGTTGCTATGTGGTTAAAGCCATGACCTTTCATCTAGGTATCTCAGACTCGAGTCGGAATAAATATGGTTGGTTGTAAATGCATTGTGGTCATTCAGACCACAGGTATAGTTCAGAGGTCATCTAACCCATCAGGTGACCTATTGTATAATTGTGTACTTCAATAATCTAAAAGATTTTTTTTTGCTTCAATGGCATACTAAGTAATAAAATAATTCTGTACTTCAATAACCTATTAAATATCTTTATACTTCAAGAGCATACTAAATAATTCTGTACTTTAATAACTTATTAAATAACTTTATACTTCAATAATGCCATTAAATGTAAACATGCAGTGGATACCATATATGTAATCTATTTCACACATCAGAGAAGCAACTTCCTTTGCTGTAGATACATTGGATTTATTATATAATTCTTTTTTTTTTTTCCTTCTTTTTTTCCAGTTGAATTTATAAAGAATTACAGCTTGGGGACCCTGAACCGATTTTTACGCTCATCAGTCAACAAACTCGAGGGATGTGGTACTAATCATGGGAGCATATGTGTCAAAGAACTTAGCACATCAACATTTAAGGATTTTGTGCTGAAAAACGATACAGTATGTAGAAGCACGATATTACTAGCACACAAAAAATATTCCTCCTTGTCTAATGCAATTCCTAAATTTCATTGTAATGATCGTTTTTGTTTTTCCTCTGTATTCAATTCCTTTCCCCCGCTAATTTTTTTATACACAATGATGACAATAAATTAAAAGAAAAGACTAGGTATTTTCAGGTACGCAAACATGTATATTTCTTCCACAGCCGTCCTCTGCTAAGAACACTGGCTCTCTACAGAGCACCGCTTTGAAGCAGCTTCAGTAGCGGTTACTCGGTAGGAGGGTGACGCAAGTCCGGTTTTAGTGCAGGACTTCGCCTATGATGACCAAGGCATGGTTTCCATGGTCCTTAAAAGTCCTTGATATATTCGGTGAAGTTAAGGTCAGGACATTCAGCTGCCTGTAGAGTTCATTCATTCCCATTTCCTCAAACCACTTGGGTTATGATCTTTAACTTATAAATTGGTGCATTGTCGTGTTGGAAATGGAAAGGGGAGCAGTTCCAACCTGTTGCCACATTGTTGGTAGCACTAAATCGCTTAAAATTGCTTTGTAGTCATTGGCAATCAGGCACAAAAACACTTGGACCAAGACTATCCCATCATAAAAAACAGCCCCATACCATAACTCCACCAAACTTCACAATAGGGATGATACAGTTCTATAAATGATGTTCTCTATGCATTCACACATCCACCAGATCGCCACAACAAGTGGTGCGACTCATCACCTCACAGGATGTGTTTCTATTTCAGTATTTGGTAGTGATATGCTTTGCACTACTGTAAGCGGCAGGCAACATGAGTATAAAGCTTATGGGCTGCAGCTTGCCCAAGGAATCGTGTGCAACTATTTCCTGGTAGATGATATGATTGCTTACATCACTTCTGGATCCCAATCGAAAGTCTGGCCACCATTTGCAACGAAGCCTGGCAATTTCACTTCATCACACGTTACAGGTAGCAGCGGTCCTAATCTTTTGATTTTATCCTCTTACTGGGTCTGCATTAGTGTGTTCCAACTCGCTTGTGTTTCCATTTCATCACTACATCCATCACCCACAGGACATTTGGAACTTGGCTACAATCTTGGCCCTGCGGTGGCGCAGTGTGGTAACGCGTTCTCCTATTGCGCGGCTAATCCGGGTTCGACTCCCAGCAGTGCAAAAAGAACGCTTACTCAGAGATCTCATAAAGATCGCACTGCTCACTGTAGTCCGGGGTTTGGTTCCCTAGGCCTTAAGAGGTTCGGATTCCTCGGAAAACAGTAGGTCCCGGCGCAGCATGACCACTGTAGTCTTTGAGCCGTAAAACCAAAAAGAAAGCGAAAGCTAAAATCTCATAGATGGAATGATTGAACCTGTAGACACACCAATAATCAAGATGGCAGCACATGTTCGTACCAACAGCTGTAGCTGGTATATACGTCTACTGAACGTTCATTTTGTAAGGCTCTGGCATGTATTGGTATCGTACTTACTTTTTAGTGGGTGTCCAGTGATTAGTGGCAATCTAATGTATATTTGAAATGCATTATTTTAAAACTGATTGTATAACGTGTGTGCACAGTGAATCATTGAATTTTAGGTACTTACGTATCAGTCCATCGACCTTTTCCGCAAAATAAAAAATCGTCGCCAAGTGTACAATAGACAGTCAATATTCATATTTAATCGTAACTTTATAATGTTTTTGTTGTCTAAAAAATCGTAAGTTTCGATTTTTTGGACAACATAAATTCTATTGTAAATAACGTTAGTGAGGGATGTTTCTAATGTTTCTGAGTTATCGTTAAAAAATTTATTTATGATATTTTTTATTATATATCTTCAAAATTTTACATAAGAAAAACGACGAAAGGAGACCCCTCTCATCAGCGACTTGTGACCGTTCTGATCACATTTGATGTATGTACCTGAATCAGTAAAAGTCTGAATCAATATTATATTGCAATTAGCATTTTTCACGCAATTAGTACATTTACCCGAATCACAGGAACCGAACTGTGGGGAGACCACCCCCCGCTCGTGACCGCTTCGCGACTCCTGACTACTCCGATCACATTTGATGTGTGTTCTACCTGAATCAGTAAACGATGAAAGGAGAATTCATTTTTCCTGTAAAAACAAAATCGCAGAATGCTCATAATTTGGTAGGTTCAGGCATGAAACAGCACTCATTCTGCAAAATGTCAACAAACAAACAAAATGGCGTCTCGCAAATAATCAAAGATCGTAAACTTACGATTTTTTAGACAACAAAAATATCGTAAAGTTACGATTAAATACAAACATTGGCTGTCTATCGCGCACTTGGAGACGATTTTTTACTTTGCAGAAAAGGTCGACGGGTTAATACGTAAGTACCGAATTTTATTAACATATCCATTAACCTTTTATTTTTAATATTCTGTCACTTGACATGCATACGTGTATTGAATTATTGAGATTGCAGACTGTGCAGTGGTATAGAGCCAACACGTTTATCCACTATGCAGGGCCGTAGCTAGTGGGTGGCATGAAAAGTCCACGTTAGGGGACTCAGATGAGGAGGGCGGGCATAATATCGGCGGAGATAATTCACAAGAGAGAATGCCTGTGACCAGGAGCACAATTTGGATGGTTCTGCCGGGGACGCACGATTATCTAGCTGCTGCGCTGCCACTGTGCAGAAAATTTGGGTTAAACTCTCCTGCTTCTATCTAACATTCTTTTCCTTTTCATTTTAATCCATATTCTGTTTGATTCTCTATATATATATGCCTCTATATATATTCTCTATATATTTAAATGCCTTTGAAAACCAAGTCTTAGTTCAGCATAGTAGCGTAGCAATTCAAAACTCCTGTGGGGGGGGGGGAGCACAAGCATCTTTAATGATTGTGAAGTGGCATGAGGAAGTGTGCTTTGATATCCAAAGGGGGGGTTTGGGTCCCCTTGAGTCCCTCCCTTTCCTATTACACTGGTTCAGCATGATCTTCAGCTGTTCTTATGTCATAAAATACATAGGTTGCAATGCATGTACAGGGTGTCTCAGCACCAGGGTTGCAAACATCTAGGAGGGGTAGGGTACACCTAGACGAACAATATTTGTCATAGAACCTAGGGTCGCAAACCACTCACAGCGCTAGTTCTAAAACCGTCCAGCATGCACAAATATTTACAACCAGTGCATGAAAAGGGTCCTTTTTTATATATATATACGGATATGGGGAAAGGAATGAACGTGGCGATCAACTCATCGAATTTGCAGAAGCTGAAAACCTTAGCATCATGAATTCATTTTTTAAGAAGAAACCGCAAAGAAAATGGACATGGAAACACCCAAATGGGGGAACTAGTGAAATTGACTATATCCTGGCAAACAAGAAATCAATTATTGAAGATTGCAGTGTACTGAACAGATTTAATACTGGAAGTGATCATCGAATGGTGAGATGTAAAGTGCACTTAAATACTAAATTAGAACGACAGAAGCTCATTAGGAAACAAGTAAGTAAGAGGGTGGATCTAATGAAACTGAAAGTAAATACCGAGGCATTCAAGTTGGAATTAAAAAATCGCTTTTCTGCACTGGAAGGACTTATTGATGAAAGTGATATCTCAGAAGCAAATGAAAACATTGTTAAGACAATAGTTGAAACTGCTGGGGAAATTGGTGGTGTAACCTGTAAAAAGCACAATAGCAAATTATCTGAGAAGACGAAACAGCTCATGAAAAGGCGAAGAGATATGAAGGTGGACAATCGAAATACCAGTTCCAGGATTGAGTACATAGAACTTTGTAAAACTCTGCGCAAAAGCATGAAAGAAGACATAAGAAAATTCAACTGTGAGCTAGTAAGGAAAGCCATTGAAAATAACAAGAGCCTTAGGGTTGTTAAAGGAAGTTTATCTGTTGGGAAGAAACACATCATTGCATTAAAAGGAGAGGATGGCACCGTAACAAGAAATAGGGAAGAAATACTTAGAAGAGTTGAAGAATTCTACAAAAATCTATACGAAAGTAACAGTGGATTAAACGAAGACTCTGAGATAGTCGAAGGAACAGCTCCTAAAATCTTAAAAGAAGAAGTAGCATTTGCAATAAAAAGTATGAAGAAAGGAAGATCCCCTGGCGATGATGGCATTACATTAGATATCTTAAAAGAAGCTGGAGAACATGTAGAAGACATACTCGCAAAATTCTTTACCAAATGCCTCAACAGTGGTAACATACCAAACCAATGGGATTCTGCAACAGTAATTCTTTTGCATAAAAAAGGTGATAAAGAGGATTTGAAAAATTACCGACCAATTAGCTTGTTACCTGCTATTTATAAAATCTTCACAAAAGTGCTAACACATCGCCTGCAGAAAAAATTAGATGCAGCTCAACCAAGAGAACAAGCTGGATTTCGAAGTGGATTCAGTACAGTGGACCATATTCAAGTATTAAGAGAATTAATTGAAAGAACACATGAATATGAACTTCCATTGTGTGTGGCATTTATTGACTATGAGAAGGCCTTTGACTCTATTAAAACATCAGCAGTCATCAACTCTTTAAGATCAGCAGACATCGAGGATGTGTACATTGACATGGTGAAATGTGTGTATAAAAATGCAAGTGCAAAATTTCGGTTACATAAAGATACCAAAACTATCAAAATTGGTAAAGGTGTGAGGCAGGGAGATACCATTTCTCCAAAACTTTTTACTTCAGCTTTACAGATGATTTTTCAGCAAATAAATTGGAATAAAAATAAATGGTGAATACTTAAATCATCTGCGGTTTGCTGATGACATTGTTATTTTTTCAACGAACCCATTAGAACTCCAAGACATGGTACAGGAGCTCTCAACTAGAAGTAAAGAAGTTGGACTCAAGATGAACCTACAAAAAACTAAAATCATGTTCAATAATTTCGTAGAGGAAACAAAAGTACAAGTTGACAACATTGAGCTAGAAATTGCTGATTCATATATTTACCTTGGCCAGCTGATTTCAATGGATGGCAACATTATGAAAGAACTCAACAGACGTATTAAACTTGGCTGGAGTGCATTTGGAAGAAACAGTTTTATCCTGAAGGGGAAATTGCCTTTGTGTCTAAAAAGAAAGGTCTTCAACCAGTGTGTATTGCCAGTCCTCTCTTATGGATCAGAGACATGGAGTCTAACAGTTGGAGCAATACGAAAGTTACAGACAACGCAAAGGAGCATGGAGAGGTGCATGCTTGGAATAACTAGGAGAGATCGAAAAAGAAACACTTGGGTGAGAGAGCAAACTAGAGTAGAGGACATCATTGTTAAAGTAAAAGGACTGAAATGGCGATGGGCTGGGCATATTGCAAGAAGAACTGATCAACGATGGACAACAGAAATTCTGAACTGGATTCCAAGAGACCACCGAAGACCTAGAAAACGTCCTCAAACTAGATGGGTGGATGAAATAAGAAAACAGGTTGGGGTGACGTGGAAACGAATGGCCCAGGATAGACTTGTGTGGAAAGCATTTGGAGAGACCTTCATCCAGCAGTGGATAGATAATGGTTGAATATGATGATGATATATAAAAATAAAAATTAGGGGCTATGATTACATGCATGAAATGTAGTCCCAGAATGGGTTTTCTAGAACTTAAGAGAGATATAGTTTCCTTGAAAAGATGTAGGACCACTTCCTTATGGTTGCATAATGATGACACATTTCTCTCTTGTGCCATTATGCCAGGCTTAACTCCTGGTGGTATTGTAGAGTTTGCCATTTTTCTGCTCACTGTTGTTCATGGTATGGTTCCCTCGGTAACCAAAATCTGGATTCTTCAGAAAAATGTATGTCCTGGGACAGCACTATCTCGACTGTCATTGCACTATTTAAAAAAACCCACAAAAAATCCAATAAGAAAACATCCTCATTGTATTAGCCACTGACTTGTAACGTTGGCTAGTTTTAGGAGAAGGGACATACTCCTGATTGGAATTCTGAAAAAAGTTCTTTATAAAAATGTAATTTTTCACCTTTGTGGACTTTTTCTTGAATCTTGGTAGACTTTTCAATTGATGAATTGTGCCATCAACATCTCAAAACCTATACCTTAATCATATAAGATTATACAGGATGAGGAAAATCAGGATAAAACGTTCAGGGAAAACGTGGGAAAACTCAGAACTGGGGTGGGGGTATAAATGCCGGACATTCTCACCTTTTCCACACTTTGCTTGATAAAGTTAACAGTAGTTCTCGAAATATCGCAATATTTTTCTTATTCGTTTGATAAGTTTTACTTCTTACTCTTTCTCTATTTCTTTCTATTTAATTTTCTTTTTATTTAACCTTTTTCTTTACTTCCCTTAACTCTTTCTATTTAATTTTCCTCTCTTCGTTACTTTTGCTATTTTTATTTCCACAATTCTATTTTTGCTTTTCTTTCCCTTTTTCTTTCACATTCCGACAAGTGACAAATTTGGCTAGGCAGTTCGATGTCCACTGCTTTCGGACCTACAAGATTGGGTCCGACTTCTAGCAAGAGTAGCTGTTTATCATCCACATATTATATAAAGCTATTTTACTATCAAGTCTGTAAATGTATTCGCTGGTAGCCAGAAGAGTTTAGAGACTTTCAGCTATCAAATGCTAGTGCGCCGTTAACTTGAGTTCGACTCCCAATGGTGTAAAGAATGCTTACTCTGAGATTTCATAAAGATCACACTGCTCACTGTAGTCCAGGGTTTGGTTCCCTAGGCCATAAGAGGTTCAGATTCCTCGGAAAACAGTAGGTCCGGGCGCAGCATGACCATTGTAGTCTTTGAGCCGTAAAACCACAAATAAAACCAAAAATAAACTTGTCAAATGAAGCAGATAGTAAATTAACAAGTACTGAGCAAATAGCTAGTAAAACAGCTTTGTGTGACTAAGCTTATAACCGTACTAAATTTATGTAATGCCCCTGTGTGTATTTTTTAATATGCCTGTATTAAACTTTGTTGAACTAAATCATTCATATGTAGTTATGTGCTTTTTATAGGATGTGATTCTTATGTACTATGCAGCATGGTGTGGTGCTTGTGCTTCCGTTTCGCATATTTTCTTAGCAGTAGCCAATAATTTTGCGAATGTTGAGAAAGTAAAATTCGCTAGGTAATTTACATTCTGTGTTTTCTTGTGACTTTCATCTAAATAAGTTCGTTGCTATCTGGACCCATTCCCTGAAATAACACAGTGGACCCTTGATTTTTATGTTGGGGGATAATATGATGGATCCTTGATTATCTGACCGAATAGGTCAGACATTTGAGGGAATCGGGAAAATTCAAGTCCTTTTTTTTTTTAAAGGACAAATGAAATGTTTATAAAGTCAACACCCCCACCTCCATTGGCAGACATTTACTGAAGAGGAGAAAAAAATTATCTGTAAAAGAGAGGTGATCTTTAAAGAGAGGGGATATTACTGCGAAGGAGTCTATGTCAATGGGATGTTTATCGACCATAAAAAAAAGGGTGACTGTCTCTGTGAAATGTCCGTAAAGAGGGTTTTTTGTTGTAATTGAATCGTAACGTTATTCCTTTAGCATAATGCAATACTGTTTTCAAATTATTTACTTCGCGAATATTTGAAAAATTTTTAGAGCTGTCAGGGTGACTCAAAAATCATTGCTGCATTCCGGCTTATCAACATTTTCTGTGCTTATTTGCAGTTCAGTTGATGGTTGTCTAGAGTGTGTACAAGGTTTGATTGGAAAGTCTTAAGACTGGGCTTCTAATTTCAAAATGGCAGGATTTACAAGCTATTCCGAATGATCTCCTTCAAAGTAGTCCCCTTCTGTCTTCACACACCGACTTCAACGATGTTTCTGTTTTTGGAAATATTCCTGGAAATTCTTTTTTTCTTAAAGATGTGAAAAACCCTTTTCCATATTTTTCTGGATGTCTTCGGTTAAGTCAAATCTGTTCTCTTTCAGTGAAATTTTCAATTTAGGAAGCTGGTAGAAGTTAGCCAGGGTTATATCAAGGGAATGGGGGTTGCGGAAGCACAGGAATTTGTCCAAAAATTCCGTGATCGAGAACGCACAATGCGCGAGTGAGTTGTCGTGGTAAAGGACCCAATTCTTGTCTCGGGAGAGTGCAAGGCTTTTCTTCAGCACATTTTTATGCAAACGTTGGACACTTTTATAACATTCCTGGTTGACTGTGTTCTAGGGACAAATTCCTAATGCACGATACCTGTAAAATCGATAAAACCACCAACATTGTCTTCATATTTGAAGGACTTTGTTGCGCCTTTTTTGGTCATGGCAAACTTGGACCCTTCCACTGCGGTAATTGTGCTCTTGTTTCTGTGTTATACCCGTAAACCCATGATTTGTCGCCTGTAATTATCTTATTTAACAAATTTAGTTTAGTTTCAGCCCGATCAATCAGTTCTTGTGAAACTTCAAGTCGATGCTGTTTCTACTGATCTGACAACAATTTCGGAATGAATTTCAAGGAGATTTGACGCATGTTTAAATCTTCAGTTAAAATTAACTGACCCTTGTGGAAACTTAAATTTAGGTTACAGCCATCTCCCTAGTGGTAAATCTATGGTCAGAGCACACTAAATCGTGAACTTTCACAATGTTTCCCTTGGTTTTTGAAATGGAAGGTCGGCCAGACTGGGCGTCATCTTCGATTGATTTGCGGCATATTTGAATCTATTGAATCAGATAAAAACATTTGACCGGCTCAGATATTTATCCCTGAAAGCTGTTTGTAAAGTTCATAAGTCTCCGAAGCTGATTTCTTGGTTTTAAAACAAAATTTGACATGAACGCGTTGTTCCATGTTTTCATCCATTTTGCAAAGTCAATCTGCTAAGAACCGAAAACATGTCTTCATTCACCAAAATGTCACTCTCTACTGAACAAAGATAGGTAATTTTTGTAGGATGTTTTAAGGACAAAACAAGCTTCCCTTTTCACACCATCAGCAAACTTAATCCTTTTTATTAAGCAGTGGCGCCACCTGTCTTAAAACTCTCCCATCATACCTTGCATGCATATTTGATCCTTTGACTTAGCCTGCAGCTTCAGAATCCACTGTCTCAGGTTTTACACCATGTGCTTTCTCTTCTAGGCTTCAGTGCTCCTTTTTAAATTACAAAAACTAAAGTCTTGCCACTCTCTCTCTCACACTGCTCTTTCATCTTCCACAGCACAGATTTCCCCTTGGGGGCCCTACTGTCGTAACATGTTCGCCTAGCATGACTTTGATCTATGTACAACTCTCAACGGAACCAAGAGTGCTTACCAACTAACTCCTCACTGGAGCTTACACTGCTCCTTCATCTTTCACAGCACATCTTTTGTTTAGAGACCCTACAGTAGTACATGTTTGCCTATCATGGTTTTAATCTATGTACAATAGGGCGGAGCATAAAGTTTTTTAAAGTTTTTTCCCGCTAGCACGAAAAAGGTGTGGAATACTGTCAGCAACGTACTTACCAAATTTCAGATTAATCAGTAAGTACCTTTCGGTTCCACTTTGGGGTCTAAATATGCAAAATTAGTTGAAAATAATATAAATTTTCACATTTCAGTGATTTTTTCAATTTCCGGTTTTCTATTCAGGCTAGCATTGAAAAATTGGAAGAACATATAAAAAACATCAGTTCAGAAATGTGGAGTACTCAGTAAACATCTTCCTGTTTCACTTTGAGGTCTAAATATACCAAAATAGCCAAAAATGGTGTAAATTTTCACATTTCAGCGATTTTTTTATTTCTGATTTCTGATTTTCTCTTCCAGCTAACGCGGAAAAGTTGGAAGAATGTATAAGAAACTTAAGTGCAAAAATTTGTAGTAATCAATAAATATTTTTGGGCTCGACTTTTACATCTTAAGCTGGACAATAGATGGCACTTAAAGGCCGTGGTCAGGATTTAATTTGGGGGGGTCAAAGTTTTTTACAAAGTAACGAATAAAGATGTGTCACTTTATCGTAAAGAAGAAATATAAATAGATTAGTAGCATAGGAAAAGATGGCTCAAGCCCCTATTGTATATCAAAACATGTTTCTCGTAAAACCATGCGCATAATGCTTTACCCCTCCATGAGTTTCAAATTGCTACGCTACAGTAATAGGTTGTACAAAAATAAATGAGGAAAATACCAAATTTTAGGCTCATTGTAAATTTTTACTTGTAGTTTTGCCATCAAAATTTAATTTTCAGAATCCCCCTTTTTGAAAAATAGTTTCTATTTTTTTTTTCTTTATTCTCAAATTAGTGCCTTCGAAACGAAACTTTGTGGTCAGAATTTTGGTAATGCAAGGTTTGAGAGGTCCCCCTCCCACTTTTTTCAAGTTCCACAGTTATCGGTATTATTATTATTTTTTTAATACTGGTAATGCATTTGTCTCACATTACTCCCAAGTTTGACTCTCAATAAGAAGTAAACATCTCAAAAAAAAATACAAGAATGAATATATAAATGGACTGACTACTTTCGTTCGGAGGCTGGTTTCCTAGCCTGTAAGAGGTTGAGATTTCCTGGGGTGGGGGGAATATTTATTGGTCCAGTGAGTGTCCTGCTGTGCCATATAGTTGAAGGAAAAGTAAATGCAAAAAATCTTGGAGTTTTGTAATTTGACCGATATATTTATCGAATCATACTTTCAAACATGCTACAATTTTTAAATGATCAGTAATGAGGTTTAACCACCATGTGGGGAAAATGGTGCTGTTTTTACATTTTTTTGTGAATATCTTGTGATCTGTTGATTTTATTGGAAACTGGTTATTGCTAAATTACAGAATATAAAATTCTCTACAGAAAAAGATCGTATTCATCGCACCATAGGTAGAACAAGATGCGAGATTGCTTGGTTTGATCCGTTTCATACACCTTTGTTAATATTCAGCATGTGGATCCTCCTCCTTTCTGTCAAATATTGGCAACCCTTTGCTAAGAATTTTTTATTGGCATTTTATCGCTAGAAAAATCACCAAAATACCCCAGCTGACTCTCCCGTAAAGCACCTACTTTCATTTTTGCAGTTTGATCATATCACTGAAGGGTTTGTTTTCATTTTTAGAATCAGCGGCGATGACCACGACTTGCCATGGGAGTACACTGCCGACAAATATCCCACAATTATATTTTTTCCTGCTTTTAGGTAAGTTAAGTTTGTCAATACAAACTAAATTACTATTAATTTCTTTAGGCTTTAAATGCAGATATTGATATTCTGAAAGCATGCATTAAAATGTATTATGTCATTTTGATTTCTCCGAATTCCATTTTAAGGATGTTTGGACAAGTACGAAATGTAATATTTAAAAAACCAGGGTGAATTACAGTAAAACACCACCCTAGGTTCTATGAAAAAAGTGGTTGTTCAGAAAGGTGGTTTCTTAATGGGGGTGGGGTGATATCAAATGATTCCGTGCATAAATGGCAAAATTCGTCTCATTAACATGTAAAATTGAAAAGTACGATATTGTACTTTGAAATTTTAATTCCAGGCTCTAAAATTTACTTCTTCTCATAAAAAGAGATGAACAGTAGCATATGTTTTGACATTTAAATTTTTTCCGTTTTTTCAAACGATCTTGAAGTCAGAAAATTACTTATTTTATCATCTTTTAACAGATACTGGTTTCCATTTACCTATTCATTTTCTTGACTGCTTTCTAAAACAAAAGAGTGGATAGTTTTCTGTAAGAGTTCTGACAACGATTTTTCATCAGAACCGAACTAAGAGTCTGAAAAGGCCAAAAATGGAGGATTCTGAAATTTCTGATTTAACTTTCAATTAAATTAAAATTTTTTATAGTAATGAAACATTGAAAGGCCAGTTGCGTCCCTAAAATGTTTACTCCATTCAATGAGAGAAGATAAATAGGAAAATAAATACCTTCGCACACAGTATCTAAAATATGGTTGCTTTTAAAGGGAGACTGATTTGTGATGAATTTAGGCCTCTGATTTAGACAAATTTAATGTCCGAGTCTGGGGAAGAAGTCTGTTTTGAGCAAAGTGGCCGTTAAGGCAGGTGGTCATTCAGAAGAGGTTATAATGTATATCGAATTATCACCTTTATATTATTATGCTAAATTTACTTACTTTAATCGCTATCTTTGAAGACACTATAGAAAAATAATTTCCTTTTCATAAATTCAGTGGAGTGAGAAGGACGTTATTGGACTTTATGCAATAATTTTTGCCACCCACATATAGATTAGCTCAAACTAGAGCTTTATTCGTTTTGGAGAAAAAGAGACGCTTTTCCCATCCTGGATTCGAACCAGGGTCCCTCCGTTTAGCCCGGAGTGTCTTGGACCGCTAGACGAATGAGGACAGGAAACAACGCTTTCTTTCTCCGTATATAAGGATGTGTGATATTATTACCCTTCACAGGGATAACACAATTGCCAAATATGGTCAACACAGAAAAGCCTCCGGGGCGAGATTTTTGTGAGTTTTCGTGGGGGAATTTATTATACAATAATTTTTGCCACCCACGTATTAATTAGCTCAAACTAGAGCTTATGTAATTTTGGAGAAAAAGAGACGCTTTCCCCATCCTGGATTCGAACCAGGGTCCCTCCGTTTAGCCCGGAGTGTCTTGGACCGCTAGACGAATGAGGACAGGAAACAACGCTCTCTTTCTCCGTATGTAAAGATGTATTGGACTTATTGTCAATATGACCACTATCGATATAAACATAAACTGAATTCTGTATAACTGGTTATATATTGTAGTAATGTACATCAATATAATAAACAAAATCAGTTTTTTTTAGATTTTGGACTTCGGCCACTTCCTTAATTATGGGCCATATATAATGGGAAGATATTTTTTTCTATTGTATATATATTTTCTTCCTTTTGTTTTTTCCAGAAAAGCTGATAGTGTTGAATTCCCCTCACAGCTTCCCATAACAACTCCTAATTTATTGCATTTTGTTCTTGCTAACGCACAGCCTAGCGTCCGTCTCTTGATTTCGCTGCAGATGTGCCGGAAGGACTGTGTGGCTCATAATCTTGCTCGATCATCGATGGAAACACTCAGATTGTTCAGGGATCACCGAATCCTTCTAAACCAGCTCCATTTCGTCAGAAAGCTCGAAAGCAAACGACAAAAAGCTCAATCCCGTGAATTTCACTTCATGCAGACGTTATACGTCCAGAACTTAGTGAATCGCATTCGTAATAAGAGGTCAAAAATAAAAGAGGCCCATCATCTGCGACGTCTTTTGCAGCAGAAGCGAGACCATTACATCCGTGAAACAAGGCAGCGTCATACTGTTGCAGACAATCCCTCAGTGATGTCGGATGCAAAAAAGACAGTTAGTCGCTTAACAATACCTGTGCCAAATAATTTAGCTAACTCGGAAATTGTGAAAGACGAATTGTAGTATAGGTGTTCCTAGGTTTTTAAAATTCGTCTGTCTGTCTGACTTCCAATAGCGTTGTATATATGTAGATATGTGAGTATTTGGCAAGGCTTTTCTTTACTCCTTTTGGGACACGTTTTTATATTTTCTAATTAGTCATTTACATGCTAGTATTTAATGGCACTACTGTCTTGTTCTCCTGAAGAACTGTCTTCTGATTGGTTCTGGGAAATTTGTCATCCGTCCATTCATCATTATGCAATTCTCCTTGCCAACATGACTTTTTAATAGACTGGCTTTTTTTTTCCAGTTTGATATCTGGGGAATTTGGTGGCCAGTTGGGAGATCGGTTCTACCATCAAAGAACCAAAGACAGCAAAGTTTGTTACAATTTACTCGTAGTCACGATTGCAATTCTTCAGTTGATGGTGGTTCAAGAATCCATTGGTTCCTCCCACATAACCTGGATGTGCTTGATATCTAAATTATAAATAAATTATTTAAAACGAAGGCATAATCTTAACAATGGTTCCTGATTGTGGCTAATGTAGGCGGAATCATAAATAAGTCATGTTCAATCGTGCTTGAGCATCTAAGCATTGCTATGAACGAAAATTTTGTTATGCAATACATGTCAGCTACACATTATTTTGACAGCAGAGTAATAAAATATTTTTCACATCCTTTGTTTGCCTTTTTTTTTTTCTTTTTTTTTTTCCAAAAGGTAATCTTTCCAGTGGTGAGCTGAAGCCAGTTTATGCAAACAAGTTGAAATATTTTTTAAATCAATAACCAGTTATATATACTGAATAGAGTAATTGTGGGATCTCAATGAGATAGGAACAATAGCCAAATTTTTGTACAATACAACGACTATAGTTCGTTCACGAAAAGTGGTTCGATGGTACCGTTAGAAATAACGGGAACTGATGTCACAAACGGCCTAGTTTATTACAGCAGAGGGGAGGACGTCATTTCAGAACTGATTTTTGGCGCAGACAAACGTTCGCTAAGAATCATTTCTGAAATCACCTCAGCTCTTATAAAAATAGTATATTTATATCCTCAGTTGTTACAAGCTGATGCACAATTTCTGATGGTGGTGGCATGTGGCCAGGGTGCGATCGCCCCCCCTTTGAATGACTGCTAAATCTACCCCTGCATATTGCCACCAAAATATCTATTAACAGGGTATTAAAACTTTTTAAATGCGATAATTTGTTGTGAATACACTATTTATAAATAAGCATTTAATATTATAACAAACTTACTAATAAGTGCTCAATATTAGAGTAAAAATGTAAATAAGTATTATAATTTGCATCACACGTTGCATTCTTATTTCAAAAACATATACCAAAAAATTAGAGAACTAAAATCTTGCGTCAGCGTGCGGGGAGGAGGACAGACTTTTTTTCTTACAAGGGGAGGCTGAGTATAAAATCGTCAGGAATGTGCTTAGGTAATACTTGAACGCCTAAATATCTCCCCACAAACAAAAGAGGAAAGACGGAAATTAAAACAGCCTATACGAGTTGTATTTCTAAGGGCAAAAATGCGTATATGCAACACCCTATTTCCAGACGTACGAGCCGCCACTGCTGAAGACTATGTGGACCACTTAATAGGTCGCCGTGCACCATAACTTACACTTCATAAGTGCTCGGCGTACTACACGTTGAGAAACAATGATTATAGATACCATAGGTTATATTACAGATTATACGTTATATTAATAAAAATTAGATTACAGAGGATCCTCTATTTTTCGTTTTACCATTTATATTATGCAGAATGTGTTCGTAGCAAAAGTATACAGCTCCAAATTTTATTTAAAGCGAAACTTGAATAGTTAGAAACTTTTTTTTTTTGATTATGTGGCTCACAGGCAAAGTTTTTTTTTTTACATAGTTAGAATGTATCCACATGCGTTCCATTGTTTCCTACAGTAGCAAGTAGCCTGCCTACACGAATGAAGAAAATAAAAATTATTCGCATGAAGGCGATGTGGGGTGGGACTGGTGCGGTCTTACTGGACGCCAATCCAAAGGTGGTGAGGAGGCTACAAAATAGCCTAACGATCCTGAAGTGCAGACGTCCAAATCCAATTTGATTATCTAAGTCAGGGGCGGTGTGCCGTCATGGACGATAGGACTCGCGCCTTTGAATAGGCAAGGATTCGAGGTGGACAAAGTTTGATGCGGCACAGAAACACGCCTTGACGTCACGAGTATTTCCATTTCGGTGCTGCCATTGTTTAGGGACTTTTTTTTTTTTTCAAGCGTCTACTTTGTGCGCATGCGCCTGAACTTAAAACCTGTAAAGGGCTACGCGAGTTGGGTCGACTGTGCAACAAATTGAGAGTTATATTTTTCTATTTTCCTACGTTGCAATAGGTAATTATACTCGTTCAAGTTTAAATTGTACACTTCGGGATACCGTGGAAAATTGAAATTTTGTCATTTCTTTTCACAGGTAAGCTAAATATATAGTTTAATGATTTATTATTATTATTAATATTTTTAGTTTAAATTGTGTTCCTTTCAGTTTTCGTATGTTTTTTCTTCAGCAGCGCAATTATACAAAAACGATCATGTATAAACTGCTTATATAAGTATACATAATGAAAGCCTACACCATTTTTTCAAACAAATGTAATTAAGTTTAAAAATTATATATGTCTAAATACTACATAATTTTATCGATTTATGCCTTTAAATGTATAATTACAATACGATTGAGGACACAAATACACCCTTACTTTCGAAATACTAAAATTAAAACGAAGTCTGTTCGCAAATCACTACTTTAGCTGAAAAGTGTAAATTTAGTACCAAAGCTCCTAACTTAGTAGTTGGAATATGTGTGACGTCACGAACTTCTCTGCGCCGCATCAAACTTTACCAACCAGGATTCGCGTCCTCCGATTATCCAAGGTATGCGCCCTTTGAAAGGACTCAGTCCGCCCCTGATCTAAGCGCTTATTTTTAAATAAAGTTTCAATATATCAAACTGATAATTGAAAATAACATTTAATGGCAAAACTTTGAGCTTACACCGAACGCTATATAACCTAAATCCGTCACTGGGAGGGGCAATGTTTTTAAAATACGCTTGTTCATCATCGCACACTAAATATGCAACGTACTTCCGCATTTCTTTTTTATATTTCGATTTTTTACGTTTTAGTAAAAAAAAAAAAAGTTGGGTTGAAAAGGTCTCCACGCATCTTACAAATCTCTGTTTTTTGAATACCAACACAAAACGTGTTTGAACCACGTTTATAAAAAATGGGTGGGGTACATTCTCCACCTCATTAGTGTGTTCTCTGTAGCGTGAAACCCTGAAAAGAAGGTGGGGACATTTTACGCTTCACTAAAATTGGATGTGATCTAGTCAGGGACAAATGAAACAAACTTCGTGAGAAAAATATTGCAAAGTAGAAGATAATTTTGCATATATTATTTTGTATTCAACAGATTTTTTAGATCTTTAAAAAGAAAAAAAAAAGAGAAGAAATATCCTAACTTTTAATTCTGGAATCTAATGCGGCCTGCGATGTAAATCTAATTTGGAAAATCGTGCTCGCTTTGGAGAAAGGTTTGACACTACCGTTCTAGTACGATGACAAATAAAAATGTTAAAGAAAGAAGAAAAATAAAACAAAAAACTATTCATTTATTTGTTATGTGATTCCGTTTTCTCCCGATAGATGGCGACATTTTCGTTGGACTTCTTGCAAACCTTTATCATCGATATACACTATATGCCCAAAAGTATCCGGACACTTTGGATTTTTTAATTTTTTTCGAATTTCTAAAAAACTACTCGGCCAATTGTTCTCTAACTTTGGAGATATATAGAACATTTTTGGATGTATGCTTTCCAATAAAGTTTCGGTGACTTGTGCATTTAGGGGACCACCCACATATTAACAAAGTGAAAAAATATATTTGATCACCCTGTATCATAAAAAGCTGGAAATTATTTGTAACTTTCAGAAAATATTTAACCAGCTATGCTTAATGTCTGTGTGCATTTTTGTAAAACAAACATGTATATTCATGAAGATAGAAACGTTTCTTTAAGAAAACCCAAATTTTGTCACAAGTATTTTGCTTATAATATCCACAATTTTCAGTCAAATTTCACGGAACTTACAGAACATTTGTCAACGTACAAGAAAAATATTATACTTAAATTAGAAATTAATATATTGAATACACGATGAGATATGAGTTTTTTTACTGCGCATGCGCGAAAGATATAAATATCTCTTTCATAATTTTGTAGCCAATAGTATAGGTCAACTTCAAAAAAATACCAGTTGGATACTTGAAAATTCAGAAAGTTATCGACGATATAGTGAGCCCTTTCTCTCTAATTCTCTGAAAGTAGCTAGATGATAAGGGTTTTTTCCATAAATTGTCATATTCCAAATTACCAAACACCCCTGTTCTGAAAATGAAATATTCCAGATTTATGCAAATAAGGATCAAAAGTATCCGGACATGGATCAAACTCTGCATGTTTTGCTTGGCGCAGAATGACGATTGTTGTCCTTGCGCCATAAAAATACAACAAACCAACAAGAAGTCAAAAATTAGTATGAAGTGGGGCCATATTTTGCTGCAATGACGGCTACCACTCTATCTGGGAGGCTATCTACTAGTTTCTGGAATTTTTCAGTGGGAATTGTACGCCATTCTTGCAAAAGAATATTAGTCAGCTCTTTCGCCAATGTGGGGCATTCTGGCCTAGTTCACAGTCGACGTTCTAATTCATCCCATAGGTGTTCTATGGGATTTAGGTCTGGGCTCTGAGCATGCCAGTCCAATTCCTCAACATCCATGTCAGCAAACCAGCTCTGTACAGCCTGTGCTGTGTGGATAGGAGCACGATCTTGTTGAAACAAGAATGAACCCACTCCAAACTGTTGCCACAATGTGGGCAGCGTGGAATTGTCCGAAATGTCGAGATAGCCTTCCATCTTCAGAGTTCCCTTCAAAGGAATTAAAGTGCCAAGCTCGAACCATGAGAAACCACCCCAAACCATTATGCTTCCACCATCAAACTTAACTTGCGGCACAATACAGTCAAGTAAAAAGCGTTTACCCAGCATTCTCCACACCCAGACTCTACCATCTGATTGTCAAATAGTGTACCGTGATTCATCGCTCCATAACACTTGACACCACTGCTGCAGGCTCCATGTTTTGCACACTTTGAATCATTGTAAGCGACGCTTGACATTGATTGCAGTAATGCTTGGTTTATATGCAGCTGCTCGGCCATGAAAACCAAGACTTTGCAGTTCCTGACGAACTGTCTTTGTGCTGACGTTGCATCCAGAGGCATCTTGAAAATCCGCACGAACTTTTTCCGCCGATTTCATGCGGTTCGCTTTCACAACTCTCTTCAGCACTCTGCGTTCCCTGTCTACTAGACGAAGTGGTCGACCAGGTCGTGGATGCACCGTTGTAGTCCCCGTATGTTCCCACTTTACGATAACAACATTAACGGTGGAACGGGGCACTCGTAACATCACAGAAATCTCACGAGCAGATTTTCCACAGCGGTGACAACCAATGACTTCACCACGTTCAAAATCATTTAGCTCGCCCTTTCCTCCCATTTTACTTTTCTAGCTTTGAAATTATAATTGTTAACTCGTCAGACTTCTTTTATACTTGTCTGAGAGCTAGAAATTTGACGTCACTAACAGAATCCACCACGTAGAGGGGTGTCCGAATACTTTTGATCCTTATTTGCATAAATCTGGAATATTTCATTTTCAGAGTAGGAGTGTTTGGTAATTTGGAATACGACAATTTGTGGAAAAACCCCTTATCATCTAGCTACTTTCAGAGAATTAGAGAAATACGGCTCACTATATCGTCGATAACTTTCTGAATTTTCAAGATATCCCACTGGTATTTTTTTTAAGTTGCCCTATACTATTGACTACAAAATTATGAAAGAAAGTTATTCATATCTTTCGCGCATGCGCAGTAAAAAATTATTTTCTTCAAATGCTCATATCTCATCGTGTATTCAATATATTAATTTCTAATTTAAGTATAATATTTTTCTTGCACGTTGACAAATGTTCTGTAAGTTTCGTGAAATTTGACTGAAAATTGTGGATATTATAAGCAAAAAATATGTGACAAAATTTGGGTTTTCTTAAAGAAACGTTTGTATCTTCATGAATATACATGTTTGTTTTACGAAAATGCACAGGCATTAAGCATAGCTGGTTAAATATTTTCTAAAAGTTACAAATAATTTCCAGCTTTTTATGATACAGGGTGATCAAATATATTTTTTCACTTTGTCAATATGTGGATGGTTTCCTAAATGCACAAGTCACCGAAACTTTATTGGAAAGTGTGTAATCAAGCATGTTCTATATATCTTCAAAGTCAAAGAATAATTGGCAGAGTAGTTTTTAGAAATTCGAAAAAAATTACAAAAAATCCAAAGTGTTCGCATAGTTTTGGGCATATAGTGTATGTAGGAACTGGATGGACCACGTAATGTCTGAAAAGCGAGCCGTCGTCTGCTACCTAACTGGATGTACACATAGGCGATTTGATGTTATTTTGTATGCAATATTATTGGATTTTGCGGCTTGAATAGGAATATTTTAAGACAAGAAATTACTAACTGATTATCGTTTAGGATTGAAAGCATTCAGTTTTATCTTATGAGATACATAAATAAGGGAAATACCTTGTAAAAATTCAGAAATCTGTCGGCTATATTCTATGTTGCTAACACAAGAATATGGATGGCTATACATAGTTAAAATTCATCTTTTATAAAAAACAAATATTTTCTAAACATGGTAAACGTTACTTTTATAATCGTGATAACTTTATAAATATATTAATTATATAAATATGCTAATAATTATTATAAATATACTAATTATATAAATATGATAATTATTTTATAAATACGTAAATTATATAAATATGCTAATAATTATATAAATATAGTAAAACCTCTCTTAAAGGCCGCCTATAT
>QLNU02015003.1:122269999-122309798 GCA_006491805.2 Dysdera silvatica | reverse complement strand
TGTTATTATAAAGGGTATGGAGACTCAAATCTCTGTAAAAAACATAAAATACACAAGATCTACGTAGAAAGCTATTTTGAATATATTTCTAACGTCAAATAGCAATTTCCATTGACATGCACAATTTCATAGGACATAAAAATTTTAAATAAAATTTAACAATAGTTTATTCCGAGAAAAGCAAATATTTTCCAGGGAGGGCTGATCATATTCCCAATCTGGCTCTGGTATCAACGATAAGATCAATATTTAGCAGTCGCGTACATATGAGAAATGAAGGGAGGGACTGGGAAGAAATGGACAAGCAATATATATATTTTTTTTCATTAAATTTAAACCGTTTAAAAATTGACAGTTTAAATTAAATATTGTCAAAGGTGCTTAGTCAACGGCGCCTAGAATAAAGAATAGATTTTCTTCTATATCCTTCGCCAAGGCTATGTGTAATATAGGTGGCGCTGGCTTATTACGAACTATTTCTCGTTCCAGCGCATGAGTGTTCTTTGTCAACAACGATTAGACCTACGGGCTTTTAACAATAGGCAGGGAACGGAAAAATCCAGAAGATTAAACAGTATTAAACACGTACCGCCGACACGTGTTTATATATAATACATGTGCAGAACTACATGAGAAATTTTTTACGTGGACCTGGAACTGGACTGGATTTATTATGGGGGTTATTATTAACGACCGACTAACCCTAACCGTGCTTTATCCATTTGATCGTAGTTCCCAGGGCGCCCTCTATTGTTATTGCGTAAGAACACGGTCATAACCATTTCCACTTTTTCTCATTTAAATGCCATTATAAAAAACTTCGTTCACAGCTTATTTTATATAGCCTTGGATAGAGTCGACGAGAGGGGGCGGTCACAGGGGTCATGATCCCCCCCAAAACATATTTTTTCACTGTAAAAAATTCCAACTTTCATGATAAATGAAGGGTGTTATTCCAAGACCATGGCAAATTCTGTCCTTGACCCCCCAAAATGAAAATGTGTGTCCGCCATTGCAGCAAGGGCCGCAGCCCGGAGACCCGGATGAAATCTAGGGGCCCCGCACTGACAAGGACCTATGCTGTGGAGGGCCCGGCCCAGGGTAGGGGCCATGGGGCCAGTTGAAGTGAGTCTGTGGGCCCGTGTTGTCTCTTGGCGCCCGGGGCGGGAAGTAGAGGCTTCGGCTTATTCCAGATCCTAGAACTACCACTACGTATAAATGAGCTTTAATATGATTCAAGAAAGCAGGTTGAACACCCGCGTTCAATGAATGTGTTCTTATACAGTCTACACTGCATAGGTGTAAAGTTCTATACCCCCCCCCCTCCAATTTGAAGTAAATTGGAATTTTACATATATTGTAATCAGGATGCAAGTCGCTAAACAGATTTTTGGCGCTTTTTGGCTAACTTGCACCTAAAAGTTCCAATCGAATTAGAAAAGTTGTTTTTCAGTTTATAAAAAATTCTGGACAGAAATAGCAATGTCATTTAATTATTTTCATAGTTTAACTGGATCCTTCGTTGCCACCATGTATAATATGCAGCCTTAAAATCAAATTCCTTTCTCCTTTCCCATTGATTGATATGTTCATCGAACGGCTTACATTGTTAACATGGGTGTATATTCGTAAGTCTCCACGTTACATCGGTAACCTGGAGACTATTACAAATATACATCACCTTTCCAATTTTATTTGGGAGATTTTCGGTGAATTTTGCCCCACGCCGTCAAATTTCATGGGACGCAAAATTCACAGATTTTTTTTTTTTTTTGAAATTGCAATTTATTTACCGTAGAATTCTGACGATCAGCTCTTCCCGAGAAGGCGCCCTCTACCTTTTTTTCTAAATCTGAAATTCTGAAAAATTGCCTGAAACAACCCCCTGCTCCCCCAAGGACGAATCCAAGCAGGGGGCCTGCTCCCCCCTGAGAATAATAAATTTACATTAAAAATAATTATTTTCAAGCAAAAAATAAAACTGAACTTACGAGTGAATTTTCAAACCTTATACCTCCACGCTTAGCAGAAATTTTCTAAGGGGTTAGCCTCCCCTAGTTACAATTCAATAGGCCTAAACTTTCGCATCCCGGAACCGGCCCTGATGGTAATATGAGCGTGTATTATGGTTTCATGTGTTATAAAAATATATACTGTAAAATAATTTAAACGTAGCAAGTGTTATATATAAAATTAATATATTTTAAAGATGGGTGGCATCAATTCATATCTTTGCCCGATAATGAAAATTCTCGGCACGGTTCCCATGTTTGTGGGGAGGTGGTGGTGATCATGATTTGTTTACTGCTGCTTTAGAAAGCGAAGCTTAATGAATAGATTGACACGGTGTCACTTTCGCTGCCCTTGTGACATAGAAGTTATTATTAACTTAATTAAGTAATTATTCCACTAAAACATATTTTGTGGGTGAAATCGCCGTTGCGTGCGATTTTAAATTGACTTTCAGATCTTTGATTCGAAGACCTGCTTTTTTTTGGTAATCCGACTTTGAACTGATAATGAATTGAGTTGAAATTGAGCTGAATGGATAATGAAAAGAATGAGCCAGATTTCATTTTCGTTTGGGAATTTATTGATAGCCCTTTAATTTTTATAGGAGTTATAAAGGAAGGTCCCCATTGGGCCCTGAGAATTGTCTCAAGCCAAGCTTCCCCTTCACATGCACAAACACGTGCACATTAAAGGAAAAATCGATATATATTTTTTTCTTCTAAGTTTGGGGCGCCAACTCTGCTGCCCCCCCCCGGTCCCTTCAGCCAGCCAAAGGGGGAGGCGGGCTGTCCTAAAATTGATGGATTAGAAGAATGGGAATTTAATAACGGGAACATAAATAAAGGAATGCAGATTATAGTTGACGGTAAAAATTATAACGTATGAAATATAAATTGTTTATATGTTTTCTATCTCAGCTTGACACATTTTGCGCTATATGTACGAGTTTTTTCGTTAACGTCCCCCAGCTCCAGGGCCCGACTTAGAAATTCTGGGGCCCAAGGCAGACACACATGAAGGGGCCCCAACCCCTCCTGTACCCACGACAGATTTCTGATTGCTATGTTTATTATCGTTATATATATATGAGTAAATGAATTTTATTTAGAAGACCAAGGTAGATATAACACATTATTTAGGTATGTTTTCCTGATCTTAAGCGAAAACAGCCAGTAAATGATTTTTTTAAAATCCGAAAAGTTTCTGGACTGCCCGTAAAAACAAATATTAAAATTTTTACGAATGTATTGAACTAAATTTAGGATTGAAAAATTTAGGGGGTCCGGTGAAGCTGCCCCACGTACCCCTGTATAAATTAGGGCACTGTCCCTCCAACATTTTCTTTTGGGTTGGCGCTTCCGTTCCAAGTAATTAACTTTAAAGGTCAGAGTCGAATATGTGTTCCAATTTTTCCCACTGGTACACGCAACAACAGATTATTGCCAAGTCTGCGAGCCTATAACGAGGGCTCCAAGAAGTTGGGGGTCCCTGTGTCAGCTGACGCATACGATAAGAGTTAGCGTGTAAGAAGAAGGTTATAAAAATTATGCGAGTCAAAGCAAATTTTAATAAGAACACTCGTAAAATAGAGATTCTTAGAATAGCTTGTAAACTCGACAAGAAAGTAAAGAGAGACTCCCACACCCACGGGGAGAACTCAAATTTATACAAATTAATTTAAACTAATTATATATAATAATGTTGATTTATATATGAATAATAATATAAATATGCAGTAAGAATCTGTTTATAATGAGATATTTTAGAAACCAGGAAAAGATATGATTATAGACCAATTCTACTATATAACAAGCAAGTAAAAGAAAATTGCCTAAGGTCGATATTTAAATTTAGCGGGTTTCAATTAACATTAATTCGCAACTCTCTAATTCTCAAGTAACTCGGTAGGTTTTCAACGTTAACAATAGCCATCATTATTGCATTTACGGAAGACCTTTACCTTACCCTTTTTATTGCGTACAGACAGAAAAAGCAATAGCGGTTCAATATCTATTGAACCGCTATTGTTTTTGCTATTGCTATTGGTTCAATATCTATTGAAACCCGCTAATAATATTAATTAAAAAAATCGTACATGCCTTGGCGCATTTGTATCTTGTCGTGTGCTTTTCTGGACAAGCAAGTGATACATGTGATGATTCATACGGTTTTAGCAAAAATTATTATTGTTCTCCTTATTATGATGGATATAATTATAGGATCCTCATCTTTTTTTATAATTTTCCCACGCTACACAGCGTGACACAATCTGCGGAAGCAAGCTAACTTCCGGTTCTAGGGCGGAAGTAACTATGCCAAGGGCCACACCAAAAATACTCGTTTTGAGTGGTGCGCCAGGTTATTATTTCAGCTTTCCCGCCAATGCCATCCTGTCTGGGATTACAGCGCCGCCTCCGGCGGCCACCCTTCCCAATGAAACCCTTGCACAATCCCCCCCACCCCCCACGCCAATGCCATGTTTTGAGATTTCTAATCCCTCTGCTTTGAGCACTTCCTGAAGAAATTGGGTGACGTATCCAATTCAAGAAAACAACCAAAATTCGGCAGATCATATTTTTTCTATACTTTTGCTACACAGGGCCGGTCTTAAACCCATTTGACCGATGTGGATAAATCGGGCCCCGTGCTTTATGGAGGGGTAATCTTTTTTTATATATATATTTATATACGGGGCTCACGCAAGGGGCAGGGGGGCCACGGCCTAGGGCCGGCGCTGTTTCTACGCATGTATGAGGCCGTTCAAGTATTACGTAAGCACATTTCTGGCCATTTTGTACTCCCTTCCCTTGTAAGAAAAAATAAGCAAATGCCTGACCCCTCTCATGCTTATGTAAGATTTTGGTTACTATTATTATGGAACTATATATATTATACATATATTATTAAACTATATATATAGTATACATATTATTAAACTATAAGTAACAATAATGATATTTTATTATAAAATATTTTTGTTACGTATTAATATGTTTTATATTGTAAGCAAATAATGTGCAATAAATAAGAAATGGATTTAATAAAATGCATTTATTAAAAATAATACATTCGTTTTAATTTAAAAATATTAGAGGGGCCAGGGAAGTCTAGAGAGGTATTTGAGCGAAAAAAAAGGTTGAAGGCCAGCCCGCTGGTTTAAATCGGTAACTATTTAACCGTGAGTTGCGTGTATTTTATATCTTTTACACGTAGTGTGTTGTACATCCCAGTATTGTAGTTCTGTCAGGGCGGCTGTTACTTCGTGACTATGTGCTACTACTATGTACTACTATATACTACTGACTATGTGCTGTTTTTATTATTTTCTGTGTTTTATGTAAGCATGATTCGGACTCCCCACCTCTCTGTTGTCAGCAAAAATAAGCAAATCTCTCCCCCTCCCCCAAAGATGCTTACGTAATAGTTGAATGGCCTCCATATGCGAAGAATCTTTTTTCTTTCCCTCCAAGGGACCGTGCAAATTCGGTCGTTATAACCGATGGTCGTTATAAACGATATCTTTTTAAAATCACAGTAGCCTATAGTAATGCACTCTAAGAGTTTTATAAATTATTTTGATAATAAAAAGTATTAAACTTTTTGGTTTCAAAATTAAATAAAAACATAATTATAATGAATTTAATTTCCGTTTATATTATGTTATAGCCACACATAGTACTTTCTTAGTTTTTTAAATTGAAAAAATTGTAGAAAATACTACTAAAGTATATAATGTAGAAAACAAATGTAATAAATAGTATTTATTATATTATACTAATGACTTCAGAACAGTGCCGGTTTAAGTGTTTTGTGGGCTCTACGCTGAAAAAATAGAATTTAAGAATATGACCCTCGTGATATTCAATTAATAAATCACTTTTTAAGTTCACTATCTTTAATATTCAGGTTTAGCAGTGATAAAAATTTCTCAGACATTTGTAAATAAACAAGATTAGAATAACGCTTAAATTTTGATAACTAACTTTAAATTTTAATAACTAACCCACGTGGTTCTGCTTTATGACTGTCAAGTCGCGTCGTTATATCCGATACGAATTTCCCTACTTAGAATCTACGTAGACTACAAAATCGCCGTCGTTATAGCAGGTTTCGTCGTTATATACGATGTCGTTATAACCGATATATTTAGTATGGAGTAGAATAGCAAACCAAATTTCTTGTAAAAATTCCGTCGTTATATACAGTTGGTCGTTATAAACGATTTTCACTGTATATACTTCTTTGTAAAGGCATTGGCGTGTGATAGTAGCTTTATTATTACACCTGGTGGCTAAATAGCAACTTAGATTTTTCAAAATTATTAGGGGAGTAAACACATATTTTATACATTATAATATATGCAAAATTGCAATTTATTTTAAATTATTTGGGGTGGGGGGGGGGCATGTAACCCTACGCCTATGTGGCTAAGTATGGAATTAATTTTTAGACATATATTTTATTTTCATCCGAAAGGAATATATCGTTTGCTAGACGCAAAACACTCCGGTTCTTTTTTTCTTTTCTTTTCAAAATCTTGGATCAATTCGTTTATATGGAACTTCAAACAAATTTATTAAATGATCGATTAAACCTCTATTAAATTATGAATGTTTCCGATGGGTGATTATTATTAAATAATCGTTATACGAATAGCTCTCCGGGCCGTTTCTCCTGTATTTCACTTCTCCGAAATTTGGTATAACACAATACCCGAATGGGGCCTCCCGGAACAACGACCTCGTGTCCTTCATTCTTCGTTTTCCCCTTTCCCGCGCTGGAGAGTTTTGCGGGAAAAACTTTCCCTTTAAAAAAAAAAAAAAAGGGTGCATTCGATATTTATTTCACCAGTTTGTTTGCAACAGGCGATATGGAGATAGTCGGCGATTAGGGGAGGACTTCCAATTTTTTGTATCATATGCAGCAGAATTTTGGTTATTTTCAAGATACGTTCAGCGCACTTTTTTTTTTTTTGTTAATTCTTGTTTTCGATTTCTCATATAAGAATAACTCGCATAGAGTAGCTTAGCAATTTCAGTCTCTTGGTGGGAGTGCTCAGGTGGCGTTAAATAAGGTTATGTGATGCGGCCTTCGAGAAAATAATGTGTTTGGATATATAATGGGGGCAGGGCTTCAACTGGGCCAGAGCCCGGCTCCGGCATTGCTTCATTTTTGGCCATTATTTAAATATTAGTCCAGTGTTTCTCAAAGTGTGGTCCGCGGACCACTGGTGGTTCGAGACGGCTTATCAAGTGGTCTCAGGATCATCTCTAAATTTCAGGGGAAAAAAAAAAACTCGAAATTGACGGCGTTGCTAGAATTTGGGTTCGGGTGAGATTTAAGGAATTTCTCATAAATATTGCTTGTTATAAACGTTACTTTACGGCATTTCGTGAAAGATTTGAATCCTCTGAATAAACCCATGCTGTCTACATTGCTTATTATTATTTAATTAAATTAATGATGTCATTTTCATTGTAAATTTGACGAAATAAGATCGCAACTCACACTCTCTTTATCAAATAGCATTACTCTAAAAATCAGTAGTCGCCGATATATATATATATATATATATGGCCTGCAAAAGGGTTGCTGGTATCTAACTGGAAGGAGACCCACACGCTGAACGTATGTGACGATGTGTGGAACCGGCCAGGCCAGTAACCTAGTGTCCTACCCCGCCTTCAAGTGGTGCAGGCTGAGCTTTCTATTTATGTGGCAAATTAATATTTGCTGCACGGATAGAAAGGCGGAAGGGGAGGGCTAATTCACCAACCCGTCTAGCCAGCGTGGTGAAATTATGGCTAATTCCTCCATTATGTTGACACACCAGAAACCATGGCCCCTAGTCTCCAGGTGCTGGAGTGCTCCTGATCAAGGCAGCGGTCAGTGTGGCATGAAAGCAGGGGGTGCTAAGAATCACTGGAATGGCCCAGGCTGCCGTTTGTTATTGACCTTGGCTACGTTTAATGGACGATCCCTTGCTTCTGAAGCAAAACTTCAGGAATTGGAAGAAGAACTTGACAAGATCAAATGGGACATTGTAGGACTCAGTGAAGTTAGAAGAAAAGGTGAAGAGTTGGTGGAACTTAAAAGTGGACATTTGTTTTATTATAGAGGAACGGAAACTGGAAGAACAAGTGGTGTTGGCTTCTTAATCAACAAAAGAATTAAAGACTGTCTTCTGGAAGTTGAAAGTACATCAGATCGAGCAGCGAGGCTCGTTGTTCAACTAACCCAGCGATACCAACTTCAAATAGTACAGGTATATGCACCAACATCAAGCCATACCGACGAAGAGGTTGAAGAATTTTATGAAGAAATCAAAGAGTTACACACCAAAGGGAAACAACATATCAAGCTCATCATGGGGGATTTCAATGCAAGAATTGGACAACAGGAACAAGGAGAGACATCGGTTGGTAAATACGGATATGGGGAAAGGAATGAACGTGGCGATCAACTCATCGAATTTGCAGAAGCTGAAAATCTTAGCATCATGAATTCATTTTTTAAGAAGAAACCGCAAAGAAAATGGACATGGAAACACCCCAATGGAGGAACCAGCGAAATTGACTATATACTGGCAAACAAGAAATCAATTATTGAAGATTGCAGCGTACTGAACAGATTTAATACTGGAAGTGATCATCGAATGGTGAGATGTAAAATGCACTTAAATACTAAACTAGAAAGGCAGAAGCTCATTAGGAAACAAGTATGTAAGAGGGTGGATTTAAAGAAATTAAAAGAAAATACCGAGGCATTCAAGTTGGAATTAAAAAATCGCTTTTCTGCACTGGAAGGACTTATTGAAGAAGTTGACATCTCAGAAGCAAATGAAAACATTGTTAAGACAATAATTGAAACTGCTGGGGAAATTGGTGGTGTAATATGTAAAAAGCAGAATAGCAAATTATCTGAGAAGACGAAACAACTCATGAAAAGGCGAAGACTTATGAAGGTGGACAATCAAAATACCAGTCGCAAGATCGAGTATGTAGAACTTTGCAAAACTTTGCGCAAAAACATGAAAGAAGATATAAGAAAATTCAATTGTGAGTTAGTAAGGAAGGCCATTGAAAGCAACAAGAGCCTTAGGGTTGTTAAAGGGAGTTTGTCTATTGGGAAGAAACACATCATTGCATTAAAAGGAGAGGATGGCACTGTAACAAGAAATAGGGAAGAAATACTTAGAAGAGTTGAAGAATTCTACAGAAAGCTGTATGAGGGAAACAGTGGATTAAACGAAGACTCTGAGATAGTCGAAGGAACAGCTCCTAAAATCTTAAAAGAAGAAGTTTCATTTGCAATAAAAAATATGAAGAAAGGAAGAGCCCCTGGTGATGATGGTATTACATTAGATATCCTAAAAGAAGCTGGAGAATATGTAGAAGACATACTTGCAAAATTCTTTACCAAATGTCTTAACAGCGGTAACATACCAAACCAATGGGATTCTGCAACAGTAATTCTTTTGCATAAAAAAGGTGATAAAGAGGATTTGAAAAATTACCGACCAATTAGCTTGTTACCTGCTATTTATAAAATCTTCACAAAAGTGCTAACACATCGCCTGCAGAAAAAATTAGATGCAGCTCAACCAAGAGAACAAGCTGGATTTCGAAGTGGATTCAGTACAGTGGACCATATTCAAGTATTAAGAGAATTAATTGAAAGAACACATGAATATGAACTTCCATTGTGTGTTGCATTTATTGACTATGAGAAGGCCTTTGACTCTATTAAAACATCAGCAGTCATCAACTCTTTAAGATCAACAGACATTGAGGATGTGTACATTGACATGGTGAAACGTGTGTATAAAAATGCAAGTGCAAAATTTCGGTTACATAAAGATACCAAAACTATCAAACTTGGCAAAGGGGTGAGGCAGGGAGATACCATTTCTCCAAAACTTTTTACTTCAGCTTTACAGATGATTTTTCAGCAGATAAATTGGAATAACAAGGGAATAAAAATAAATGGTGAATATTTAAATCATTTGCGGTTTGCTGATGACATTGTTATTTTTTCAACGAACCCATCAGAACTCCAAGACATGGTACAGGAGCTCTCAACTAGAAGTAAAGAAGTTGGACTCAAGATGAACCTACAAAAAACTAAGATCATGTTCAATAATTTTGTAGAGGAAACAAAAATACAAGTTGACAACATTGAGCTAGAAATTGCTGATTCATATATTTACCTTGGCCAGCTGATTTCAATGGATGGCAACATTATGAAAGAACTCAACAGACGTATTAAACTTGGCTGGAGTGCATTTGGAAGAAACAGTTTTATCCTGAAGGGGAAATTGCCTTTGTGTCTAAAAAGAAAGGTCTTCAACCAGTGTGTATTGCCAGTCCTCTCTTATGGATCAGAGACATGGAGTCTAACAGTTGGAGCAATACGAAAGTTACAGACAACGCAAAGGAGCATGGAGAGGTGCATGCTTGGAATAACTAGGAGAGATCGGAAAAGGAACACTTGGGTGAGAGAGCAAACTAGAGTAGAGGACATCATTGTTAAAGTAAAAGGGCTGAAATGGCGATGGGCTGGGCATATTGCAAGAAGAACTGATCAACGATGGACAACAGAAATTCTGAACTGGATTCCAAGAGACCACCGAAGACCTAGAAAACGTCCTCAAACTAGATGGGTGGATGAAATAAGAAAACAGGTTGGGGTGACTTGGAAGCGAATTGCTCAGGATAGACTTGTGTGGAAAGCATTTGGAGAGACCTTCATCCAGCAGTGGATAGATAATGGTTGAATATGATGATGATTTTATACACACACACACACGCACGCGCGCACACGGTAAAAGCATTAAGGCCAGTGCCTAGATGTAAAATCAAAGTCGTTCTTCTCCTTAGCCTTTTATAAGAAAAATGGCGCTATTGAGAACATGGTACCTGGCATTATAATTTAATTTCATTTAATTCTCATTTCGCTCATTTAATTACACATGGTGAAAATACATTTTTGACAGTAACATTTAATCGTTATGGAACTCATTGTTGAATTAATATGATTTTTAATTAGCCTTAATTTAATAAAAGAACATTTTATACTTATATACGTATGATACGTGAATAATATCAAATATTGAATCTTTCGTTTTTTATGTTGTGGCAGTTTTTAACTAGGAATCTCTCGATGTCGGGGCCCCTTGGAGGTTTTGGGTCCTGGGCGGTCGCCATATCCGCCAGCCGCTTAATCCACTGACTGTAGTACTGTATTAACATTCTACTAGATGTATGTGCGCCTATACGAGTACCTCTAGGGCTAAGAAAAATTAACAGTACTTCTAGTGCGTGTGTGTGGGGGGTGTTGGCTGCGAAACAGTATTACCTTCTTCTCAAAGCCGTTGTGAATTCAGATGAGTTGAGAAACATTCCAATCGAGGCCATAACCAGCATTTAATTTTTGGGTTTCAAAAATTTTTATAGCATGTATTGATACAGTCACAGAATTCAAGGCCGTAACCAATTCCATTAAAAATTTAATTTCGGGGGGGGGACCGGTCCCTAAAATACCCCCACCCCCCTGGATATGACACGACTCCGATGCATTTACCAAATGCACTGTCATTTCTAGACCTGTGATGTGAAAAGAAATCAAATAAAACATTAAAGTTAGGCTAAGTTAGCTAAGGAACTGTTAATTGGATTGATTATTAGGGATAATTAATAATAATAATTATATGGGAATGATTTAGTTAGTAGATTGTATTTAATTAGCAAATCACGAGTTTTACGTAGAAGTCCATGCGCTTCAATATTCAGGTTAATCAACTATGAAATTTTCTGGGACATTTGTAAATAGTTGCGAGCGTTCTTAGCCCATACGTAAATTCAGCACTATGTAAAAGTCAGAGTATAAGCTTTTTGAGTTTTCAGAATAGCAAATCTTTATTATAATTCATTTAATATATATATATATGCAGGGGCGCCAAGAGCCAACGTGGGACCCCATGACCCCTTCCCTGTGCAGTGGCATAGATACTGTTTTCAGGGCCGAGCCCTCCCAAAGCATGTTCTTTCCAGGGCGGACCCCTAGATTTCATTCGCCTTTCCCGGGCTGCAGTCTCTGCTGCCCCCCCTCTCGTCAGCTCTGTATATATATGGCCTCGTTTTCATCCGTGATCTATAGGTTGCGGTTCGTTATTCAATGCAATACATTGATTCATATTCTGTGTTTAAACGGCGTCAAGAGAGGCCATCTTGGTTATGTACAAAATCAAGATGGCGGCTCATAAATTATGTCTTTTAAAAGCGTCTCGTATGGAAGATAGTATAAAGATTTTGACAGGAGCATGTATAGGATAGAAAATTGTTGTATATATATAATATATTTTTCTTCAACGATGGGTCTTAACCTCGTTATGCCTTTGCCTACGCCCACACAGAAGAAGTAAAACAGTACAATACGGATTTACGATTCAAAACGGACACATTCACATCTTTCATTCCCCCACCTACCAAGAGATTTAGAAAGCCAGGCGCCCTTGAACCAGCAATATATCATCGCATGTCCACCTTCTCCTCTTCGATCGCCTCATATACTTCATAATTAGGTGTCCATTAAGGGATGATTTACGATAAAATAACATTTTTTCTGAATAATTTTATTTTATTTGATGACAAAATCTTTTTTTCAAGAAAGTATCCTCTCCCGGGGAGAGAGTCCAGACGAAATTTTACAGTAGAGAGATTGCAATTAAAAATAATAATAAATAAATAAAATAAAAAAGAAGAGTCCACCGTCTTTTAGAATTTTATAGCCAGTGTCCTCATTTATAATCTCGATCCTGGATTTCACGCATGCCCGTATCCATTGGGGGGGTCTAAGCACCCCCTCTCCGAAGCTAAAATTTTAATGGGACATGGCTACAGCTTTGCATTCTGTGATTGTATCGATATATGCTGTAAAAGTTTTTGAACCCTCCTGAAATTAAATCCTGCATACAGTCTTGATTTCACGCGTCTTTCTCGAAGGTAGATTGTACTCCTTATTACGATCGGTGGTGGATTTACCAATAAGCTGAGTATGCCGAAGTCTGGGCTGGAAAATTTTTAACAACGGCAAATTTTGGATGAAAAGTTTGCTTCCGAGAAGTCTGCAAAGGCGGGGCTGAATTTTTGGTAACCAATTGGATTTTTCTTTTTGAATTGTGATGTTCAGTGGCGTAACTAGACATTGGCAGAGGGAGAGTTACCATGGGCGCCGACTTGAGACGGACACAAAAGGCGCTAAATTCGTAAATATTTGCGAAAACACGAATTTCAAATAACCGTTAGTGCTCTCAAATTAGGAATTCGTCAAAAGCGTCAAAATCTCTGTTATGTCTCTAATTATGTTTGGCAAGATTAAGCGGCAAAATATGTCAGAGCTTATAGGCGGCAAAATCGTAAATCCATCTCTGATTACGGTTGTGGATTTAAAATAATACTTGTATCAATCTGATGCTTGATTTTTTTTTTAATGTTTAGTAAACGTTTAGTTAACTTTTAAAATTGTAAAAACATAGTTCTTTAAAAAAAAAACCACTTAAATATACTATTATCCTTATTGTGATTTTTTACGGTGATAAGCGGAAAGTTAAAATAAATAAATAAAATTATTAGAGATTTTAAAAGAATTTAGCCTTTTATATTCATTTGCTACAAAAATGTAGTGCCTTTCATTCTTTTAATCTTATTCTGATTAAATAATAATCTAATTAAATAATAAATTACTATCATTATTATAATTTATGATGTAGTCTTTTTTAAAAAAGTTATTACTATAGAAATATTTCATTCTCAAATTTAACAAATTACGCAGTAGCGTCGAATGCAGAAAATGTTTTCTGGGGGTGGAGGGCAGCACAAAGCTTGAAAACTAATTTCGACTTATTACGTAAAATTCGTTTCGGAATATTGATAAGTTATAATCAGGGGCGGATTTACCATTTTGCCGCCCCAATGCCACTTTTGCCGCCCCTTCCTACCTTTCCGCTCCACCCCCCGACTAATCAGTGATACGAACATAAAAATTATTGCAGTCAATATTCGCCAAAAATTTTCGTGTTGACAATAAATACGTTGAAAAACAAACTCATAAACTGAAACATAAACATTAAAAAATATTAACTTACACTGAAACATTATTTCTTTTTCCCTATATAATAAATCAAATTCAATTTTATAGAAATAAATTTTAATTTTGGCAAAAATAAAAGGGCCTATCAAGCACTGGTATTTAAATGGCAAGCATGACGTCTAGCTTTCTTCTCGGCAAAACATCTGATTATATCATCGTGTGGTATTATTTTGTTATATCAGCTTCAATGTATTTTTTATTAAATTTTGCCGCCCTATCCTATAGCCTATTGGGAAATACGGCACTGATAACAATAAGTGTAAATTTGTTATTCTCAAAAAGAAACACCCCCTCAAAAGCGTCTCCCCTGATTCACCCTTAAGTGACGTAGGGGGAAAAGCGTTTGTGATGAAAATCTCAATTTGAACCCCATTTAATTACCATAAACGTAATGTCTTAAACTATTTCTTCTTATTTTCGTATTCCCTGCATTATGATCATTATGATACAATCAGGGGCGGAGTAGGTCCTCTCAAAGGGCGAATACCTTGGATTATCGGAGGGCGCGAGTCCTATAGCCCATGAGGGCACGTCCTATCGCCCATGAGAGCGTACCAGCCCAGGGACTGGTTGGCCGGCGGCCCAATTCGCCCCTGGATACAATTGCACGGTCCATTTTGAAATTGACTACTGGGCATATTCTTTAATATAGGGCCATTTCTAAAGGTCTGACATACAAGGTATTTTCGTAAGATGTGGATAGTTCCGAATAAGGCTACCTTTCGGAGTTGGTGCATTGTAATTTCGTCAATTCCTATTGTATTCAGGTAATTTTCAAGATTTGATAAAATTGCACTTAATGTTCCTACTACTACTATGGGAATGACAACTGATTGTTTTTATTTATTTATTTTTTCCATAACCTTTTAATTTTAATTTGCAAATTTTTTTTCCTACCCGGCGGTTTTGTCAAATTTCTTATTCTGTATTTTTTGAGTCATCGGGAACATCTATTATCCAACCTTACTTCTTTTCCACTATTGTCCAGTCAGGTGTGTTATGCGCAAGTTGTTTGTTATTATTCTTATATTTAATGTTATTTGTTTGGCTTTTTTATGGCGCAAGAGCATCTGGGCTATACTGCGCCAAACATGGTAAAATCAAAGACTGTAGTAAAAGCCAGTACTTTTTAAAAATTTTAAAACGTGCGTATGGTCAGCATGGTCATTTAAAATGTCAGACAGTGATGAAGAGTTAAAAGTAAGAGTGCGGGCAAGTCTATAGAATGTTATTTTACTAGACAACGATGTACATTTCTTTGACTGATGGCCTTGCTGTGACATGCGTCATAGTGAGGTATTTGGGATTTTCGGGAATGATACGAATTTAATTCCAGATAGGTTTTCTTTTAAGCTTTGTTTTCCGGGAGTGTCGCGTTAATTCTTTGCGCCCAAGTCGTCGCGAAACAATTTGTTGCGCACAATTCGTCGCGTCATACTCATTTTGTCATAATTTGCAGTACATTTATTCAAGGTTTCTTTATAGTAAATAATATTAGCTGTATTTTAAGCTGTACTTTAAGCTGTATTTTAAAGAAAAATACAGCAGAACTCCGGTTATCCGAACTTCACTTAAATCAAAATGACCTGCCACACTATTTTTTTTGTAAGTACACACTCGTTCAATTTTTTTTGGCAAAAACGCTCATATTTATTTTGTCATAATTTGCAATACATTTATTGATGGTTTCTTCGCTTGCAAATACCTTCAAATGCATGGAAACTCGGGATCTTAACTTGACCCTGAGTGAAACCTTAATAACTTTAAAAGATAGGATAATCTTTTTTATCTTAAAAAGATAGGATTTGGCAATTGTGTTATCCCTGTGAAGGGTAATAATATCTTACAAGGAATTTCATACCAAATGTTTCCAACGCTTTTATACTTCAACATGGCTGCATTTCAATATTCTGCTAACAGTTGCTAACTTTATATCTATAAAATATACATTAATAGAATATATATAATTAATATAATTAATATAATATAATTCTATATTTAATGTGTTTTCTTTACTTTGTTAAAAATGCTTTTATTATGCAAATGTGTCGGCGGCGGACAGAGGGGTCGCAGATCTTTTGGTTACTATAAAGGGGGTCGCGAATTACTTGGCTACTATAAAAGTGGGTGGCTGATTGAAAAAGGTTGGGAACCACTGCACTATGCATTGGTGCAAATATATAAATATGCAGTGTATAAATTCAGCAATCGAAAAGGTCTGTGGTGCCTTTTTTCTATTGATTCGATAAGTACGTGCTTATTTCGCTTAGTGGTCAATCCGGCCCTGGCAAGTGGGGTGTAGCGATCACAGGGAGGGGGGAGCCTTCGGTCTTGATGAAAGGCTAAAGGCCCCCTTTATGGGGCCTGGAAACTCTCAAAGGTTTTACAAAATTCTCTGTTAACAAGCGTACGTGCAAAACGATTATACCTAAAAACCACAGCCGTGAAACAGGGGGAAAAAAAAAGGTTGAAACACCTGTCTTAGTAACAATTAGGGTTAGTTTTAATCTTGTAAGATCCTTGTTAAGGTAAGCAAATGCGTTATTTTTTTTGTTTTGACATCTGAACAGAGGGGAAAGGGGGTCGTAAGTTTGTCAGCTGCTTTAGAGCATTTTCATTCTAAGCACGTAACATCCCTATAATAGGGCATCTGTCGAAAAGCCCATTTTGCAAAGTGAATGAAGAATTAATTCCCCCCCACTGCCATCAGAACTCGATCCTCGTAAAATCACGTGTGGATATATAATTATTGTTTGAAATATATCTGAATAATAATTCTTTGTTTGCTTCAAACCTTTTGGAAACACTTTCAACAACACAAAGAGTGGGCGGAACCAAGAACGTCGTCTGCTGCGAAACGTGTTCTGATTGGTTAGTTTGAGCAACAATGGAACCCATTTCCTTATCAAACAAAATTCCAAAAGGGATTACAAGAGCTCACATTTTCTCTTTGAAAAACTTTCTTATTCAATCTTGACAAATCACACTTTGAACAGGTTCAACAAGTTTTTCATTTGTACTGGATTTCCGGTCATCTCCAACGCGTTGTTCTGCCTTAGATTGGCCGGTCGTTAAACAACGAAGTACAGGTGTGTTATTAAAACGTCGCCCATCTTATCACCTTCTTCATTTCGTTCGTTTACCCGGATTCGGATTAGACAGATATGCTTCCTGTTTTTGCGGAAACAAATTTCTGCCTTTGTTTGTTGCGATGAATGGAAACGAAGTGTATCAACAATTATCACACAACCCCTTACGTTTAGAGGATAAAAATTAGAAACCCATGTTTTTTGCACCTGCGTGTTTCAGTCGCAGATACAGAAATCTTTCAGGGGGTGGGGGGATTTGTTTCCGATTCCTATTTTTAGCCAAGTGTCCAGTACTTTTCGTTTTCTATGACAAAATCCCGGCTTAAGTGGAGGCGGCGGCCCTCCCTTTGGATCCGCTAGTGGTGTATTTAGTTTAAACTTTATGTTCACTTTTAACTGTTGGGCAACAAATACACGTTGTGAAGCAAAAGGTACAGATTAAGGGGGGGTCATATGCTAAATTTTCTTTACAAAAAGACTTTTCTTTATTTATTTAAAAAAAAAAAGGGGTATGGATTCTTACCTTTCAAATCACATATAATTTTTGGCTCTAGATTAATTAGAACTATTTTTAAACAAATTTACTGATGTAACAAGTGAATTTAAATGCACTACAAACTTTTTACAAAAATGCGATTTTCTCAAAATGATATTTCCTGTCGCAAAAGGAATATTTTTTTTTTTTTGGCGCAGTATAGCCCAGATGCTCTTGCGCCATAAAAAAGCCAAACAATCAATCAATAGTTATTTAAAAACTTAAGTCATAATCAACTTATAATTTCTTGAGTACGTACATATTAGGATTCTACGTTCGTTGTATGTAGCGTTTTGTATTTTTTTATTCAGTTTTTGACCGGAACGTAAAATAAAAATAGTGTTTTCTAAAAAAAAAAAATCATGTGATATAAATATTTTTAATTTTATAAATATTGCGCACATAATAAAATTCCGGATACAAAATATGTAAATATGTTTACTAACTATACAAAAAAAATTTTGTATGCATCGAATAAGTATTTTCGGAGAAAATGTTCCTTATGTCTCTATGGAAACCCAGTTGGTTTCGTCTGTGACTCCACTCAGTGCCGTATTTCCCAATAGGCTATAGACTAGGGCGGCAAAATTTTGTGTATTGAGTTTGATATAACAAAATCAATACCATATGATATAATCAGAGGTTCTGCCGAGAAAAAAGCTAGACATCATGCTTTCCATTTAAATACCAGTGTTCGATAGGCTTTTATTTTTTGCTAAAATTAAAATTTATTTCAATAAAATTGAATTTGATTTATTATATACCAAAAAGAAATAATACTTCAATATAAGTTAATATTGTTTAATGTTTATGTTTCAATTTATGAGTTTGTTTTTCAACATATTTATTGTCAATACAAAAAATTTTAGCGTATATTGAATGTAACAATTTTTATGTTCCTACCACTGATTGGAGGGGACTGGTAGGAAGAGGCGGCAAAAAGGAGCCTTGGGGAGGCAAAAATAGCCTAGGGGTGGCAAAATGGTAAATCCGCCCATAACCACACCCCGTCAAGAGAAAGAAGTAAATACACGTTATTGGCTAACAAATACATATTATACATAGATGTTATAATTGTAAATAAATAGTTATAGAACAGTAAATATGTATAGTGATCATTCCGAGTTTGGAACTCGGAGAGGTAAGACGTCCTCTATACGCTCTCACCATGCCAATCCAGCTGGATCGCAGCTTTTCTGTATGAGTCAACTTTTGTTCCTTCGGACGTGTTCGGCGCCATCTTTAATGCCATTGGAAACCCGGAGGGACTCAGTTGTCTACAACCTTGAGGCCAATGCAAATTTGAAATCACCCTGTCTTCCTTCCCGCTAGTCAACTAACCGATAGAAACTGGCCTTTCCATCGAAGATGTCGTTTACCCTGTTTTCCCAGCCCCTGAAGGCGGATACTGGGTCAGGATTCATGGTTTCCCATTCCAACTTTCTAATCAGGACCTCCTCGACCACCTCCGCCATTACGGACACCCAAAGTCTGACATCATCTGGGAAAAATGGCCCAGAGGTTTCGATTTCCCCAGCGGCACCCGGAAGATTAAGATGGAGATCACCAAGCTCATCCCTGATGTTATTACCATCGACCGTTACAAAGTTAGAATTCACTATCCTGGAATCATTCGCAGATGTTACATTTGTCAAGGTGCTGGGCATCTGAAAGCCGCCTGTCCCTCTTCGCCTCACCTTCGCAGTCGCCGGTCTGCGATTTGTCCACTCCTGCAACTTCTTCCAAATCATCCTGGACTACAACACCGGTCCTCTTGGATGACTTTCTTCCCTTCAAGGAAACCACGACTTCAACTCAACAAACCCCACCGAAGCGGAAGAAAAAGAGGAATTCCAAACGTACCAGACAAGGAAGAAAACTCAACCAACATCGATAACCGTGAAGATACTCCGCCAATCACCTTACAAAAAATCACCAGGGCACGCAAACTCACCGATATCCGAGTCAAGGCCAAGGAATTTCCTCTGGGCGAATTTTCTGACTCGACGCCCTATCTTTTCAACGTAGACCTAATTACGAAGACCAGAGATATCCATCCACTGGTTCATCTTTTGCTGCAGAAACAACGATTGGAGCAACCAAGAGACCGAGATCCTGGACTTGTACAAGATTCACGGATCTCACCTATTTGACCCATCAGGACGCCAACTAAAGAAGTTGATTGACTGTAATTCTCAGAAGGCAAATATTTTGAAGAGCCTTTAAGAGACGTTTTGCTTGAACATTACCATTTATTAAACACTTCACTATATACAACATGCGAAAACGGTATTGATTATCGGAGCGTATTCTGGCGTGCATTCATTCATTCACGATTGATGAAGCAGGAATATATGTCTTAACAGTTTTGAAGTTGAAAATCGAACTGATTTTTGAAACCGCCCTCACGATATGATTGGTCAGTTTGTTTGTGACGTGGGCGGTTTTAGTCCTTGATTGGGCCGAAAGAACTGGTCGAACATCCATCAGGGCCAGGCACCTAAACACATAAAGATGTCAAGTTTCTGTAGTTCGTGTGAGAAAAGCGGAAACATTCGCCATGGGGCACCTGCATTTCTCAGGATTTTAATTATCCAGATGCCTCAACTAGTCGTTAAATTTCTTGGGAAATACTAAAGGAGGGCATCTGACCGAGGGAACGCGAATCGCCTCAAAGTACTGGGATGATGTAAACGCTTGCAAAGAGTGATGGAAAACACGCCGGAATGAACTCAACCGAACAGATCCCCCCCTCCTCTCCTTGCAGTTAGATCTCTTCGCAGATTAGCTCCTCGGACACCATCATCACCGTCGATACCACGTAACCAGCTTCTGAACATGTTCAGACATAGAAGACAATCACGCACTAACACACCTCAACCATCAACGAGACAAAATCACACGGTTCCACTGACACCAACCAACCAACCCTTCCCACCTCACACAGTCCTCGCCCCTCCCCCCAGTTACAATTCTTATTCCACCAAACTCTTGCTACTCTCTCACCCTCATCTACACAAATTGCTGGTCCATTCGTGGAAAATTGTCCACCAGTCCCGTTAGAATTCAAGGAAGCTAACGTCACAGATGGGTTGTTTCATTGCAGTAGAGTGAAGGACGTCTTTCATAACTGGTTTTCGCCCGCGAAAAACCAGTAGAGTTATTCGCGATTTGTTCCTCGGGGGATTGTTCTATATATATATAAATAGCTCGATGTGGCAACTGGGGCCGCGCCCCTGCTGGCCCCGTCTGAGCTACAGGCCTTCTGTACACCAAGCAAGGTTGTGGTTGCTTTAAAATGCGAAAAATTAACTGAATATTCCCCTCATAATCTCCAGACCCCAAACCTATGGAGAACTTGTGACACTTTTTTAGATTTTCAAGTAAGGAAAAATAAAAATTTCCAGCAAAACCATATTTAGGCAAATACCTAGGCGAGAATGGGTGAAAATCAGTGTAGAAGCAACTAAAAATCAGCAAAATCAATGCCCAGACAATCACAACTTTCAATTAAAGCAAAAGGCATGCATACTAAGTACTAATAACATTTTTTATTTTGAAAATTTCTTGTTTTTTGGGTTTTCTGTTAACGTGGGAGCAGGCGCGAGAACGCGCGCGGGGTGATTTGCACCCCATCTGATTATATAGCATTATTTCATTAAAAACGTCCAATTTTACGGGGAACAATAACTGGAATTTTCACTTTGTCACCCTACCCCAAAAGATTGTGACTTTGAAGGCAACAGGAAAGAGTTTGGCCAGTTTCATACTTTTGTTATTAATTTTTTAGAAACCGAGTTTCTTTAACCCGTGAGAACGCGCGACGATTGTAGAAAAACGCGAGGATAAGGTGCTTTTTCTTGCAACTTCGACTGATTATATAGCATTATTTCATTAAAAACGTCCAATTTTACAGGGAACAATAAGTGGAATTTTCTCTTTGTTATCCTACCCCAAAAGAATGTGACTTTTAAGGCAACTAGAAAGAGTTTGGCCAGTTTCAAAAACAAGGGTGAGCGGTTTTTTTCACAAATTGTATCTTGTTGGGTACGAAATACTCTCGTCCTCGCGGGAATATGCTATACATTGTAATTCAATATCTCATTGAATTCATTTCATTAATATGTCTCACATACACTGAGTCAGAGTGAAACTCGTACAACCAAACTCAAGTAATTTTTGTCTCAATAAAATGCTACTAAAAACATTTGAAAATGTCTTATTCGATGTATTTTAATAACCACAGTGTACTTGATTATGTAACAGCCAAAAGAGCTTAAATGAAAAGCAATTTCCAACTGAAATTCGAATCATAACTGGACTGCATTATTTTGACAACAAAGTGAAATTTGTACAACTTGACGAAAAGTTTTTGTAGTTTAAAGTAAGATAAACTATTCTTAATATTTAATTCATCATCCTTAATTTTTTGTAACATGCTGTAAGCGCTTTGGCATCGATTTCACAAAATTTTCACAAGAAGATGGGCTAATTCCCCCCCCCCACCTTCCTTCAACCAAGCCTCCTCCAAGTTATCTTTATTTGATAAGATGTGCTTTTGCTATAACAGCTTAGCCCTAAGCTATAACAGCTTAGCCCTAAGCTATAACAATAGCCCCACAGATTTTCCATTACATTGAAATCTGGGGGATGAAGGAGGCGTTTGGAGTTGTTCGACATTTGATAAATAATCATAGCGAATAAAGATTAGAGCGAAAAAATATCCTTCAGTCTCTTGGTGTTCATTATAATCAGTGGTGTAGGTGAGGGAGACTCGGGGGGTTCACAAATCATTATGGCCCGAACGGGAGCCCCACATTTGGGTCATAAATTCCCCAACTGCATAAATTTGGCCATGGGAAGTTATTTTGGACTATAGTAAGTAGTGAAACCTTTTCCAATATGGTTTTAGGCTAGAACGGCAAATTTTGTTACATGATCGACTAATGTGGACGCAAATAATAGCAGCCCTATAGTTCCAGAACGGCTCATTTTCGGACATTGGTTCACTGGACCAAAGTTGTTTCTTTTGATCTCCTTCACCTATTACACATGCTTGACAATTCCCAATTGCCTCCAGTATGGTAAAACAATCATTTTCCATACCTTTGATGAATAATGGCAACACTACTCAGGACCAGGGAAGGGAATTTCACATTTTTTTGCCCCTGCTGCATTATTAGGTCAATCGCTTAAATTATGTGTCAAAAAATTAACTTTTTTTTGTTCATGTAACTGCCTACGTAGCAATGATGTGGATGTGTATAATAAATTCACTCTACAGCCAAATCAGGCCGTTTGCGGACATGGGGATTTCGCCAAATGTGGCTTATTTGACGTCCTTTATCACCCCTTTCAGTTTGTTCCATTAGTTTTGAATCACCCTGTATAAGTAGCTATCATAGGCGTAGAGCTATATGGGCCCGTGGGGCATGAACCCCCCGAATTCGAAATAAATCGCACTTTTACATGTAATGTATAAATGTACATAACATGTGTTTGACCCACCGCTTCCTCCCATAATTTTGCAAACTCTACGTATATAATAATTATTTACACACAGGATACGTATTCTCATAGGCGTAGAGTTATATAGGCCCATGGGGCCCAAGCCCCCAAATAATTTGAAATAAATTGCAATTTTACATATACTGTAATGTATAAATGTACAAAATATGCCAGTAATTTTGAAAACCCACGTTGATGCGTATGTTCAACCTTTACACAAGAATATCGTCGACGCCATAAAAATGTTTGAGCAACTTATTCGGGACACGGAACGTCTCAGTATTTTCACTTTAGGTCCTGCAGCTGTGTGCCCAAACGGTTTTCAACCCTTTGTTTAGCTAAGATGTCGAAAGAGATTTGTAAAGATTCCTCCATTTTGCTGGTTTTCTTCTTCTTCTTCTTTTTTTTTTGTCTACTCATCCGATCATTGCAAATGCATTAGTTCACAAAATAGGGTCGTTCCATAACCATGGGGTCGCGAAATAGATCTGACCTTGAAAGCAAATCCCCTGGCCTGCCAAAAATATACGAAATTATAATATAGACTATTAAAATTATAAAGAAAGTACAAAGTACGAATGCTATTTTCTTTTTTGTTAAATGTGATATACTTTTATCGAATTTTTTGTTAGGATCAATGCAGAGTTTACAAAATTATTGGGGGGATGAGCATACATTACGTACCTTGATACATTACAATATAAGTAAATTTGCAATTCTTTTTTAATTATTGGCGAGGGGTGGACTCGGGCCCGATGGGCCCACCTAACTCTACGCCCATGAATAACAAAAACATTTAAGAACCTTTGATTGACAATCGGTTATTGATTTAAAGTCTATATGTCAATATGATTAATTCAAGGGATAAAAGGAGACTTCAGAATGGTTTAGAAAGGGAAATAATACATAGCAGCTTTGAAAGAGTACAACAATTTAAATATTTAGAAGCTATGACACCGGTGTACGCAGTGGGGTGTTGATGGGGTTGTAACCCCCATTGGAATTTTATATAATATATATATATATATATATATAAAAAGTTTTCCTCGCCCATTCTTGGCGGAAACAGGCTTTGGGACGGGCAGAGCGCCATGTTCCCAAGCCTCTTTTTACATCACTTCTTAATGTGCCATGTCTAGAAACTTCCTGACAATGTGACACGTGTTTAGGATTGTGGCTTTTTGTATTTCAATGTAGGTGTTTGGGTCAATGTTGAGTATCTCCAAATTCGTCGCAAGCGTTTTTGGTACTATCCCTGTTGCTGAGATGACTAACGGGATGATGAGGATCTTTTCCATACCCCATATATCTCGTACTTCATGTCTGAGATCTTGGTACTTGGTGATTTTCGTTGTGTAGGTTGTCTGTATGTTATTGGTGTTGGGTACTGCTATGTCGATTAAGTACGTGGTCTTATTCGATTTATCGACGAGGGTTATATATATATGTAATATATATATAATGGAATTTTATATATTTAACACAAGAATACATGGAGTTGTAGTCGGTAACGCCACATGGGCCTATAGCCCCCCCTCTTATGAACTTTCTGGGTACGCCTATGAGCTATGACAACAGACAAATGACAAAATAACAATTGTTTGATAAAATCAAAAAACTTTATCAAAAAAGTATTATAAAAAAAAAAGTGGTAATATTACCACTTTTCCACACACTTCGGAAATTTCTGAAGTTTTTTTTTTCTTCTTAAATCAAAATCCCATGGTCCCAGGAATATGTACACCAAATCTGTTTCAGTTTGATCCAATAGCTTAGTGGTTCCCAACCTTTTTCAAGCTGCGACCCACTTTTATAGTAGCCAAGTAATCCGCGACCCCCTTTTATAGTAACCAAAAGCGCTGCGACCCCACCTCTGTCCGCAGCCGCCACATTTGCATAATTACAGCAATTGTAACTACAACTGTAGCTTTGAGAATAACTAAGCTCCTTTTTTTGGTTGTTGCTGGTCTTGCAATTTCACTGCTTAATTAAGCTATAATTTGGCTATATTTCATCATAAATGGCTTTAAAATTTTGGAGATTGTGTATTTTTAGAGTGTGTTATTATTTATTTTTATTGCACATTTTTTCGCATTTTACCTTTTGTCTGCTTGCATCTTGATAAAACTGTAGCATCATACTTTTTTTTTTCAAATGATCACGAATGTCCTAGGCGTGAGCCGCAGTGTTTCCAAAAACACGAAATCGGTGTGCTAATGCCACACACTATTTGCTACTTTTACCAAAACTTTCACAACTTCAACTATGTAAGTGCACTCTTTGACACCTGACGTTGGCGTGAAAGTGCGATAAAAAACATATTAATTACCTATATGTTTAAATGGGAATAGCGGGTGCGTACATTTTTCAGATTTATATCCAATCTTTATAAGCGTGACAGTGTGGGTTCCCAATGCGAATTGGGCCGGGCCCCCCCTAATAGTGATAGTCGGCCCCTGCTGGCAATATACACTAGTTGAAGACTTTTCTTTTTAGACACAAAGGCAATTTTCCCTTCAGGATAAAACCGTTTCTTCCGAATGCACACCAGTCGAGTTTAATACTTCTATAGAGTTCTTTCAGAATGTGGCCATCCATTAAAATCAGTTGGACAAGATAAACATATGGATCAGCAATTTCTAGCTCAGTGTTGTCAACCTGTATTTTTGTTTTCTGTACAAAATTACTGAACATGATTTTAGATTTTTGTTGGTTCATCTTGAGTCCAATTTTTCTGTTTCTAGTTGAAAGCCTCTGTATCATGTCTTGAGGCTCTGATGCGTCCGTTGAAAAAATAACAACGTCAGCAGCAAATCGCAGATGATTTAAATATTCAACATTTATTTTTATTCTTTTGCTATTCCAATTTATCAGCTGAAAAATCATCTGTAAAGCTGAAGTAAAAAGTTTTGGAGAAATGGTACCTCTCTGCCTCACACCTTTACCATCAATTTTGATAGTTTTGGTATCTTTATGTAACCAAAATTTTGCATTTTTATGCACATGTTTCACCATATCAATGTACACATCCTCGACGTCTGTTGATCTTAAAGAGTTAATGATTGCTGATGTTTTAATAGAGTCAAAGGTCTTATTTTAGTCAATATACGCCACGCACAATGGAAGTTCTTATTCATGTGTTCTTTCAATTAATTCTCCCAATACTTGAATATGGTCCACTGTACTGAATCCACTTCGAAATCCAGCTTGTTCTCTTTGTGGAACTGCCTCTAATCCTTTCTGTAGGCGATGTGTTAGCACTTTTGTGAAAATTTTATAAATAATTTTAGAAATATACAGTATTCGATATGCGAGATATTTGCTGTGAACGTAACACTACTTTGCATATATATAGTTTTGGTTTTGCTATTGGTGAGGAGGAGGAGGAGGATTGTGCAAGGGTTTCATTGGGAACAAGCAAGGGTTTCTATTGGCGGATAGTTCGTGGAACGTAATCCCCGCAAATAGGGAGGGATGACTATATTTTGAATTTATTCTGCTTTGATTAGGTTTGCTATTGGCGATTTTTCATTAGGTTTTGCTATTGGCGATTGGTTTCATTAGGTTTTGCTATTGGTGAGGAGGAGGAGGAGGATTGTGCAAGGGTTTCATTGGGAACAAGCAAGGGTTTCTATTGGCGGATAGTTCGTGGAACGTAATCCCCGCAAATAGGGAGGGATGACTATATTTTGAATTTCATTCTGCTTTGTGCTTACTACCAGAGACCCTTTGAGACAACGCTGCTATATTTCTTACATCTGATGTTTCTTAAATTTGTTACGTTTCTGACATTGTCCGTTTTTCCGCCTCGTATCTCCAACCTTTCCGCTTCCTCATTTTCATAAGTACTCAACACTACAATGAAAACGTAAATAAGCACTATAATTTGCATCACACATTGCATTCTTATTTCGAAAACACAAAACATCATATCCTCTTTTTAAGGGCCGGTACCCCCCCCACACCAATAATTTGAAATAAATTTCAATTTTACATATACTGTAATCAGGGCCGGATTGTCGTATAGACAAACGTCTAAGGCCCGCTTTTTTTTTGAGAGGCCCGGCGCGGTGAAGTCTGAACGTTACTTCGAAATCGTTGCCAATTAGATCTTACTATTAGGGTAGTAATTTTATCGCGGCACGAATTTCAGCGGCGTGGTCCGTTAATTTTTTAGTATATACATTGCATACAAACGTTACCTGTACAGACTTTATTTTCGAAGTTTAAAATTTAAATTACAGACCGGATATAGCGATCATTTTCGTTTGCCCCAAGGTCCTCGTAATATACGGGTCCTTTAGTAATTACAAAGGCTGAATTTATGGCACAAGGAGCCAGAAAAAAAAAATTGTCCAGGGTCTCACGATACCTTATTCTGATCCTGATTGCACAGGGCGGCGTTAGTTGGGGGGGACCCGTCCCCCCAATATTGGTATTTGGGTTCCATATCCCCCTTAAATTTGAAACAAAATGCCTTTTAAAGGTATATTGCAAACTCCAATATTTTTATGTCGTAGGCATCGATGCCTGACTGTAATGGATAAATGCACGTAGCATGCGCTTGGGCATACTCCCTAATAATTTTGAAAACACTACGTTGATATGACAGTAGCTCAGAACCCAGAAAGAGTGAAATGTGTATCCACGGTAAAAAATTAAAAAAGTATTTTGACATAGACAGGCAGTATAGTATAGTGTGGTAAACAATGAATGTACCAACCGTATCTATGGGACAGACGACTAAAGCCGGTTTCAAAGTCAATCATGCGGAATATTTGAAAAAAAAAAGTGATTGTGTGTATGATAGGGGGGTAATAAAGTAAAGAGAGAAAATAACTACGTTGGCTTAGAAAAGTGGCAACACTTCGATGTTGCCACCAATTTTTTAGAAGTTGAAAATCAATAAAGTGGTGCAGTGTGATTTCGTTGCACACAACGAGCTAGGATGACTAGAGAGCCCATAGTAACACTTTGGTAAAGCCAACATCGAGGTGAGAGTGGCTCATATGTAAAGTTGTAAAAAACCCGGGAATTTTGGGCACATTGGAAATTTTGAACTAAGATAAACTTTGAAACCAAGATAGCTAGAATAAAGGAAGTAGTCCCGTCCGTATCTTTCTTCCGGAGGGGGCGGTGTGTGCAAGGGTTTCGTTGGGAAAGCACTTTTCTTCCTATTTCTCTATTCGACAAAATCGACCAATAGGAAGAAAGGTGCGGACAAGACTACCTCCTTTATTCTAGCTATCTTGGTTTCTTCCCATCAAAGTTTCCAATGTGTCCAAAATTCCCGAGTTTTTTACAACTCTACTCATATGTGAGTGGCAAAAAGGACAAAACCAAAGTTTTTACCACAGAGTTCTTAATATGCATTAGTAGTGCATATTAAGTGATTTTTACGCAAAATATAGTTAGTCACGTATATGTTTCGATACCATTTTTACGCATAATTTTTTTAAAATTTCTTTGGACGTTTTCTTTTGTAATTAGAGTTAAAGGAAACCATGGGTCTTTTCTAATATTAATCCAAGAGTTTTATCACAATTACTCTTTTTTTCGGTGGATATCTATTTTAAACCTTTGCCAGCATGTATGAGATTAAAAGTAAAACTCATTAAATACCATTTAATAAGATCCTTCCATAAATGCATATTTTTTTCCAATAATTTTAATTCTTTGATCTTCTAAGAATTTTAATATTTTTTTTATAATAAAATCCCATGTTTCCTTAAATTAAACATGTTCAAACATTAACCACCTAGAGTGAGTAATTTTTTTAACCTGTTTTAAATGCAATCATTTATCTTTTTCACTATTAAATTGACGTCTCATTTTTGGCAGCATTCATAATTTGAGTATTATCCTGTCAATATAAAAAATAAAATTACCTATGAAAAGAAATTACGCTGCCTTTTATATATCGTTACGTACAATTGTACGCAGCACAAAATTTTACCACCGTGATGGGATTTTATTATTATAAAAACATGAATTATACTCGGTTGGCCGAGGAAAGCATGTAAAAAACGATTAAAAATCAACATTTTGCCACTCAGAGGATTTGTCATCCGCAAGCTTTACTAGTTTAAGAAATAGCGTAAAGGTATTGCAAAACTAACCAAACTATTTGTAAAAGACCGTTTTTTGCAGTATTGATTGCCTTTATAAGAACTAATACCAGTAAAGTTACATAAAGATGTCTCAGTAGATAAAAAATACCCTTTATTTCGATAAAAAAGGTACAATAATAGAAAAAAACACATTCGACACTCTGGATGAAAAATAGCCAAATAGGCTGATAAATAGCTAACCGGAAATAGTGTCGGCACTTTGGTCTTTGCTTCAAAATCTTAACATTGTACAAAGCAGGCAGGCGCTCTCTAGGTCTCCTCTCGTTGGTTGCACAGCAGTTTTTGGTTCGATTTCCGCAGTGGCTTGGAATCTACGACTAACAAGGGAACGCCATTCACTGCACTTTGAGATCAGACCTATGGAAGATGATAGTGCTTGACTTCCTGATCACGAATATGAATTATTTGTCTTCTAAAATAATATCACAATTTTTGATGAATATTTGAAGTCCAAAAATGACACTTTTTTCGCCGGGTTTGATATTTTTTAATCGCACTGTATGTGAGCAAAAACAGGTTTGAAGTCGGTAAGATTATGAAGGATCATCGTATTTAACGGATAAAAATAAAAAATTATGTCTCAGCTAATTTAAACAGTATAAAAAAATTAATATGAAAAATGAACTTTTAGCATAGATATTTGGCGAATTTGGCGACAATTTTGAAGAGTTGGCGGGACATTTAAGTTTCGCATTCCACTATATATTATAGCTATACATATACAGTTTCCGATTGTGAGAAAATGAAAAATATAGTGAACATAATTCAATCTGTTTTGAATTTGGTCGTTAATAAATACGACACGCTTCCGTCGTTAATAACTGACCAAGAACTTAAGGAAAGTCGGGAAGTATTGTCGAAAATCGAAAACATAATTTTTAATAACAATGTCAGTGAAAGTATCAGTTTAGATTTTGAAGACAATTGTGATTTCCGTATCGACGAAGAAAGTGATATTAGTATAGTCGGTGACGAATATTATAACTGTACTGTAAAGGGCGATCAATTGGCAAATGAATTCAGTTTAGAAAATATGCAAACAATTGTTCAGTATTTTGACAGTTGTCAAAAAAATAAATTCCAGAAAACAAACAGGAGATATCCAACAGTAAAATACCCTACTTATATTTCGAGGTTTAGAAAATATATATCAAATATGGGCACAAATATAGAAAAGTATAAAATAATAAAAAATGAAATGTTAGCCAGATTTACAAAAGCTAGGGAAAATTATTTACCTGTTCATGATACAAATTTGAAAAGATGGGCGATCCTGAAATCCCAAGAGTTAAGATTTGAGGGTTTTAAATGTTCCAATAATTTTATAGAAAATTTTAAGAGCCAAAGCAAATTAGTTGCGCGGAAAGTAACAAAATATATCACTCAAATATACACCCAGAATATGGGCAACATAGAAGATAGTGCCATAGAATTTATTTTGCATACGAGAAATGTTACTGCTAATATTATCCCCCAACAAATTTTTAACTCTGATCAAAGTGGTTTTAATTATTTTCTTCCAAATTAAAGGCAGCTATCGCATAAAGGTGAAAAACAGACATTTTCTTTAATAGGGTCTGATTTTGGCAGAACACATTCATATACAGTAATATCAACGAGTGGGAAACTGACAGGGAAAATGTTACTTCGTTTAAGAGAAGCTGCGGGAAAATTGGCCCGAATGTCAAAAAGAATTTATTTCAACCTCCAAACTTATATATTACATGCTCCAAGTCGGGAAAAATGGACAAAATCAAAATGAGAGAGTGGGTAGAATGTTGTATGAAACCCATCATGTCTCCTCCTTCCTGTGTTTTACTAGACTAACACAGACCTAAACATTTATAAAGATTTTCCGGAAAATTGTATATCCTTGCAAATACCCCCCAAAGCAACATCCGTCATGCAACTGCTGGATGTTTATTTCTTTCGACAATATAAAAAATTTGTAAAAAAAATAACCAATAAAATAGCAATCGATGAAATGGATATTGACATACGACATCGAAATGAGATAATAAAAATGCATTCTTTGGTTCACAATCAATTACAGTCTAAAAAATATCGCCCTATATTACAATATGCTTGGTTTAGGTGCTGTTATAGCGATCATGATCCCGGAAAATTCAAAAATGTTGAGGAAATTTCTTTTGAAATTGAATACAACAATTGTAGCCGAGATAATTGCAAAAATCTGTCATTCTTAAAATGTGCCCACTGTGATCAATTGCTTTGCTTCACTCTTTTCTTTTTTTGTACTGTATCACTTTTACGACATTCCTGAGATGTACACAGTTTAATTTTTCTCATTTTTAAATAAAGAGCATAATTCAACAATTAATCCACAATTTATGGTTACATAACTTCATGAAATAAAGTACATTTCATGAAATTTTGTTCACATTTTTTCTAATTACAATAAATGCATTTTCAAATAGCCTACTATTAAGTTTTGTTCACAATTTTTTTAAATTCCATGGTTGCAACAGCATGTGATATGCAATGACCACATCCAGGTTGCCTAAATATAGCAACTTTTCATTATTCGTACACATCATTTATTCATACTCATATATTCATACATTTCATTAATTCATACTTATATATTCATGCATTTCATTTATTCATACTCATATATTAATACATTTCATTTATTCATACTCATATATTCATTCATTCATACATACATTTCATTTATTCATACTCATGTATTCATTCATTCATACATACATTTCATTTATTCATACTCATGTATTCATTCATTCATACATACATTTCATTTATTCATACTCATATATTCATGCATTTCATTTATTTCATTTATTCATGCATATCATATATGGATACTCATATATTCATGCATTTCATTTATTCATACTCATATATTCATGCATTTCATTTATTCATATATAGTAATACCTCTTATACATGGATACTCACATATTTCATTTATTTATACTCATATATTCACGCATCTCATATATGAATGCTCATATATTCATATTCATGTGTTTCTTTTCCTCATGAGATAATATTTTGGAAAAAGAAATGTAGAAGAAACTTGACATGGGCTCCGATAATACGAAATAACTACCTCGAACGAAAACCTGGAGTAGCCTTCAAAATTGTCCTCAATTTCGCCAAGTATCTATTCTAAAAGTTCATTTTTCATATTAATTTTTTTACACGGTTTGGATTAGTTGAGACATAATTTTTGTTTTTTATCCGTTAAATACGATGATCCTTCATAATTTTACAGACTTCAAACCTGTTTTTGCTCACATACAGTGCGATTAAAAAATATTAAACCTGGCGAAAAAAGTAATTTTTGGACTTCAAATATTCATAAAAAATTGTCATGTCATTTTTGCAGACAAATGATTACATACTTGTGATTAGGAAGTCTAATACTATCATCTCCTATAGGTCTTATCTCTAAGTGCAGTGAACAGCGAAAGGGGTTCCCTTGTAAGGTCACAGGCCCTTCAATTATTGGTATATCTAGCTTCGAAGTCTTGTGGGGGGCGGTCTGCTGCTTCACTGCTCTTTATGTTTGTAATTTTCGGTTTTCTAAGAGGGGGGGGGGGCTACAATTTTTGTAGGGATTTCAAGCCTCCCGAATTATACCAATGTTCTCAATAGGTCCACAGCTAAGGAAATACAGCAAGCTAAAGCTCAAATTTCCCGCTCTCGGATTATAGCGCCGCTTCCGGCGGCCACCCTTCCCAATTCCTCCTTTTACTCGATTCACTCACTCATCAAAGATCAGAATTTGTTGCACTGCAGTGCGCAGTAGCAACACGTTTGACTTCTATATGAGAATTATCCAGAGCCATATATAGAGAGAGAGCTCGGTCATAGGAAGTGTATGGCGCTATTTTCGCTCAATCCTGCTCCTCGTTCAGAAAAACGTTACCCTATTACATTTGCTATAATCAGCGTATTTTTTAGTCTCAAAACGGAATGAAGATTAATATTACATTTTTCGAGCAAATGTTATAGTTGACCTTTAAAATAAGACATAAAATAACTTAAAATTAGTGCGCAAAAACCTTTTATATAGAGTTGCGAAAAAGTTTTTTTTCTCCACAAGGGCATTTATAAACATGTAAATAATCTCTCAGTATTTTTCAAATTGCGTTTAGAAGTGATAATTTTGAGGTTTCTTAAAAAGCACTTACCTTCAGGTGGATAACTGTCAATTTCCTCAAAGGCTGGTAGTTAAAAGAAAGTATTATTGTAACTTTTGTTTTAAATTGTTTAACTATTTATTATTGCTTTATAAATATTTTTAACTATTGTACTACTAATTTATTTATAGTTTACTTCACTTTAAATTTACTTATTATATTTATTATATTTTTACTTTTTTAAAACGTATCTACTTTATTTAATTACTTATTATTTACTTTATTTTCTTTAATTACTCAATGAGCAATGAGATCAATGGCAAATGAGAAAATATGGTAGGAGTGGCATTTGGCTTTAATTTTCCTTTCAAATTGATCAAGTTCAAAGTGTACCTGAAAGAACAATATTTAAAAATTAATAACTAAGAGAAAAGTATTTCATTTGTACTTAAATTATTAAATGCATGGATAACCTTTTTCATCAAGCATAAAACATTGACGATCCAGGCAATTTTAAGTTGCAGTTATTTTAAATATATATTAATGTGCCTGAACAACATTAATATTTAAAAATTAATAACATATAAAATATTTTAAATTTGTACCGTATTCCTTTGCTACACTTTTTCTGTATACTATTGCATATGCAGATTGCAGTCGTAAGTTTGAAGTCAGATGATGTTTATACAAAGCCAATAAAAAAAATCGTCTAGATTGAAAAAAAAAAATGTAATCGAGCTTTAAAATGGCGAAAACGCGAGACCTTCGTTTAGATGGAAAAAAATTATTATTAAATTAGAAAATTAAAATTTTGCTCAAAGAGATATTAAGAAAGTGACTGGAATTCCACGTTCGACAATGCAAAGCGTATTAAAAATATACCAGCAGGGACACTTAATAAACAGACGCGAAAGTGGACGAAATTAAAACTAAATTTTAAGATCAGAATTTTTAATAAAATTAAAAATTTTAACTGATCGTGGAGAGGAAACTTATCCGATGTGTCGAAGTAAATGATTCGGAAACGGCACGAGAAACTTGTTCTACAGTTAAATCATTTTCTGGAAAAAAATGTAAGCTTAAACAGTTCGTGGAATACTGCAAAATGTTGTACAGTATATAGTGAACGACTTGCCGGAAGAAGTTCTGTATTAGTAAAAGCAAATAGGGGAAAAAAAGAAGGATTGGCTTTGGTAAAAAGCAATCGTCAATAATGATCATGGAACAGTGATTTTTAGCGATGAATCCATGCTTATGATATTCGACACAGACAAGAGTAAAATCGTGTGGAGGAAACCTGAATCAGAGTTCGATCGATGCAATTTCTGAGTTGCTGCCAAATACGGAGTGGACTGTACAATTGTCTGTGGATGCACGTCAGTGAAAGAGTAATGTACATTTGAATTTATTGATAGTACCATAGATCAACATGTATATATTGGTATTTAAAAAAAAAAAATCCGATAAATTGAGAATCAAAGACAGTGATCCTAAGCATACTGCTCTCAATACAAAGCCGTGGTTGCTGTATCATGTATTCAGACGTCTTGAAATCCCCGAGTTGAGCCCTACAGAATATTTATGCTGGAAACTGAAAAAAATCGCTTAAATTGCCATAAAAGAAATGAACTGAAATTGAACCTTCAAGGGAAGTGGGACAAAACTGACTCTGATTTGACCTCAAAACTAATCAATTAAACACCTTCGACACTTACAGGAATAATACTTGCGAAGAGAAACTCAACTAAATATCAAAGAAATTGTTTTTCATGTTTTTATTTTATATGTTTACCTTATATTTTCACTTTCCGGTAGGTGGCTGAATACTTGTGTGTGACTAATTTAGTGCATTGTGTCGCTTAAAGTCACTATATTCGAGTAAATTTTGTCTGTTTATTTTTGAATATAATGTTAGAGAATGAACATCAAATGTCACATAAAAAGCTTCTTTGGTTATTGACTACTTAAGCATATGAAGTTATAAGAAATGTTAGATGGCCGAATACTTTTGATGAACTGTATATAACGTACTTCCGTATAGCGAAATTCTCTATATAGCGAAGTTTTGGTAAATCCCCATGGTCATTACATATGAAAGTGTTTCTATATAACGAAATTTTTAACGACTAAAACAGAAAATCGAGTGGTCACGTCAGAGGCATCGGTTCCCTAATGCAGTGGGAATAAAATACGATTTCAAGGTAAGTGGCAAACAGACAGAATGAGGTATGTCTAAGGGACTTTTACTCAGAGTTCTCTTAAGCACACATATCTGTGTCTGGTTGCACCATACAGTGGGAAGCTGCTAGGCTAGAACAGGCCCCAATTGTCCTTGAATACACTGTATTGTTTGAATAGAGCATTTTTTTTTGTTTTGTTTGCTCGTTTGATTACCAGAAATCCAGACCTTGCAAATTTCCCACAGGGGTGCTAACACTTGTATGATGAATCACAATCACCATTTGTTGTGCAGCAGGATGTTAGAAATTTTTCTACAAAAGCATGAATGTGTATGAAAGAAGCATTAAATACGTTTTCATTTTAAGGTAAGAATTGTTCAACTATTTTTTTTTTTATACGCATGTATATTTCACTCCTGAAAACTTCTATTTTTAAATGGTTGAATGTTATTTATGAGAAACAGTCCTTTACTGAAAAATGGGATTTTAACTGTGGTATTATATTGTAATGCCCTGGTTCATGAATACATCGTTTTCACATAGCGAATTTTTTTCATGGAACCGTCCATTTCGTTATATGGAGGTTCTACTGTATTTGTAAAAAATAAATAAAAGACTACACAATAAGACAACAAATTTTATTTTTACAGTTCTTAATGACACATGGCACATATACAAAAAATATACAGAAATATAAAATGCTTTGTTTTTGGTGAATGATGGTCCGTTCTTTGAACGTACAATGAACCTTGTTAGAACTAATGGTGGTGGCAGTTCTCGGAGGGGGGGGCTATCCCCACAAATTTACACGTTACAAGGCCCCCCTACCCCTTCACTGAGCACCACGCATTACCGACCGAGTGGGGAAAAAACTGCAAACGTAATTTTAATTTTATGGCAACGCTCATATCCCAATAATTCCGTGTTTATTCATCAAAATTGGATAAATTTTCCAATTGTGTTTGAGGAGAGGAATATTCCATGCTCTGATTGGTTGAGCTCAAGAGTGTTTGTAAATTCGGAACTAAAAAGGCGTAACTTCAAAATTCACATGGAAACTGGTAACTAAATATTGCTCTGGAATTTACAGGCAGGGTTTGCGGTTTTCTAGGGGTTGTATTCTAGTAAAACTGTGTTCAAATGAGGTTACCCTCATCCATCCAGATAGACGCCAATGTTTCACCAATAGCCCCAACGCCTCTTCTTAGTTAAAAAAGACGCAAGTAGAATCAGACATAATCGAAATTTTTCTACATCCACTTTAATACTTCCTTTCTTCTATCCTATTAGGATGTGGCAGTGGTTCCCAATTTACTAACAGCCGCTTTCAACCAGATCTATGACAGTGTGGCCTAGAATGATGACGTCATCACATTTCAACTATCCAGACACAACCCGATCTATCCAAAAGGACAGCGAGGGGTTTACCCAGACGCGGGGGTTTCATCCACTAATTCTTCTCCGATACAGCTAAGAGTAATTTGTTTTCAGGTGTGTATTTTGTAAAAAGTAAATACTGTGTAAATTTCTTTATATATAGGTCACATTCTCATCCATCAGGTTGAAAGCAACCAATCAGAGCATGGAATAATCCTCCCCCTAACGTACTATGTTTTCCCACGATACACACAAAGTTTGAAATGTTTCGTTTGGTCGCTCACAACTTCACATATTTTAGGAATTATCTATACAATGTAGAATCGCCTTGCCTGTACAAGAACGGGATACACATTTTTTGGATACCCCCTTCCATTTTAACACGAATTGTGGGTTTATGGCGCAAGGTCATGATGAGCTGACACCCAGTTTTTCGGGAAAACCGAAACTCTGCGCCCAAGGCAACAAAACTCCAAACTGCAGACGGCAAAAAAAAAAAAGGGGGGACGCGTTTCACCATACTACTGGGAGCAGTGCAATAGCTAGGGGGCGTCGAGGAAGGCTCACACAAGGGGCGCAAAATCGGCTGAAATGACTATCAGAAGAAACCATGTCCGCTGGTATGGGGCGCTGTCTGGACGGTTTTGCCAAGAACGCAACACCTAGCTACGGTCCTGATTGGGAGTTGAATACGGGGTTTAAAGGCACGAAAAATGAATGTGTTACTACTACAACGCCATTGTAGGATGTATGTAGTGGACTCATGTTTTCTGGAAGAATTAGGACACCTTAAAGCCCAGGGAATCAACTCCCGGACTATAATAAGGGGTTAGTGGGTTTTTTTCTGCTGCTGAGAACTAAGATTAACGGCAGACTATATTCGCGGCAAAAATAATTTGGTACATTCTCAAGGCGCAGAGCAGTATGATTTCGCCAGCGTGATGTAGTCTACTCTACCTTACGTTAACGGAGTTAATAAAAGCTACATTTCGGACATAAAACATTAAAATAATGCTCAAATACATAAAACATAGGCATGTTTGTGCAATTAAAATCTGGTATTTATTAAATTTAGGAAAAAGACTCATTATAGCGAGCGATGACGTCATTTAAGTAACTGACCACTCAGAGGACTTTGTTCGCTTGGCGGGAAATTTGGCGCCTGGAAGTTTGGCAACCGCGTTTTTCTGCATTCCAAATTAGGCGATAAATAGCCTAATAACGTTGAGAGTTATCTCATTTTTCGCCAATTTGCGAATGAATACTTGTAACCCCCCCCCCATTGCAATGAAATTTTGTATATTTAATATAGGAATATATGAGTTGTAGCTCTCTGTAAACCCCCATTGAGCCTATAACCCCACCCCCTTTACGAACTTTCTGCGTACGCTTATGGGCAGAATACGTATTAGACTTTAAAAACGCATTCTTGTGACGCGGGTATAACAGTTAGCCGTAACTGTCACGTATTTGTGAACAGTTCGAGTGAAGAAGCGTTGGGGGGAAGGAATATTCCATGCTCTGATTGGTTATTTTCAGCCTGATCTATGAGGGTGTGTCCTAGAATGATGACGTCATTACATTTCAACTATTCAGGCATAACTCGAAGTCTATCCAAACGGACAGCGAGGGAGAATCCCCCCCCCGACTAACAATTCTCGGATACAGGTAAGAGTAATTTGTTTTCAGGTATGAATTCTGTAAAAAGTAAAGAATAACCTTGTAAAATTATTATTTTTTTTTTATCCCTCAGGTTAAAAGCAACAGAGTATGGAATATACCGCTCTTCAATTGCATTTTTGAGTAAAGCTCCCAAAAGGATTGGAGCATCATACATTTTGATGCCATCGTATAACATAATCTCATTCACTGTCCTGTAAAGTTGAGTGATTCACAAGTGTATTATTTTCAATAAAGTAGGGTGAAACGGGTGTGCAGTTCTGAATTGTTCAAATTACTGGAGGAATAAACATAGAACGTTTGCATTTGCTACAGATCCTGTAAGAAGAGAAAAACGAACTACGGTGAAAATTGTTCATAACGACCAACCGCATATAACGACGGAATTTTTACAAGTAGTTTGGTTTGCTATTCTACTCCATACTAAATGTATCGGTTATAACGACGAAACCTGCTACGGCGATTTTGTAGTCTACGTAGATTCTAAATAGGGAAATTCGTATCGGATATAACGACGTGACTTGACAGTCATAAATCGGAACCACGTGGGCTTGTTATAAAAATTGAAGGTTTGTTATCACCATTTTAGCATTATTCTAATTTTGTTTATTTACAAATGTCCGAGAAATTTTTATTACTGCTAAACCTGAATATTGAAGATAATAAACCTTAAAAAACACGTGATTTATTAATTGAATATCACGAAGGTCATATTCTTTAGAGGCCTATTTTATTTTTTCAGCATAAGACCCATAAAACTCTCAAACCGGCACTGTTCGGAAGTCATTAGTATAATATAACAAAATATCATTCATTAGATTTGTTTTCTACATTATATACTTTAGTGTTTTCTAGAATTTTTTCAATTTAAAAAAAAAAAGTGTTATGTAGTTAGTGTGGCTATAAATATAATTTAATATAAACGGAAATTAAATTCATTATAATTAAATCCATTTTTATTTAATTTTGAAGCTATAGAGTTTAATAAAAGTATTTCACCCTCAAA
>QLNU02015003.1:122259571-122269899 GCA_006491805.2 Dysdera silvatica | reverse complement strand
ATAGATATCGTTATTGTTTCTTGCAGAATACGAGAAATCCCTTGCTTTGTCTACCGGAAAGAGAGCCCCGTTACTAGCATCGCTACTGCTCTCTTTCCGTTTCCCAAGCAAATCGTTTGTATGGTCTCCTGCGGTATAAAATAATAAGGAATAAAGTATTACTATCTATCTCGCAATACTCGTTGTTGGAATAATTCGCCATATAATATATAAGTACAGACGTTTAACGCACGGTTTCACTTCTCACACTGTCTTACACTCCTTGCCTGGCCACTATTTTATGCTTACCGATAACGTATGACGTAGCGTACACATTTGCATATCATGCGCTTTGTGACGAGATTGTGTGTGCAATGAAAGTATCGCCCCTACCTGAAGCTTCCCTTCTATGCATAGCTGTACGAAGGGAAAGCTGTCACGTAGGGGCGTCCTGTACTTCTTAAACTTCCTAAATCACGATTTTTGCCCTATTAAGGTGAGTTTTGCCCTATTATATGGTGAAAACAAAATTGTTTCGTACTAACTAGCTGGTGCTTAACAACTTTGTAATTGACTTTTCCCCGTATCTTGAATAGTTTTCGAGATAGCAGTTCTAAGTTCTGAATTTTTCCGCTAGGGACGCTGTACGCAGTCTCATCTTGTAGTACATAGTCACTTTACTATACCTATACATCACGTTCATACATATAGCTCTCTCCGTTAGACAGTTATCTGCGTGTATAAGGACTTTACTAACCATCCTGTATATGTAAAAGTAGACACTGCATATATAAAAATTTTAATTAAAGGTAAATTTATAAGGATAATAATACTGTTTTTGCATCTGTTCAGCCAACAACCCAAGAACGACCTTGCATGTAAATGTTTTTTGCAGACCATATTATTAACAGATCCAGAAGACAACTAGGGAATAAATATCAGATATATTGGCTGTCAACTCTTAACCTCGTATTCTTCTCTCACTTCCCCAGCCCCCCTTTTCTAGTTTAGGAATTGGTGGTAAAAGTGGTAAGTTGTAAGATATGTAAAAGAAAGTTGGAAGTTTTTTGCATTTTGTTCTGAAATTGTGTGTTGATTATTTATGTTTTGTTGTTGTAGTTTAATTTGGATTTTATTTAGTTTCAGGGATTAACATGCAGCGTTACGAGGAAGAAGATTCGGACCACTCTGTCAATGGGTGGATCAAGAAAGAGGTGGTCGAGGAAGACGATGAGATGGATGACTATCTAAAGCAAGGACAGGTATACTCAAGTTTTTCAGAATAGGGTTATCAAGAATAAGGGGGCTGTTCCTGAGCATATGCTGATTTCGAAATGGTAATCATAAATCTGTTTCGTGACATTGAACATCATTATTAATGTCCATGTTTTCGCTAAGAAGGATGGCCCTGTGGTAGTGCAGCGATAACACATTTGCCAAATATGTCGTTAAGCCGGGGCTTAACTCTCAACAGTGTTGAAAAAAAGAATGCTTGCTGATTAACTATTCACTGTAGTCTGTGGGTTGGTTCCTTAAGCGTTGAGAGACTCCTCAGAAAATTGTAGGTCCCAATGCGGCATAACCTTAGCCGACCTTGAACCGTATGATTCAAGGTCAGCAAAGGTTATGCTGCGCAAGCTAAAATTGGTAAGAATTAAAAGTAATATAATCACCAATACTTATCTCTCTGAGGAATATGTGAATAATCATCACTGATTTCATTTTCAGCCCTGCGATGGCACAGTGTGGTAACGCGTTCGCATAGTGCGCCTTTAACTCGGGTTTGACTCCCAACGGTGCAAAGAACGCTTACTCAGACATCTCATAAAGATCGCACTGCTCGTTGCAGTACGGGGTTTGGTTCCCTAGGCCTTAAGAGGTTCGGATTCCTCGGAAAACAGTAGGTCCCGGCACAGCAGGACTACTGTAGTCCTTGAGCCGTAAACCAACCAAAAAAAAATTTCATGTTCATGGACATGTTCTCGTAAGATTGTGGGAATAAGTGTAGAATGAACATATTGCAGGAGAGTCGATACTAGATAGTCGGAGGAAGTAAGATCAGAGCAAACCGTTTGCTAGGTGAATTCTGTGTCAGTATGTTTAGTCAGCAATCAGTGTAGATATCTTTATATGTGCGCTAGATCGATGTCCTTTTAATGATTCAGGGTTTCCACATGCCCGAAAAATCTAAAATTGTTAGGGAATTTGAAATTGTCCCTAATAGTCTAGAAAAAACTAGGTCCAACTTTGAAAACTCGAGAAAAACCTTTTCATAATTTCTGTTCTAAACAGCTAAATTTCAAGCTAATGTAAAGCTATTTTTTTCGAAGCCAACATTCAATTCAAAGTTTGACTGTGATTGCTTAGCAAATTTTGTCAGGAAACTCAGGGGGGGGAAAAAGTCTGAAGTGTTTTCTCCAGTGTGAGCGGGAACACTTTCATTTTAAGCAGATATTTTCCTTTTATGCAAATAGTGTTCATGGCCATTATTTATAAGGTTTTGCAGTGCCACTAGTGATGGGAGTTTCTGTTTGTGAGAAGTTCCAACGATCTGTTGTAAAAAAAAAAAAAAATGTTTTAAATTCATAGTGTTGCTGCCATTCCAATCAATTTGTGATAAGGAATGACAACAGAAAATTTATTATTGCAGAATCTTATTTAGGCAAATTTAAAAATTAGCATTCATGTCATAAAAATGAACTAAAAAAAATGACATACATATTGTCGTACAAATTGATGAGATTTTTGCTGTTGTCCATCAGATGCCAAATGCTTTATATCTGGTTCATATTCCGTCACTTTTTAGTAATACATAGGCCAAACTACACTTATTAGTAATTCTGTCTTATAAATTATCTTTTGTAAAAATCGTTTCAGAAAATAACTGGTGTATGTAGAGGAGAAAATTGGTAATATAGCCGTTGTTAATGTTTTTAAATAACCAAAAGTTTGGAGAATAGTATTCCAAGTTGCTTATTATAGTGCTATCTTCGGCGGAGATTCTTCCCAAGTCCTGTAATGTTCAACTGCCTATCCTTGTTCATAGAGTGAGTGGGAAGCTGTGAGTGGGCTATGTATTTCTTGGTTAGTTTCTTTCGTGCAAAACAACTCGTAAACTTGCACAGTGTAACAATTAAAATAAAATTTTGAATAACTTATAAGCTTATAAAATGATATTACCTGTAAATCGCTGATGTTCCATTAAAATTTTCATACATGTCACAGGTTCATCATTCCTGATATAGTAGAATTTTACCTTACATACTGGATTAGTGACAAAATTCTGCTAGTTATTGTTAAATTAAATCAATAGTTAATTAAATTTAAAGTATTTATATAAATTTAAAATCAGTGCAACTTGACAACTATTGGATCTATAGTTTTGCAACTTGCACAATTTGATTGCATGTAAATATTCTTGTTATTGTCGAAGGTTATAGCTTAGGTTAAGCTGTCAGTAATGCTTTGGATGACCTTTCATTATCTTGTAGTCTAAAACACAAGCACTCTGAAAATTAAAATTTAATTTTGAAATAACCTGAATTGAGTTTCATAATTTGTATTTTTAATTTGAAAAAAATCAAGGTTTTTTGTTTCTTCTAATCCCGTCTTTCTACATTTTTTTTTTTCATATTCATTTTCAGGATACGGATCCATCGGACCATTATGAATCTCTGCTTAATTTGAGTAAAGAAGAACTGATTGGAAAGATTTTGCAATTGGAGGAAGATGTTCGATATTTACGAGATATTCGAAATGGCTTCGATAAATCTGTTCAAGGTAGACACTTCTAATTTTTTTCTGAGGCTCCTGTGTCATTTTCTTTATCAATTTCGATGGAAGTCTGAAGCATCTGATGTTATGGAAATGGTTCGCTTTGGAGTGACCCAAATCATATGAAAGCAAATTCATCTCTTAAACACTGGGTCATAAATTCTATTTTTATAATTGAGTCCCTACTCTCGTAATTTGTAAATTGTTATGCTTCTAGTTCTTTGTAAGTGTGTATCAGTGTTGGCAGTTTGATGTTAAAAACTAATTTTTAACATGACGATGGTTTTAATTCTGGTTTTAAGCATTTAAACCCGTCAAAAACTCAAAACTTTGGGATAAAAGGATTAGATTTGAAATTTGTGAACTTTACATGTTGTCTTCTCAATATCCAGTATCCACATGTTATTAGTAGCATGTGTTAAGCAAATGTTATGATTACAATACAAATATACTTTTTCGAAAATACTTCTTTTCTTTAAAAATACCGTAAAACTGTTACGAAAATGTAATGAAAACTAAATGCTGGTTACTGTTTTAAATGAATCAAGATGCCAAAATTATTCTGAATTTATTGAAAAAAATCAAAGTATGTGAAAACAGGGTTTTCTAAAATTCATGAACATTCTTGCAACAAAAACTGAACTGGCAAGTTGAAACAAAAGCATTATTGCTAGTTCTGGAAATTCAGATGCTGCATTATTCTTCTGAAGCCTTCACACTTTGACTTTTCCGCCATGCAACAGTGTTTGCATGACACTGAAGCATGAGGTGGGGAATGGGATTTCTTGGGCTGCAAATGCTATCAAAAGTGTAAACAATTATAGACTTTTTCAATAGCAAAAACATGGGCAATTTCCATTTACTTATCCATGCTAGCCTTCATCCATATATTTGGGATGGATAAGGTTGTCACGTTCTAGTAGCAATATGTGCAGGCTGGAAAACATCATTGCTGGCAAAAATGAGGTCACTACTGGTATGTAAAACATGGTCAAAGTATGCTCTCCCTCTCCTGACAGAATACCTCACATCTGAGACATTCTGTATGGGCCGGTTTTGTTAAATTTTGTCAGTAGTGTGCATAGCCATGTCAATTATTGTTATGTTTGGTTAAAATTTGAGTCAGTTGCTATTACATTAATCAGACTGTTACTTGTTGATGGATCTATCAAATGGAATAACCTTCGTTCGGTTATTTACTTCTTCTCTTGAATGCACCGCACCTACAGTTCGTTCGCAGAAAGTTGACAGAGGGTACTGTTAGAATTCACGGGAGCTGACGTCACAAACTGGCTAGTTCATTACAGCAGAGAGGAGGACATCATTTCAGAACTGGTTTTTGGTGCTGAAAACCAGTTCTGTAATGATGTCCTCCTGCCTGCTGTAATGAACTAGCCCGTTTGTGACGTCAGCTCCCGTGAATTCTAATGGTACCATCGGTCAACTTTCCGCGAACGAACTATACTTTGAGTCATAACATATGGTTTTGCACATGTTGAAGATGGAACCAGCTAAATTATGGAATCTACGCATTAAACTTAAAGCAATAAGATAACAACTTAACCTTTCCCCACAAGGTAAACCAAGAAATGTATTGACCCCAAAGCCTGTTACAATCAGTTTTTTCCACAATTGTGGTAGATTGTAGAAAGGTTTGTTGTCATATCTCAGTCATGTATGACGTGCATCTAACGTCATACAACAGCTATAGGATTTAGCTGTAGTACCAAGTCTTTGCGCTGGTTGTACATGTTGTAATCTGTTATATATATATTGTAATAGTTTATAAATTTAACAAAATGCGATGTGTTTTTAACATAGTCATTGAATATTTTCAGCAGTTTTTGACATAGGATACATTTAAAGTAGTTTTTATATGGATGTTTCAAATGGCAAAGTGAAAATCAAATTTTTTTAGGCAATTTCTTACGGGTTGTCTTTTAGTTTATGCACATGATTAATGCAAGTTGTTTTATTATAATCATTAAATTTTGGGTTTTGACACAACGGTTTAAACCATGGATAAATCTGGTTAAAACTGTTACTTGTCAAAAACTTGCCAACCATGATATATATGTACTTTGTGAGTGTATACAAAAAAAATTCGCACCTACAGAGCTGCAATATTTTTTTTTTTTTTTCAATGAATATAATCATCCTCATTTAAATGTACTAGACGGCGAATTCGAATCCTAGTAGTTTAAGATACGTATGGGTAAATTGTAGTGTGTAGGTCACGAGAAACTGTAATTTTTGCATATGATTCAGGTTTTGGTCTTGAGGTGGTCAAAGATCGGAATAACGTTTGAAAGCTGTCATGCGCAATGAAATATCATTTACTTTAATGTATTGTTTGAGCTTGTATATGATGACTTTCTCTCTCTCTCTCTCTCTATAATGCCATTGCTTATAATTGTCATGTGGCATTTCCATATTGCTATCGCAAAATATATATGTGCGGTAGTCTCATTAGTCCAAACTAATTGAAACTGCGACCTATTCAGATTAACCCAAATCTTTACTACAGAATTTGCTGTAGGCTATAGTTGTTTGATGTGTGTATGTATTTTGGTGTGCATGTGTAACAGACAAAAATTGATGGGCAGGCAATTGAAAAATTTCCCTTCCTTTATGGGGAATTTCAATTGGTTGACTACACACACAGTGCTATTTGTTTATATCTTATCAGTCGGCTGCTGTTGTAGTTGACTGAAAAAAAAAAAAATTCTGATTATCCAGATTTTCAAATTAGGATGGTTCAGATTAACGAGACGCCACTATATGTATATAGTTAACCATTGTGTTATGTACACGCTGTTATTGGAACTAATTTGTACCTAACCTAGTTTTGATAATTGAATTTTCCAAGATGTATATCAGGTGAAATATTAAGCGATCTAATAGAAATGTGAATATTTTGTTCACCGTGGAAATTATAGGTAATTAATTTAATCGATGTTATGCACATATAGATATGTATAATTCTGTAAAATATCAACATCAAAATGCTTATTGTCTTTGTAATGACGATGAGAAACGTTCTTTCATTTCCGAAAGTCCTTCTATTCTAATATTGGTGGTTTAGATAATTGACATCTGAGTAATATATATATATATATGTATTTAAATTTGAGATTTACGATCTTTCCTTTGTTTCAGAGTTGAATGCCATGACTGGGCAACAGCAGACACTCACAGATAACATGTTAAATGTGTTATCGTCACTGAATGAACTTAAGGAACAACAACAACAGGCCAATATTTCTACGGTTGGTGACAACACCATGCCTGTTTCTTCCACCATGTCATCATCAAGGTCTGATGCTACAAGAGGAGCAGAAACTAGTCCTGGGCCCACACCTAGTAGTAGCAGCAGCAGCAGCAATGTTGTGACATCCTTAGCTAGTCCTAAAATGGTGCCTCCGCGGAACAACACCCGATTAACGGAACAAACCACACAGTCTTTCATGTCATCATCCAATATCCTCCCAGCCAAAGAGCGTGCTCATGTCAACTCGGTTAATGCTCAGTCCACCGTAACGATCACTCGATCCACCAATGTCGTCATCAAAACTGAAATTCCATCACCACCACCGGAACCAGAAATTATTGAAAATCCCATGGAGATGTCGCACAATATGGCTCTCACCCAGATGTCCAATTACCCTAAAAAGAGGAAATATGAAAACCAGTCTTTTCAGCAGCAGCAACAACAACAACAACAACAACATCATCAGCAACAACATCCAATTTCCAGTACAAACATTAATCAGAGCAGCTTTTCACCAATTCAAACGGCTGCTCAGCGATCACCAAGTCAAAGGGTAAAGGTTAATGTCAACATGCCTGTACCCCAGCAACATTCACAGCAAAGGGCCAGGATGAACCCTGCAATGCAATCTGGTCCTCGAGGTTCATATCCGATGCAACAGAATGTTCAAACGTCCATTCGGTCGCAACGACCTGTTCAGGTTACCCGAAGAATGCCAACACCGAGATTTGCCCACAATAGCCCTCGTATGTCCACTCGTGGACGAGGAAATGTCCAAGACGTAACTTTTTCAAATCAGATGCAAAGAGGAGGTCCTTGTGTGCAACAACCAACGGTGTCAAATACTGTTGGACGGCCACGGCAAGCGAGCACTGTTAAAATAACACCAATGCCAACCACAACGTCAAGTTCCCCAGTCCATAATGTTCTGGCAGATTTTGCTGCCAAAATGCCACATATCAGTCTCTCGATTGTGCCACAAGGTAGTACCGCACAGAAGAATTCCGATGGTGGTTCGAGGGGCATGGTCATCAAACCTACCGAGAACGTTGAAAGGTCTTCTGCTGCCATGGCTCCAGCTGCATTCACCAATAGCATGGTGAAGGCTGATGGCAAAAATGTCACCAGTAGTCATATGACGATTCCAACATCCAGTTCGAGTCAAGCCAAAGTTGTCAATCCAATCAACATCAGTTTTGGAGACGAGGAAGAGGACGAAAACGACTATGATGAAATTGCCGTTCTGATTCCCGACAAAAAGACACGTATCGTTGAGGATGATTCTGATCCTGCTTCAAAAAATTCGCAAGGAATGAATAAAAAAAAGACGAGAGGCTCGGAAATGTTTGTGAGTCAAGAATCATATTCAACCAATTGGACGCAACAAAGTCCTATCGTTGACCAGTCAAATCAAAATACAGGCGGGAAGATATACAACAATGACGAGTATATGTTCGATGATCCCCTTGATGATACCGACATTGAAGAAAATGACTCAAAGGTAGTATGTTTAATCTCTTACGGAGTATAATCCTCCACCCCACCCCCTTGTCTGCAGCTTTTGCCATTAACAGCGTTATGGTGGTATATCTTTTGAATAGATTTTTTTATAATTTAGTTATATTATTTATGATTTAGAATGATTTGTAATTATAATTAATGATTTGAGGTGAAATAGAATAATTAATGAAAATTAAATGATTTATATTATAATTATAATTAATGAAATGTAAATGATTTATTATAGGTATTTTATAATTAGTTTGGTTAAATTTTTAGTTAGTTTACTTATTGATTTAATTTTTACTATTTGAGAACATTAAAACACAATTTCCATAACATTAAATATTAAATTTGTTTATCCAGAATAAATTTGTAAATTGCCCGTTGATACTGGTTAGTAAACATTGGTTGACTTTTACCTAAAATTTCAAATGCAAGACCGTAAAAATTAAGTAAATAACTAGGGTTATTTTTCTAAACGCGTTGTGTGTTAAACATAAACAAAATAAAAAAACAGGTTCTTTAAAACAGACATGAAACAATTATTCAATAATTACTGCCTTTTATTTTATATTATAAACACGATAATATATTTTCCAATTCCTTTAGAATATAACAGTGCCATTTATATAAGCATTTGGAGCTATTAACCATTCTACATACTATCAATTTTTCACTTGGCATATTTTTTTTGTATTTAAACCTTATATAAGTAATTAAAAAAACAAAATAATTCAAATACTCATTTCACTATGAGAATCATACTGGGGTATATAAACCACCAGAAAAAATTTATACATTTCATTATAAGTTTAATGAGGGAGGAGTCACTTATAATTATCGATTAATAGAAGAGAAAGAAAGATAACTTTAACTTACATGTTACACCCTTAATGGCCCATGTTTGGAGTAGGTTGGAGTCCACTGTTCATCTTCGTGTTTCAAAATTTCTCTCTCTCTCTGGCTGAGCGAGACTTGTCAAGCCCTTTTTTTCTTAATCGCCATCTTGAAGATTTTTTTTGTCTAAGGACTGCTAAAATCCTTATTCTCGCCAATATATTGCCAACTTTTTCATTTGGCTTTTGTTAACGTATTAGACGGCAATTTCGCCTGCCTAAATTGCAATTGTTGGCCAATTGTGGTGGTCTGGACTGGACGCCAAGCCCAGGCTCGGTGTGGGTGGGCTTGCCTATTTATGCAGGTGCCACGAGTTGGCTATTTATTGCTGTGATGACTCATTTACTTCCCCTCGACCAGGGATTTCGTCTGAACTTAAGTTTTTATAGGTTTCGGTTGCTGATGGATATTAGCCATATTGTAGGGAGCGAAATAGCAGTTTTTAGGTACACTGATTGGCCAAAATTTTTTTGTTTGCAAGTTAAAAATGGGTTTAAAAAATTAAATATGATAGGTAGGAAAAAAACAAAAAGGTGGATTTGTATGTTAAGGGGTCCTACTTTTAAAAAGAAAAGGAATTTAATTATAAGTGCCTTATTTATATTCAGAATTTTTTTAAGAGTGTTTTTTACTAGTAAAAATCAAGTTAATTTAAATTTTACACCTTTGTTAATTCAACAGGCATTTTTAACAAGTCTTTTCGTTTGTCACATAAAAAACAACTAAATTTAAAGTTCTTGAAAAGAAGTTACAAAGAATTTGATTTTGTCTGGATGAATGGATGGCCCAGGAAACTTGTTTACTTCCTATTATGCCCATGATGACGGTTTCTTTGGACGAACGTGTCTTCTCTTGAATGGAGGTGTCTCCTCTTGAACGTTAATTAATCTGGCATAATGTTGTA
>QLNU02015003.1:122241573-122255855 GCA_006491805.2 Dysdera silvatica | reverse complement strand
TTTGAGGCTCGCGCATTGCTCCCTACACTCCATGCTTCCCTTGTATGCATAGCTGTATACATAAGAAGGGTCATTGAAAACCGATTTCATTGTACATGCGGTGCATTTTTTTTATTATTTTTTTTTTTTTGTCTGGGATTTTATGACCTCGTTGAGAATTATGTATGTATGGGCAGCCATAAACTACTTTCTCAGTATGCGCACTACAATTTTTAGGGACCTTGGGCATGTCCTGGCTCGCCCCACCCCCCATACATACTAAGGCTACCCCTGTCTACCTCTTTTTCCAAGGTGTACTGCGTTTTGCACTTTACAATTCCAGTGAATTTAACAGATTTTAGGAAGTCGCCAACTAGAGAGAGAGCGCCTGAGATCCATTGGCATCAAATAATTTTAAAAATTCTTGAAATGGCACATTGTAGCCCTTTGTAGAAACCTTAAATGCAGGATCCAAATACTAAATTCACTGTAGTGCCTGAACGGCTAATTTTAGACAAAAAGGCACTGAATAAAAATTGTTTATTTTGATGTCCTCTACCTGCTGCATATACTTGTCAGTTCCCAACTCTTTTCCAGTGCGATAAAAAATGCAGTTTTATGCTTATTTTCACTAAATCGTAACGTAGATCAGGATCAGAAAAGGGAATTCTTGATTTTTGTTTTTGTCTCTGTTATGTTATTAGGTGAATCACTTAAATTCTATATTGAAAAAATATTTTAATTGGTGCGATTGGTTACGTAGCAACGAGCTGGACGTAAACAATAAATTGACTCTGCAGCCATACCCGTTTCATTTCGAACATGGGGATATCAGCCAATATGGTTCATTTCGGGCCCTTAAATTTTTTCCTCGAGTTAAGAATCACCCTGTGTATAATTTATTTCATACGCGATAAAATTCTGTCGCAATGGCATTCGAGGAACACCTGAAATTTTGATGTAATAGAAGAGTTGTTACTACTATCGAGGTCTTTATAACTAAGTTTGACTGTATAAGTACCGTCAAACCTTCAAAAGTGTGAAAATTATGTGGGGGCTACTTTGTTTACCTATTAACTTTAAATGGAGTAAACAATTTATTCGTAATCTTCCTTGTCAAGGCTTCATCAATATAAAGAATTTAAAAATTAAAATTCAATTTAAGTTTTAAAACCCCCCCCCTTTTTTTTCCTGGCCTTTCAGGCCTTATATCTGATTCCAGTGAAGAACTATCATCGTCTGAACTCTCACAGAAACCCCATTTCAAGGAACACCCAAAGAAGTGAATAGAATAATGGAAACACTGTGATAAATTCAATGAAATGCTTCATTTATTTTCTTGATATTAAAATTGTTTAGAGAAAAACTTCTCTTATTAAAACACATTATATTATTATTATTATTTTTTAGTTGGTAAGTTTCATAGATTGTAATCAAAATTAGCAAACTGTATTTTTTAATTTTGTATTGTGCATGGTAATGTGACAATTTATGTATGTAATTTCAGTTGTTTTCTGTTTAATTTTATATTTTATCTCCCCCTTCCCCCATTAAGAGGTCACCTCTCTGTGGCACTTTTAACCGAACAAGGGGGTCGTCTTAGGTCAGTTTTACTGTATGCTAAGTTGTCAAGAGTAATGGGGCACGTCATTCTCTTTGGAAAAATGACTTTAATGTGCATTTTATAACAAGCATTGCATTGATGGTAGAGCTGCAGCTTGCTGCCCCAAACATTCGTGATTAATTGATGAGATGAATCAACGCAGTCTTGCGAGAAAATGCTAAATTTTATGATGGAATTTACCAATGCATTTCTCTTTTGCATTGTGATACATTAAAATGTGCTCATATCCTTTCATTTGCATGTAATGAAGCTCACTTGTATTTGAGTTTCATGTTGTGGATTTAATCTCATTAATTTGTTGTCTCAGTTTTACCTGGGAGAGGATGTGAACTTACCCAAAGAAGTTGTCGACAACTGTATCAAGTCATGCTCCAATGGCGACCAGCTTACGCAAAAGTTGATGGAAGCCTTGTTCCCTGACTTGGCTCAGGTGGCCGCTAGCTGCAATGTTGATGGTAACAAGGCACACACTATCCTACCGAGCAACAAAGTCAATGCTATTATAGGTATGTTAATGAGGAAGTGACATGAGAAACTGTCATTGACTGCTTCTTAATAATATTGTTGATAACTCGAGATTGTTTTGGTTTAGTGTGCGATGAAGATAATTGGATTTCTTTTGAATGTGTTTTTTCATGCTGATAATCACTTAGCAAGTTCTCATTAGTTTGTAGGTTTTGGGGAAGTGATTAAAGATTTTTGCAGGTTCTCAGGATGCAGTAAAGTTCGCAGGTTTTCGGGATGTAGTAGAGTTTACAGGTTCTTGGAATATAGTAAAGTTTATTAGTTCTCGGGAAGTGCCAATGTGTGCAGGTTCTTGGGAAGTAGGAAGGTCTGTATTTTCTTGAGTAGTAGCAAAGTGTGCAGGTTCTTGGAAAGCAATAAAGTGTGCAGTATTGTGGACCTTATTTTTGAAGTGTAGAATTTCATTTCTCCCAATTTTTCAAAATGTTCCATCATACAAGAAAATAAATCAGAATTTTTTTTTAAATCGGATTAGATTTAGTGGTCGCTACCAGGGCTGAAAATACTACTATATTATGTATTACTGTAATCTCATTGCATGAATTTGTGTGGTAATGTTTTATTGCATCCCGATGGCACTGTAGTATCCCATCAGCTGGCAATGAGTTACAAACACCTTGCACTAGGCGAAAACAAGGGGGCACTGCAGTCAATCCACCAGGTGGCACTATAGCATTATCCAATTCAGTCAGTCAGTGGCTGATTATTGCACTGCCTGGATGTACCATTCAAAACTCTAGTAGGAACGATTTTGTAATTCTATTCATTTTCAATCTAGTAATAAATGGTATCAAACACTTATACAATTTCTGAATGTTCCATGTACTACACTACTAAACAAAAAGATCAGACTGTTGAGAAACAAAGTTGAAATATTTTTTTAAAAAATGGCAAGAACTGAAATAGAGCAAAGCGTTTCGATGCCTTAATTATGAGGGAAATTTTATGGAAAGAAAATTTGGAGGAACTTTTGAAATAGCGCACGCTAAAGCTTTAAAAATGATCACGATTAAAGAAGAAAAATTGTTCCTTATGGTCTAATGCGAGAAAGGACGACAGAATAAATTAGGAAGTGTTGATTTGGTGCTAGCAAAAGAAAAAAAGTATTTGTATTTTCAATTTAATTTTCAGGTGCTTTATCACACACGATTTCCTTTTTCTTTTTTAAAAAAAAAAGTCAACTGCTTATTTTTCAAGAAAATGAAAATTTTGAATGACGACGAAATTGGAATTCTTAAAAAAGAACACATTTGTATAAATATTCATTGAACTCCATTCGCAAAATATATATTTACACACATTTGCTTACTTTTATTTTCCAAACATATCAAATTTTGTTTTTAAAATTTAACCCCTCTTCCCCTCAAGAAGATTTTTTCAGAAAATAGTATATTACTTAAATATTACAATGGGAAAATTTTGTCTGAACCCGAATTTATATAATTATTATTTAATAAATAGATGAATAAAAATTATCAATGGCCCTGCAGTGAAATGTGTTTCCCTAAAGTGTCGTTAATCCTAGTTTGACTGGGCCTACAAACTTCTCACTGTATTCCGAGGGGTTCGTTTCCCAGGCCTTAAGATGTTTGGATTCCTAGGACAGGGTTCCCACAGGTCCTTAAAAGTCCTTAAGAATTCCTTATTTTTTGTTTTAATTTTTAAGGGCCCTTAAAAGTACTTAGTTCTCATCAGCAGTCCTTAAAACTCTTTATTTTTCATGCAATTGGAGCACTACTGACTGGACGATCTGATCATGATTTTCTACCTTGCATGCTGATATGTAGGTGATTGCATATTCATACACAGCAAGTTAAAATAAACTATAACACATAAAGGCAGAAGACTATTGTCATATGATTATCTGGAATATTGCTCTCTACAGTTAGGATATAAATGCTAATGATGATGACTAAATGATATTTATGTCAGATAAAAAATTCTATAGTTTGGGGCCTGAATAACACACAAGCCTCTGTCAAATATTTATTTCACAAGAAATAGGGATAAAAGTAGAGTTAATTGAGGTTGGGTAGTGATGGTTTGGGATTTAAAAAAAAAACAACAAAAAAAAAAAACACCCTTCTAAAAATTATCCTTTTTGCAATGTAAGAAATATAATTTATATAAAATTATTAAGCCTGTATATTTTTCAGGAGAAAATGTTTACCAAATATATAACTAAAACTTGAACAAAAAGAAAGGTGTTTTTAGCTAAACCCATCTAGTGTGTAAGGGATTTTGATCATACCAATATCTTTTCCGTTATACACATTTTAAATGGAATAGAAGATGAAGCATCAGCTTTGCGATTATATAGTTAAACTCTTTTATAATGAACTCAAAAAGGGCCAAATGAAAATGTTGTAAATATTTAATTAATGCAAGTTTTTAGTGTAAAGAAATTCAGTTTTATACAGCTTTTGAATTTGTAAATTCACAGTAATTGAGTTATAAATGGCTTTGAGGTGTCATTAATGGATTTTATGGTCTTTAAACTTATTTTGTTTACACAAATTTTAATGCGTTGTGTGTTATTTACTGTAATTAGTGACTGAAAATCGATTAAAATTTGAGCAGACACCCCGATTTCAATATATGGAAAGTCTACTGTTTTTTGTGTATGTTTAGATCGTGCAGGATAGGGAAGACAAAATTGTTAATTTGTTCCTAGTAGGGGGGGGCAGGGGATAGGTTGAAAAAGATGAGGACCACTCTTTAAGTCATAAATCTTCTTCAAACTAGCCATTGTATGATTTTGGATCACAGGAAATTAAGCTTAATAAACCACATCATGCTTAGTTGTACGTAAATATATACATGAACTGAAATTAGAGCAAATGTGACAAATGGCTAATTGCTGTATTGAGCTGTGCCTGGAGATATTTGATAAACATTTTCAGAACTTAGTTTAACGTTCTTTAACTCACGTGAGGTGACTTGATTGTGCTGTATAATGCATTACATAATTGCTGTTATAAAACGGTCTTTAAGTTTTGAAAATTTGAATGCCCCACCAGTGGCTAAAATAAGAATAAATTAATGATGGGCCATTACGAAATGTTTTTAAAATCGAAAGAACCGCAATCGACTCCATTTTACAGTTGAGTCAATGCTTTATTTGTCCTTGAATTAACAATTGAGATTTCCAATTACAATCACGAGGCTGCTTCCCAAGCACACTGTACATGCCCATGAACATGCTGAATCCTGCTGTACACTTCCGTCATGCATGTGTCATCGTCGTCGATTGACTTAAATTGTGACTTCGAAATTTGATTGATTCATGTCAATTGACGGAAGTCAATTGACATGTCGTCGTCGTCAATTTTATGAGTAGATATAGCCATGTTTTCTGACATCCAAGCAAAAGGGCTACAGTATCTGTTTATAGAATCATTGTGGTTTTAGAGAGCCTATACAGCAGAACCCCGATTTAACGGAGTTCAAATGTCCTGCAATTTATTTATTTATACGAGTATTTATTTTGTTTGATTTCCTGTTTTTCTTTCTTTTTGGTGGTGGTTGTAAATACACAAGAACATTTTTGAATTCATCATATGTATATAACTAAAAATTATCTGCTTACTATCTCTGTGCCGATTTTATATGAGAATCATGGAAAATGATGTAAATTATGATATACAACATCGCATCGAGTAATTCAAAAATAGGCCTTGTATTTTTAAGCTGTATTTAAAGTTATTTATATTTTATTTTTTGTCGTTATAAGAAATGCACAGTAAATATAGTATGTGATATAGTGTTTCTATTCAAAACATGACTGATAAATATAGTTACAGTTTTGTTTTATCATTCAAAGTAAACACTGACCAAACATCATCTGTACATAAATGGTAGTCGAACTTTGATAAATGTTTTTACGCCTATATAATCTAACCTTGTTGAATATGAAGATATAAGACCGATTAAGCATTAATTTTATGAAGTAGTTGCATACTAGCAAAGCGAAATATTTTTGTGATGGTTTCAACCGGAAGGAATGGTAATGTCAAACGAACACTGATAACTTAGTTACTTCGAATCGATTTGAATCTGTGCATTTATGTAAGAAACATTATTTGTATAAGTAATTGTTATTGTGCTTTCATTAAAACTCTGTGATCCTCATTTAATTGATTGATTGATTGGCTTTTTTATGGCGCAAGAGCATCTGGGCTATACTGCGCCAAACACGGTAGATCCTCATTTAAAGTGTCCAGTTTGGATTTTTTTTTTAAAACTGAGCTTACACTAACAAATCAATGAATTAGGAACTGTTTCCACCATGCATGATGATGCGGTTCAACGAGTCAGGTTGAAAAACCATCGAGAGGTTTTGAGATGTTTAAATATTCGAGACAATCAATTAAAACATTTCACAATCGCACATCATTAAAATAAATTGCAGTGGGAAAGAAAGTGAAAAAGGACAGATCTACACATTTAGCAAGACTTATTAATTCAGCAATTTTTGGATTGTCCTCATGATGCCATAATTGCTAATTTACTAGAACCAACCATCCATGACATTGTTCTTGCACTTACGTAGAAAGGCCAGTTACTCAAGTGCAGTGCGAAACATGATTGCTGCCTTTCTTGTCCAATTCTCACATTGAAACAAGTTCTAAATTTGAGCAAAATTTGCCAAATTAAATCTGTGTATATTCACATGATCTTTGTCTCCTGAAAATTGTTTTTATTAAATCTGGTCTTTCTCTCTCTTCCAGGACTCGTTCAGCAAAGATTCCCGCTTAAAACGAGGAAAGACATCTTAGCCATCGTAAATGGAAAATTCCAAGAAGCCAAACTCGGTGGTAATCGAAACAGGACTCGTGGAGTGCAATTTAAACAGTATTAAAACATTTTACATTCATTGACATCCCAAGAAGCAACACATTATCTGTTTATATACCGAATTGCCCGATTATGCAACAAGTGCTCCTTTTAAAGCACATTGTACTCATTTCTCGCTTACATAACTTGTGGATCGTAAATTTTGTATGTGCTCGTCGACTCATTGGATCTCCGTGAACTCTTTGGAGTTCTTCTTCTAAGGAGTGCTGAGCATCAAATGCATTTTGTCTAATATTGGCCATTTGTAAAGTATGAAATGGAGTTTCCGATATAATTTCTTCACAGTAGCAGTGGTGCATTCATTGAAATGTAATAATAAGTTTATATGTTTTTATGCAAAATATCATGGTCTCGGTAGTTCTGTAGTTTTTAATTTTTATAATGCATATAACAACATAAAATATGTATGTTTATATTGCAAGGAACAAGTTTGAGACTTGTTTTTAATGACACAAGTTTGTTTATTTTTTATAAGACAAGTTTATCACACATCAAAATCTCGTTAGCCAAGAAATATGATAGCCTTTATGAGACGAGCTGGATTGCATGGAACCAAGACAGTCATTCATCAGAAAAATTTATTACAAACGTGTACATATATGTAATCAAAATATTACAAAATATACTTCTTGTTAATCTTGCTGTATCAAATAATGAAATATAGGTTGAAAGGAAAGCTCTTAAAGCGTTGAGCTTTAACCTCGATAAATTCTTTTGATTAACGATCTTGTTTGGTCAGCATAGGTTCCCTGATGGTGTGATGATGACGTGGATTACAAGTGTGCCACAAATCTAGGTTTGATAGTGCCAGCAATGTCACAAAGATGCTGGGCACATGCTTTCATAGGCCTGGAGAAACACACAAAGAAGCTAGTGCACACGATGCAATAAACGGTATTATGCAAATATCTCAGCTGTAATCTAGCAGCTATCTACAGTGTTTGCTTTTGTTCCCCCCACTTCCAGCGTTTTATTCCTTAGACCAGTGGTTCCCAACCTTTTTCAAGCTGTGACCCACTTTTATAGTAGCCAAGTAACCTTTGACCTCCTTTTGTAGTAACCAAAAGGTCTGCTGCCCACCTTTGTCTACCGTTGCCACATTTTCATAATAAAAGCATTTTTAACGAAGTAAAGAAAACACATTAAATATAAAATTATATATATATCATATTAATTATATAATTAATAATTATGTATTAATGTGTATATTATAGATATAAAGTTAACAACGATTAGTAGAATGTAATAGTAGATCGACTCACTGTGCTAAACACTCGATGGATAATATAATACGCAATAGGCACAGTTTTTGAAACGAAAATTTATTCGGCTTTAAACGTTTTTTAAAAGCCTTGAGCTTTCATCGAAGAAGCAAGAAACCCTAAGCGCACATCGCTCGTAAGGGCGAGTGTACGATTGCCAATCACGCCGATTACTCCAATCCACCAACATCGCCCATAACATTACCCTTTATACAATAAACAATCGTACACTCGCCCTTATGAGCGATGTACGCTTAGATGTGCTTCTTTGATGAAAGCTCAAGGCTTTCGAAAAACGTTTAAAGCCGAATAAATTTTCGTTCCAAAAACTGTGCCTATTGTGTAATATATTAATCATCGAGCATTAGCAGAATATTGCAATGTAGCCATGTTGAAATATAAAAGCATTGGAAACATTTGGTATGCAATCCCTTATAAAAATAATTGCAACTAAAAATATGTGTAAAAATGGTGGTTCCCCCCCCCCCCAAAAAAAATTGTGACCTGCAGGTTGAGAACCACTGCCTTAGATCAAGGGTTTTCAAACTCCACATGGTAGGTTTGCAACATTGACTAACATTTTAAAGGACATGTCATGTGAAAATATACCGTGATTTGTACATTTAGGCGCAGTTGACAGTTTATGAATGGTAAGTGGAGTCTTGAGTCAAAAAAAAAAAAGAAAAGAAAAGAAAAACCTTGTCCTGGATGAAACAGGTTTGGATTTCCTCAGAAAACTACAAATCTTGATGCAGCATGATCTTACTTGTCCTTGCACCATATAACAAAACAGCTTTATGGTGGCACAATAGTAGCACATTCAACCATCTTGCTGTTAACCCAGGCTTGCTTGTAATTGTGCCATGGAAGGAACAGGTGTCATTTTTCTGTCTGCCGTAGTTTGAAGTTTGGTTCCTCTGATGATGGAGGTTCGAATTCGTCGAAAAATTGTAGATCCCAGCGTAGTGTGACCTTCGTTGTCCTTGTGCCCTGGTTACCACTCTGCCAGTAACGTTGCAATTCAGAATTTATGAGGGGGGGGTCAAGTGGCTTTAGAGAAGATTATGTAATGTGGCCTTGGACGAAATGCGTTTTGATACCCAATGGGGGTGGGGCCTGATTCCCAGTTTCCTACACCACTGCACTCTAGCTGATTTTCCCAAACGATTACATAATGAATAATTCTTACCTTACAAATTTTCAGTAGGGTCAGTTTTGAGATATTAATGAATCTGTATTTCAGTTATTTTCCGAATATGTAGTCACGTGACGTTTTCTTAGGAGGTGAAGTCTCCTTAAACTGAAGAAAAATTCGGTAATAGTGAACAATATAAAGTGTGAAATAAATAAATAATAATAAATTATTTATTTATTTATATTATATATTAATAATAATAAATAATAAATGTTTGTTTAAAAAGGGAGAATAGGGAAAGAGGATGTAGCAAAAACACTGTTGTTATGAAATAAAGTAGATATTTATCATAGAAAAAATACATCAGAAATTGTTAACGATGAATTGCAGCACTGAATTAGAGCCTAATTGGCCAGTAATAGATTTATATCATGCAGCCCAGATGAAACTGGAACCTAATTATGGTTTAGACAATATTCAGAAAGCTGCCATTTTAAATATATTAAACTTTTAATTATAATCACCAATCTTATTTTGATGTTTGCATTTTTAATCATTGTTTTTGGTTTGAATTATTGCTTACCAGATAGGCTACGATTCCTGTTCTGAGCTCGGTTGTCACCACATGCATGGAATTGTCAGGGAATTTGGAATAGTCTCGGGTCAGGAAAAAACAAAATTTTTTGTTAAACTTGGAAGATGTCTGTGAAAACCTTTGTGACTTACGTTTTGAATAGCTAAATCTTCCTTGAATGTTAAGTCATTTTCCATGCAACCTAGTCTAATTGAAAGCTTTGTTTGTGATTGGTCAGAGAATTTTGCCAGGTAAATCATGAAATTTTTGTCAGTGTGAGCGGGAACTCTGTGTAAGTGCATTGCAGTTTGAAAGTCAATGTAACAAATTGGTCTCATTGCCCAGTCTTGAAATATCAAAATATATATATATATACCTGTTTCCCCGCAATATTTCATTAAATAAATATTGGCACTTCATTGCTTCATTGGTCTGTGCCATGCATGTGTTGGTAATTCTATTTTAAGTGGTTTTATTTATATTTCATGTAAGAAATTAGACATTCCTTAAAAATAGCACAGATTTTAATTATGAATTAAAGTTTAAATAGAATACTTAGCATTACTTCTCGACTTGTACCTAACTCTTAAGTATACTTTGTCTAATGTACATTGGGACTTACAGGCATTATATTGTCATAGAAAATGTTAAGAATACTGTTGTATTGAATTTGGAAATCCACTATCACAATAGGTTTAACAAGTATAAAAAGGAATTATGAAAACGGTTCTCCTACATGGAGAAAAAGAATATGACCAATAAATAACGGTATTTATAGTAGTTCCAAAAAAATCCGTTATATTTTCAAATTTTTATGAGGAGGGACATCGGAAAGTCCCGAGAATGGTAGAAAAATCCGTAAGACATTTCTGCATTGTAAAATGTTTATACAAGTACTGATAAAGTTACGATTTCACTTCCTTTTTGTAGTTTTATGTACAGTGACAACTGTATGCAGTTGTATTTTTTTTTTTTTTTAATTAAGAGAGAAATGCTTTTTGTATCATTTGGGTTGTAAAATATTATAAATAAGGCCCGGAGTTTCATGCATAAAATTTAGCCTAAATAATTTAATCAAATATATTCAAAATTATTACAAAATATGCAAGTGCATAGAAATCTGGACCCTATTCATAAGCGATGTTTCGAAATGTATAAAATGACAATTTATTGAAACAGTGCAAGTGTTCTTGGAATTATTGCATAACATATACTGAAATTGTTTATATAAATCGAACACTACGCAGATTAAATCAAACAACAATATCAATCAACGTTTATTGGCGTAGTGATACCAACGCCGATGGTATGGCGTGATTAGATGGTGAAACGTTCGAAAGAAAATAAATATTTCTGCCTTCGGTGGGACCTGAACCCACGACCTTCCACTTGCCGGGCGGAGGCTCTACCCACTGAGCTACGAAGGACAATATATAATCTCTTTACGAACGTATATATATTGTTGCCAGTTATTTCGCAGAATGGTGTAGTACATAGACTACTATTTAAACCAAATTGCAAAGAGACTGGTATTAAATTGATCGAAATGCCCGTTGCAGCATATGTATTTATATAAATCGAACACTACGCAGATTAAATCAAACAACAATATAAATCAACGTTTATATATGCTGCAATGGGCATTTTGATTAATTTAATACCAGTCTCTTTGCAATTTGGTTTAAATAGTAGTCCATGTACTACACCATTCTGCGAAATAACTGGCTTCAGTAAATATTCTTTATATACGTTCGTAAAGAGATTAGATATTGTCGTTCGTAGCTCAGTAGGTAGATACCCCTCCCGGCAAGTGGAAGGTCGTGGGTTCAGGTCCCACCGAGCGCAGAAATATTTTTCTTTCGAACATTTCACCATCTAATCATGCCATAACATCAGCGCTGGTATCATTATGCCAATAAACCTTGGTTAATATAGTTGTTTGATATACTGAAATGCAAACAAAAATATCATTTCGTTGCGTTGTCGAATATGATTATGCACAAAATCAATACAAAATACACACCAAAATGTATGAAATAGAAACGGAGTTAAGTTTGAAAATATGGCATTGTAAGCATTGGCTTGGGCCCAAGGACGCCGGTAGGGTGAATTTTTTTGGGGGGGAGGCCTAAAAAAATTGAAATTTTCTATCAAAGCTTTTTAATTTTACTGTTTTTTTGTGTTTTTTTTCAAAGAAAATAGAAGTATGGGAGAGTAAATGGCCCTCACTTGCATGTACCTGCGGGTGCCCATGGCTTGGGGTGGAAAATATTACACTTGGTCTTGACTTGGAAAGTATTACGCATATTGAGAAACATCATCACAGAAATGTGAAGACGCCTAAAATTATTTTTTTCTAACTTTAATATTATCTTATTATATCATTTACACTTGAAACATATTCTGTAGCATTTTTTCAATATTTATTTTTAAAAAATAAAAAAAAAGGAAACATCGAATTAATCTATGTGATTGAATTACAAGCGGATTAGAAAAATACACACTTTTGAATGTTTTATAAAAATTTTGTAGAAATACGTCAAAATATGCAGAAATATTCAAAAATATGCGCACAAATGCGAAATATGCAAAAACATGCATGCATAGAAATCCGGGCCCTAGTTATAAGCATTTCATTTCACTGTATATTACGTTATATCACCATGTTATGTTTAATAAAGGGAACTTTTTTATCAATTGAATGGTCTGTTTTGTATTTCATAATTTCATTTTATTGTTTCTTAGTAATTTATGCTTTATGGTAAGTTTATTGTCATTTGAAAACACCATGAAGTCTCTATCAAACCAAATGGCCACCATTATCCCATGTTAATCGAGATTGAGAGAAACATAATGATGATGATTGAAGCAAACAAAATGAAGATCATCTAAACTGATATTGCGTTATGGTGCAAGTGTCATGCTATGCCAGCAAACTGATATTCGAAACATAAAATTAGACATAAGAATATGGAATAAACACGTTTAATTATGAAAGGGATTAGTATTATAGAAAGAAAAGGGGGAAATATTTCCTTATAGTAACATAGGTGCCAATCCTTCCGATTTACCTGGAAGGCTTCCGATTTTTTATCGATCTTCCAGTCGGAAAACGATTTCGGACGATTTCGTCTAAAATCCCCAGTGTTTTTTAAAATACTGATTTTTTTAAAAAAAATTTGGATACCTATTTTTCTTGATGCGTATTTATTTAAATTTTTATGCATATGTGCTTATTTAATAATAAACACACGTACATAAACACAAATATCTTTAAAAAAGCTGGAGAAATTTGTCTGCTGTCGATGGTGTATGCCTAGTGTGACGTGGAATTTTAGCTCCAGCTATGACGTAGAGTGATGCCCCTGCACAACGAAATCATGCATCTGGATTTGTAGTTGTTGGGGAAGGCAAGAAAGAATGCGCTACACCGTTAAGGTTTTGGTCAAGCATGTGACTTTGTGTAGGGAAGCCACGTGTTAGACATAGCTGGTATTTCTTTCCTCCGGAAAGAAAGTTTTGTTTTTAGGTGTTTTTGAAAACAACGTTAACGATGTCGACTGTTAATAAAAGGTACTACCAAACGTTTAAAGCCGAATATATGAAGATGTTTAATTTTATTCAAAAATCAAGACTGGGGCCAAAATATGCTTTCTGCACGTGTTGCGGTAAAGACATAAGCATTACTCACGGTGGTAAACGCGATATTACTTTGCATTCTGAGACTGTTAAACATAAGGAGACGTTCAAGGCTGTAGAGTCTAATCATAGTATCAAGCCTTCATTTTTTGCATTTAACGATACCTCCTTTATTAACGCTGAATGTTTATTTACATCGTTTTTGATCGAACATAATTTGCCAATGAATTGCAGCGATCACGCGGGGATGCTCTTTCGGAAAACGTTTCCTGACAGCAGTATTGCAAAACAATATGGATCTGCAAGGAACAAAACTTCTGCAATTATGAAAGAAATGTCCGCAAAGGAATCCTCATCACTTGTTGAAAATTTAAGGTGCTATCCATTTTCAATTGCAACTGATGGAAGCAACGATGTTGATTCAAAGCTGTATCCAATAGTGGTAACTTTCTTCGATCCTTTATGTGAAAAAATTGTGAATTGTCTTTTATCTATGCCATCTTTGAAAGAAGATGCTACTGGGTTAAATATTGGAAATCTTCTGGTAAGTGCTTTACAATCTAAAAACCTTGCGATTTCTAATTGTGTTGCCTTTAGCTGTGATAATGCACCTGTTATGATAGGAAAAAAAGCAGGTGTAGCAGCGGTGTTAAAGAATCATCACCAAAATATTGAAATTATGGGCTG
>QLNU02015003.1:122230599-122241473 GCA_006491805.2 Dysdera silvatica | reverse complement strand
GATTCCACCTTGTTTGACGCAGAATGACCCTCGTTGTCTTTGGGTCATAAAATACAACCAACCAACTATTTTCAACTCGCACTGCAATCCTTTAGACATATAAACTGAAGCATTAAAATGTCAGACGTAGCACCATTTAAATGTTTCCAGTTGTTCTCCCTTGCTGCGGAAATGATTGGAGATGAATGTATTATGTAACAGTAAGAAAATTTGCAAATATAATACTTGATTGGAACCAGGGTGTAAGTTGGCCCAAAAAGTGCTGCCTCTAAAATGAAAAAAAAAAAAGTTGTATCAAAATGCTGAAAAAGTTACTTTCATCATTCGAAAAATTTCATCAATTATTTACAGTAACGAAGCTTTGAATTACTGTAAGAAACGTACTTTAAGGTTTAGAAAAAATAACAAAATATAAAGCACAGTTATTGATAAAAAAAGAGCAAAGTTTGTTGATAGGACATTAAATAACTATCGCTATTTTACGATGGACATAATTTTCTTCCTCATATTTTAGACTAATTCATAGCATTTTGCGAAAAAAGCAACCGTAGCTTAAACGCTGATTGGAGCTAAACAAAAATATTACATAGGCATGTCATGAAAACCTCTTCTTGAGAATCAGCTTGCATGGAGATGCTATCAAGACATCGCAACTGCTCCAAGGAGTGGACGGACAACTATTTCGCTAGCTCTGATATGCTTAAAAAATACCTCACTGTAATTAATTTTTTTTTCCTATATCCCAGGGTTGTCTAACAACGGTTCACCGACAACTGTTTGGAATTTTTTTTTTCAGAAATACGGCAATACCGCGAAAAATCCCTTTCCATATCACAAGTGAAACAAATAACAGAGAAACTCTGAAGGGAGAGAGATTTTCTTTTCTTTTAACTTGCTGAAATTGTTGGCTTGCGAGATCCATGAACAATTTTTAAATGGCCTGCTGTCCAAAAAGGTTGGACAACACTGCTATAACCCAACCCTTAAAAATAGCCATTCTTACCAAATAATAAAAATCCAACGCATAATTATGAGAAAAAAGGTTTCTAAGAAATTCAATTATTAAGTTTACCATTTTTAATTATAAAATTCTTTTGACAATAGTTATCTGCATTAAAGAAACTGAGAATAGAGAATAAGAATTTTCCTTCATAAGCAGTGTACCGATTCCGTACTTTAATAATTTCTGTGATCCTTGCCATCAATTGATACTCGTAGTATTTAAATCAATAGGGGTTCAGGTTAAGTTTTTCCTTTCTAATTCACATATTGGAAGAACAGGGTAAGCATGTATCTGGAATTGTCGGAGAATTTGAAAATGTCCTTAAAGGTCATCGAAAAACGAGATTATCTAGTCAAACCTGGAAAGGGAGGTGTGTGTGTGTGGGGGACTTGCCAACTTGTATATTCACGAACTAAACCTACCACAAATGTGAAGCCATTTTCTTTACAACCAGAGTTTAATTGAATCCATGGAAAAAGTCAAAAGAAATTAGTTGAGGGAAAACCATTGAAAAAAGTCGGTGAATTTTTTTTTTTTTTTTTACCAATGTGAGTGAGAACCCTGGAGCAGCAATTATAGCTGTAACTCTCTTCTCTTATAAAATGAATTTATTAAAAAATGAGGAGTTGTAATAAGTAAGTGCAATTATTTGGGGCATGTAAATTTTCAAGGTATTTTTCATTGGGTCTTACAACACAATGTTAGCAATGGTAATGTAAGACCCACAGTTTTCCGAGAAATCTGAACCTCTAGAGTCCTAAGGAACCAACCCGAGGATTGACTAGGCCATCAGCAAATCAGCCCTGTGAATTCTCATGAGCTATAGGATTTGCACCCTTATGGGCTATAGGATTCGCATCCTTTGATAATTCAAGGTATGAGCCCTTTAATAGGACCTTGTCTGCCCCAGAACCAACCCCCCACTATTGAAGTATTTTTCTTTGGCACTTCCTTTGAAAGCTCCAGAGCCTTATTTCACATTCAACAAGCTCATTTGATTATGATGTCTCTGTGCCATTTTCTGTTGCAAGTCAATTTGCACTTTCCAATAGACACATCAAGCTGCAGTATAACCAGTGTAAGTTGGACATCCTCAAAAACTGTCCAACATAGTATGAAATTTTTTTTAATACAGCATGTCAGACTCCTTCCATAGCATGTGAAAAATATATACAGCCGAATCTCATTAAAACGAACACATTTAAGACGAATTACTTTTAATACAAACCGTTTTCTGAAGTCCCATCAGATTATATAGGAATCCACATGTTTTTCTTTTAACACAGACGTGGTTAAAACGAAATACCGTTTACCACGACCTGATAATCAATGGCTGTTGGAAAATTTCCTCTGCTTAATACAAACAAAATGCTATGTTTTATAAGATCAGAGCTTTTCCTTGATAATTTCAACAGACTGTAGTTGCTAGACTAAACATGCGGGGTTGGGGACTTTTATATACACTTGCATAACAAACATTTCCTGTTGACTACATGTGATAAGAACTGAAAAATATGCCTCGATGGACAGTGTCTTGATATGTGGTGTTTAAACCAATGCCCAAATAGTTCAGGCCCTTATGATAAACACTCACTTGTCTTGTTGGATGGCATTAGTATTCACTACTTTTCGAATACTGACCAAGACAATGACAACTCTGCCAATGACACCCATCTGAGTATTTTTAGCGGGGAGGGGGAACTAAGAAAAATCATTACTTCTTTCAAGGCTATAAAACATGTTAGTAAATGTACCAGATACTAAGATACTTCAAAAATAATTTATACTGCTTGACAATTAGTAATGAGCTGAAAAGTACCTTATTTTAAAATGTGACTGTAAAACTTTTGAAAGTAAACGTATAGCAGAACCTCGAACATAAAATTTTTTAAACAACAGACGGGGGCCTCACGCTTCCTGCTTTTCCATATGGGTGCTCATGAACTGCCCCTTCAACGAAAATCCTGTTAGTGTGAGCGAAACTTTCACTACACTGCAAACTGAGCATAGTTTTGCAATTGATACAAAATGCATTCTTGTGCTTCTCTAGGAAATGTGGACAAACTTGATTTTTGGAGATGTGCCAATAAAAAGTGAAAATAATCAGCAATTGTTGCATTTTTTAAGTGTACTATTACAATTTAAAATATTTTTTGGCACAGTACGTAACCCTGAGCAAATAAATATTTACTAAACCATAATATGTACTTACAGTAAAACGAGGATTTTTTGAGTATGTCAACCACACAATGTCCACTTTAAAGGTACGTATACATTATGGTTTTTGTTACAAAATGTGTACTCTACAATAAAATATAGGAATAAATTAATAACGTATATAATAGCAAAATGTGCATATGATAATCAAAGATGAAATAAATAACTTAGTAATACGATCCCCCATTTATTACGGATAATACAAATTACTGTTAATACGAACAGTTCTCCGTTTCCCTTGGCGTTTGTCTTAATGATGTTCGGCTGTAGTATACAAATGGTTTTATATAATTAAAAAATTTATATTGTCTACATAGTGACAACCAGGTCCAGCAATTTTTTTTTAAAGGTACTTAATACTGTAGGATGATTGAGATAATTATATTCCAAACAAATGGAACTGAATGGATTATTTTCGACTGAATGCCTTCACCAATATTACTGTTCCTTATATGTAGTCCCATCTATTTTTTTTTCCATACCCTCAAACTCTTGCTTTCTTACACTACCCAATTTACTTAACTCCACATATTTTTTCATTACCACTACACCTTTCAGTGGCAAGAGCAGTACTGATGCCGTAGTAGGGACTTAAGGGTGCTTTCCTTTTTGATATTTTCGTGCATTATTACAAGGCATTAAGAATTACAATTTTCTCCTTCAGCAGCAAAATCGTTATTTTTTCCTTTAGATTATTTGTGTCTTATAAGCTGTGATTATTATACCTTGAACAAGAACTGTAGTGAGAGGGCAGAATGTGTTTAATTTTCTGACTTTTTGATTGTTGCAAAATGTATTGGAGCGTTGATATTTTTTACTGGGGGGGGGTTTGCATACATCGTTCGCCTAGGGGGCATATTTGCTTCCACCGGCCCTGGTGACAAAAGTAACTGTGGATAGACAACGAAGATTAACAAAAGTGATAGAATAAGTGCAAAATGCCTAATATATACTATGCTTAATTGTTTGTGAACACAATATTATTGAGTTAATAACAAAAAGTGCATTCTTTCCCTTAAGTGAGAAGCTGGTGACTTCTGTCGCATTTAATGCAAAACACGTTCTTCAAGGAATGTGTCTAACTTAGCATGTAAAACATACCCAACTTTGAAGGTAGAGGTGTCCAAAATTGTAACGTATTAAACACACCTGATAGTAAAGAAAAAAGTTTGTCCACCTTCACGAAACCATGTTCAACTTAAAGAGATGTCGAAATTGACACATTTTACTGTATATGCCTCCTTACTGACAATGCAAAGTTGTTCATTCACAACATCTTACAACAAATGAAAACATTTTTCTACTATTCTGAAGTCAAAGGTTCAAATCTTGCGGTGGAATACACTAGCAATGGTTTTTATTACAATATTTTGAGTAAAGCTGTAGGCCTTTTCCCTTGAGAAGTTATGGATTGGATTAATAAGCTTTGAAAAGTAGAGTCCTAAACAAGTCAGCATGTTTAGAAAAAAAGAAGAAAATAATACAAAGTCGGCTATAAAATTTTTATATTTCAAATCTTTATTTTTATCGAGAATTATAACTTACTGTAAACATTTATCTAGAGTACAATCTACTCTGGAAGAGTGATGCCACTCCAACGAAGTTAAATTCCAAACATTTGCATTTACAAATAAACATTTTCATGTATAAACGTGGCAACAAGCAAAATGAGGAGGGGGGTGGGGAGGAGGAGCTCCCTACTTCAATAGACTATACACAGTAGAAAGAAGAAGTCATTATTAGGATCTTTACATAGCATCAACAATATCACACATGAGCCTATCCAGGCCTCGACAATGTTCTTGCTCTGCACATGGTTCCTTTTGCTTTTCTGCCATTTGAATTATTTCCACTGGCACCAAGAGTTTGCAATCCATGTCGGTGGTATCTGGGAGACTGGCTAATGTGGTTTGTAGCACCTCGATTACCTTTTCTAATTGTTTCTGAAATCGTTCTGTAGTTTCGCTCCTCTGTCGTTTTTGCACTTCCAGCATTACACGTAGTGTCTCTCGTGCTTGGTGAGGGCGAAACTCATTAATGAGATGATGAATATGAATAAAGAGAAGATTTATGTCTTCTTTCTTCTCTTCTCTCTTGGGTGTGTCTGGGCATCGAATCAAAATGTCCAACATATCCAGGAAGTTTACTAGAATGGAATGATTCAATTTCTTCAATTCTCGTTTATGATCGTAGTTTTGGGGATACAATCTACGAATGCCTTGGCTCTCCAGTGGGCGGATGATCTGATCGTCAGAGTGGAATTGGACGCCAAACATAGAGTAGGAGTCGCCGATGGGTTTTGGCGGTGAGGGAGCTCGACCCTTTTGCAGAGTCTCATCGTGGAAGAGATTAACATACTGTAGAGGGGGAAGAGGCAAGGAACTAACATGAGCGACGTCAGCCATATTCTTGAATTTCGTTGTGCAGATGTACAGACTGGGATTTCAGCTAATATTCATCTTTTGAAATATGCTAAACTGCAAGAAAAAAATGATACATTATGATACCATACAAAACACTTAGCAAAAAAATCTTGCACAATATTAAAAATTCCCCCTTTTTTTTACTTAACATTCTTACAGTGGGAGTTAACATGTTATCATTAGGCCACATATTAACTACCATGCAAATAATTTGGGTTTGATTCCAAGTAGGTACCCAGTTCTTTCTAGTTTTTTTTCCCTTTCCATATAGTTGTAAGTTTAATTCCCTGTAGGGAATTAAACCTGGGTAGGGAATTTGCATAGACGCAAAAAAAGATCCGTGGAAAACTGTAGGTTTTGGCTCAGAATGATTTTAGATGCCCTCATATCTTAAAACATAAACAAATCCTTTACTTAATAATAGCAGTAGCTTACGCTTTTGAAACGAAATTAAACAATTCACAGACCAGATACTACCAAACCCAACCTGTGGTTAGTGACAGATCAGATTTAGTAATAATTAGCACTACAGTAATAACCACAAACTCAATAATCCTAGAGAATAGCAGCTTTGCGAAAAAGTGGGGAAAAAAAGGAAGCAGCAAGAGATGTTTGCATTTTTATGTCCCAAAGCTGCTTGATAGGTAATCTGGAAAGTGATGCATAGTAAAAATGAGTTCAGGCTCATTTTTCAAGGCCCAAGTCCGAAGACTTGCAATTTGAGCCTACCAAAGCATGAATACTTTGCGGAAATTTGAGTCTGAACTGGCCAGAAACTTCAAATATAACTTTAACTCCTTGACTTACGATTTAAATTTTAAAAAATTTGCAAAACTACACCATTTAATTTCTTTCAAATTTTCATATATATATATATATATTTCTACAATCCTCAAAAACAAATCATGTAATCATATTCCTTGGGGAATTTTGATATTGAAAAGTCTGTTTTTGGCTTCGGTTGTATACGCCTAATGAGCTTGCCTCATCTCTAATGCGACAGCTAAAGAATCGTAGTGTGATAACATACAAATTCTAGCTTATTTGTAATCAAAGCCAGTTCAGTTAATTCAAAGGCTGGGTAACGGTAGCCATAGAATGCTGAGTATGAGAAGTGGAGTATTCAATAGTACAGAGGAGTGAAAGGGGAAACAGCAAAAGGGATTAATAGAAAAATATGGGTATTTTTAAAGTTCTGATGAAATAATGCAATGGAATACAAAAAATGAAATCGTCATTGGAAAGGGAAACAATTCAATCAATGGCGAGTTTTAGTCTTATCCGATCCGCAAACTGTACATTTTAACCAAATAATTTTTCAAGACAGGTAATTAATTACAAGAAAACTATTCATCAAAGGGCATCACACCTCTGGTCAATAATTTTAAAACCTAATAGTTAATTTTCAATACTAAATTTTAGTACACTGAATCAAGAAATAAAGACTAAGATATCAGATGGATTTTTAAAAATAAGGTAATTTATAGCTATTTTTTTAATGTTTAATAAATCAAGAAAAATTAATTGCAATGTATTCTGCATTGTATTCTTCACAAGAAAAAACATCTAACGTCATTGAATTTTTTTTCTCTTTACTTTTATACAATCTTTAACTTTCACGTATTTTTTGAGGATATAATGTCACATGCATGGTGTCTGCTCACATTCTATTTCAAACTTCCCTGACTTTTCCACGTTTCTAGACCAAATCTTAATCGATTACCAGTTACTAATTACAGTAAACAACACACAATGCGCCCGCGAAAATTTGCCCAATCAAAGCAAGTTTCAAGGCCATAAAATCCATTAATGCAAACCCCAAAGCCATTTATAACTCAATTATAGTGAATTCACAAATAAAAAAACCTGTATTAAAAAAAAAAAAAAAATGTTTTTTGTTTTTTTTTACGCTAAAAGCTTGCATTAATTAAATATTTATATTTTCATTGGGCCCTTTTTGAGTTGATTATAAAAGAGTTTAACTATATAATCGCAAAGCTGATGCTTCATCTTCTATTTCATTTAAAATGTGTATGACTGTATATAACAAAAAGGAGATTGGTATTAGCAAAATCCCTTACAGATTAAATAGTTTGGCTAAAAACACTTTCTTTTTTTCAAGTTTTAGTTATATATTTGGCAAACATTTTCTCCTGAGAAATATATGGGTTTAATAATTTTATACAAATATAGTGGCATACCCATCCAATGGGTTGGTTTAGGAATCTAGAATATTATATTCACTTATAAACCACACACCGGGAGGTAGTTGGGGCACGGGCAAAATATCTGTGGCACGCTGGCTGCCAACAACTTAGAACCAGCACTGCATGTATATATGTATTATATACATGCAGTGATGAATTTGCACATTTTCAAATTCCATAAAACGTAATTTTTTTAAAAAGAAAAAAAAAATTATCCCCCCCACTAAAATTGTTCCGTAGTGAAGTTGTTGCGTCACACTTTTTAGCACATTCTGCTTTGGGGTTCAAAGCTATAACGAATAGATGCTTTCGATTAGTTTGGTGTAATGGATAATATACATATAAACGACATGTCATGAATATAACGAACCAATTTTTTCCCTTCCTAATTTAATTTCTAGACATATTAAAAAATTCTGGATTTTTGTTTGCTCTAAAAATAAAACTCCAACACATAAAGTATACCAGATTTTAGTATCATTCAAGTTGTTCTTAGCAATATCATATGCTCTTGTCACGCTGTTGATACTGGTAGCGACCCTAAAACAGCACAGTACCTGACTGATTTAGGTAAACAGATCGTAAGTACAGCAAACGACAAATGTGATTGCATAGTCAAAAGTATTATTACTGATAACACTAATTGTATGGTTAAAATGCACAGAGAGCTTGAAAAAACAGAAGAGTTGAATCTAATTTCCCATGGCTGTTCGACCCATTATTTAAACTTGTTTAGACAGGATATCACACCATAAAATATCATGTCCCATGTTATAAAGGTACAAAAATATTTCAGGAATTACCATGCCCGTGGACATCGTTAAACAAGTGTTCTGGTTCTATTAAACCACAACTGTCTTGTGAAATTCGATGGAGCAGCTAGTTGACATATCTTCAGACACATTTAACAAACAATGCAGATTATTTAAGCATCGTAAATGAACATTTTGACGATATTGATAAAACAATCACAGATGTCAGTAGGAATTTTAATTTACATAAATACGCTAAAGATCTTGTAAAACAGTTGCAGAGAATTTCTGTTGCACTTGATCGTTCACGAAAAGATGAAGCAAATTGTTAATGCAACACATGAATGACTTCCACTTCTGCAAAAGGCTGAACTTAAATCTCATATCGGAGCTGTAACAGACAGGTTTACCAAGGCAATTCTGTCCCACCATAAGTTTGCCTATCTTTTGCATCCTCAGTATAAAGGAAAAAGATCAGGCCATGAAAAAAAAAAAAAAGAGACAGCAAAGAAATCGATTGAAGAAAAAAACATCTGTTGCCTGCTGTTTTTGAAACAGAAAATGATCCATATCCAAAGACCCATAGGTCATTCCATAAATTGTTATCCAAAGTGGTTACAGTCATATTTTTACCATTGAATATCCCTTATCTGTAGACTTCAGAAATGCATCAATTTGATCTTCATAGGCTGCCATATTGAAGAAAAAAAAATCAAAATGGCCACCTACGACAAGCAAAAGTGGGTCCCATAGGCATGTTTGCTTTTTATAATATCTTCCAAATGGTTAAATATATTAGTTTCAAATAAAAACAATTAACTTTAGCGTAAGAGAAATATGAGCGATACACTGCGCAAAAATAATATTTAAAACAAATTACACACAAACGCAGTTTCAAATTAAACTGCGTTTGTGTGTGATGTGTTTTAAATAACTTTAGCGTAGTCTGACCTATAAAATGGAATATCAATATTCCACTTTTTTTATTTTTTATTTTTTTATTTAGTACAGGAAAATTTGACATAAGTTTTCAGCATAAAACCGAATATTTCACCATCTTTAAGATTTTTTAACTAATAAAGTAATTACATGCACATAAAATTCTGCAATTAAGTAAAGTACATCTATTAAAATAATATAAAAAATATTAGTCAATGATAACATCCGTTTCATAACAAAAAAAGGGGGTTAAGATCTATGTTTTATGAATTTCGGCCATATTTAGCACACTGTACATAAAAATGGTCAAGTTGAAAACTTTGAGAAGTTTACATAATGTTCTCCTGGTAGAGGTGTTAGCATAATATAAATTTTTTTTTTATAGCTTCGTATAGCTGCTGTAGAATGTTAAAAATCATCAAAAAAAGACGATCAAAATGAATTATTTTGGGGTATTTATACTATTATTTATTAAATTTTAGGCATTTTCATGTGAAATAATATGATTTATACGTGTATAGAACATAATATCAGATATTGGTAAAAGTATTTCAAAAGAATCTTTTTCCATTAAAATTAGCAAGTGATTTATGAAAAAATTATTTTACTTTTGTTTTATTTTTCACCATTTCCACAGAAATTAAAAATGTGTAAAATAAACTATATTACAATATACTATTAAACCAAATGGGAGTAAGATGACTTTGGCAAGAAAAGTGCAAAATTGCCAAATAGTACATACAGTGTATATGTGAACCTTATCTTCCTCCTATTATACGGAAAAGTTTAAAAGGAAATTGTGCATTGTTGATTATTTTTAACGAACTCAGCATACAGTAGAACCTGTCTGTCTAGAACTTGTTTATTTAAAAAACTCTATTTTGAAAGTTACATACTTCCTTGCATTTACAGCCTAAATTTAATGTTTTTCCACAATTTCTCCCAACACCCCTTATATCTCGAATTATGGACTGAAGTGTCAATTACAAATTCGAAGGTAGTTGAGAAACATCTCTTGCATGGCAAGAGTCATGACATCACATTGGTAACGGAATAGGGGGCATTCACAAAGGAATTCCAACTTCCTTTAGCCTTTTCGGTGGAGACTGCGGATTAGAGGAAGGAGGACGAATGATAAGAAAGTTGTGAATTTTACTATTCTTTTTATGGAAATCAAAAGCCAGTAATTATTATTAAATTATCAATCAGAAACAATTAACAGATTATTTTTGTTGGAGTATACCTATAGTTGCTTTAACAGTCCTGCAAACAGCGCCATTTTAATGCAGGGGGCGATAGCCCCCTTCCTTGAATGAAAATTTAACATTTAAAA
>QLNU02015003.1:122197998-122230499 GCA_006491805.2 Dysdera silvatica | reverse complement strand
AAAAATAAATTTTACTTTTCTTTGTATCAGTGTCTTATGTAGAATTACATATTATGTTGAATTATGATAAGGTAGTTACAATAAACCTTGAACTAGCTTTTACAGGCTATTTCAATTGTAATTAGTGTGTATTGAGATTGACAATAGCAGACTTTGACTGGCGCCAGATGTTAGTGGCTCCACTAAGCGACCAAGGTGATGTAAACCTTGATCGTCTGCTGGCACACTGCCAAAAGTTGGACGGATTTGCTAAACTAACTCAAACGATACGGCCATTTATTACAGAAGTAAAATTCTTTCATGTTGAATTATTGAGATGGAACAAAGGGGTGTTATTAAATTTAATGCAAAACTTGGTAAAAGCGCCTCGAAAACATACTAATTGATGAAAAAAGTTTATGGTGAGTTTTGTTTAAGTAGATAAAATGTTTTCCTGTGGCACAAACGTTTTTTGGACGGAAGAGATACGCTAGAAGATGATAAGCATACTGGAAGACCAAGTTCATCCAGGACACCTGAAATTATTGAAAAAGTGCATGTTTCGTGGTAAGCAATCGCTGTGCGTCACTAAGAATGATGGCACAGTCTTTAAACATCAACAAAGAAACCATTCGAGCCATCCTGCATGAAGATTTGGCCAAAACAAAAGTCTGTGCTAAATTTGTTCCACACACTTTAACCAATGAACAAAAAGCAAGGAGAAGTGCACATTGCAGAGACATAATTTCAGCTGCTGAAAATGATCCAAACTTCTTAAAAACCATTGTTACAGGAGATGAAACATGATGTTTTCAGTTTGATCCTGAAGCAAACGTTAAAGTGCGGAATGGAAGTCAAAAAATTCACCCACAAGCCAAAAAAACAAGAAAAGTTCCATCAAAAATCAAAACAATGCTCATTACATTCTTCGATGGTCAGGGTATTATCCATAAAGAATTTGTTCCAATTGGACAAACAATTACTGGTGAGTATTACTTAAATGTTTTGAAGCATTTGATGGCCAGAATTCGTCGCATTCGTCCAGAATATCGGGATGAAGGCAGTTGGTGTTTATTGCATGATGATGCACCCAGTCACACCTCACTGGTGATTTGTCGATTTTTGGCAAAAAATAAAGTCTGTATGTTGAATCATCCACCGTATTCGCCTGATTTAGCACCCTGCAACTTCTCTTTATTCCCAAAACTTAAAACCTACGACCTTCCACGGGTTCAGGTCCCACCGAAGGCAAAAATGTTTATTTTCTTTCGAACTACATTTATTAAAAAAATCGAAGAAAACAAAGAAAACTTGTCTTTCATACATTTGAAATCTGCAAGCCTTGTTTCAAGTTCATTTCCAAGGCTAAAATTTTTTTTTTTTTTGCATACATATTATATAGAAAGGTTGTAAAAATACTCATTGGGGGATGCATGCGGCCAGCGTACCGCCAATTTGACATACTTTAGTTATGCTTTCCCAGCGATAATTTTGAATACTCTGCGCTGATGAGAAATATATAAAATGTGTTATTACATTATTCTTACTATAAAGTAGACAAAGATTCAAACCCCTAAAAAGAAAAAAAAATGTATACAAGCTCTACCATAGAAATCTGTTTTAAATACGTTTTTAATATTAAATAATTTTTATTGTCATATATAAATTTATACAAAAGAAAATTCATACAATTTTCTACAATATATTTCGAGAAAAAAAAATTTTGGTGCAATTTTCAGATATAATATACTCAGAAGCACTGAGAACCAACGCGGGAATCCAAGCCCACTACGACGGGCCTCCGTCACTCCTTCCCTAGACAGTGGCATAGATGTCTTTTCTTTTTGGGGGAGCGGGTTGAACTCTCCAATAAACAAAAAGTATGAAATAAGAAAGCATTTTTTTTTACTTACTTACTTATTACTTAATTATTTTACAAAATCACTGCATATATGAACCAGTACGTAAGGTCATAGTCGGAAAATTTTTCGGGGGGGGCGCATTATTATTTTTTTCATTTTAAATAAGAAAGTGAGGATGTCGTACCAAAAGTATTTTGGGGCAGGGCTGAGCAAACCAAAACATAGACCTAGATTTTATCCGAGCCCCCAGGTTGCAACCCCTGTCAGCCCCCTCTCCTCGGACCTGACTATACTTCGTTAGAAAATACACGTGTGATGCTATACCTTTGTTAGAACTGAAAAAAATAGAGATTCGTATTTTTTAAAGAAATTTATAATGCCAAAATTGTCTGTACAGTAAGCCGTACTTTTATTTTCTCATTTATCAAACTAATTTGCCCCAATTTATATTCGTTACCAACGGCATAAGAAAAATTTCCGCAACGTTTCGAGAACTACAGTTCTCTTTATCAAGCGAAATTACAAAATTATTTTAAGACTATCGGAAAGCTTAATATATTTATATTTATTAATTTTGACATGCACCTTTGAGCTCCTACTGGAGCTTTTTAAGTATAGAAGAAAAAAAGCCATCATTCCTGGCCCACAGTCGAATTACAATCCCTCCATTCATCCCGGAGTGCCTTGACCGCTATGTAGGAACTAGGTTCCCCCTTCTCTATATATATATATAAGGTTGCAAGATATTATTACCCGTCTCAGAACTCACACAATTGCCAAGTAATGATCAACAAACAGGGCTACCGGGCGAGATTTTGTTGTTTTCTGCAGGGAATTTATTATTAATAATTTCAATACCCACGTTTGAATTCAAAATACAGCTTTTTAGGTATAGGAGAAAAAGGGGAACATCGTCTCCAGCCCAGAATCGAACTAGTGTCCCCCCCACGTTGATCCCGAAATGTTTTCGTAACCCTACTCTTAAATACAGACAAATTTATAGGATGAGAAAATACGTCACTAATATAGAAAATTAGATTGGAAAATTGAGTTAAATAAAGAATCATATTTTTGAAAATTTCAAAATTGCGAGATAAAATGGTTTTCCTCTCGTGAATGCTATTAATATTCGAATTTGGTTATACAAATGTAGTAAAAACATTATGAAAATTTCAAAGCATCTCCCACTTTTGTAACTCGTTTCAAGGAGCAATATGGCATTCTGGTAGAAAAATAACAAAATTTTTTACAAAAGCAAAGTGTAAAACTCAGAATATTTGGAAAACCAAGCTATTGAGTTTGTTCTCCATGTATCTGATATAATGAAAATCTATTTACGAAGTCAGATTTGAAATACAGATCAAAGCAGTTTCAGCAAAGAAATGACATGAAATGAATCGCTAGACTACACTTACGCACACGGCTAGGACTGCATTTCCTATTTAACCGAGGTGATATTACTCCGAACCTCTGAGAATTTATAGTTGTGTATAAGACTCCATTAAAATCTCACTAAATAGCAATGTGTCCCCTTAGCGTTATTTAAAAAAAAAAACTTCCTTTAACGCCGACAACGTTTTTGCCAGCAACTTTTCCGTGAGCTCATTGTGACGGATCTCACTCAGGCGAATGTGTTCCGTCAAACAAGCTCTGGAGTCGACGTACTTCACTTTGACGACTCAGAGCCATGTGTAACTTACAGAACTTCGGAAAAGTTTTGAAGTGGACGATTTTCAAAGATTCTTGTTTCCAAAGTGCTTGTTGTTTTAAATGTAGGTTTTCCTCTACGATAAAGTTTTTTTGTTTTTGGAAATGACGGCTGGTATCACCCTATTTTTGGTAAATACAAGTTTTTCAATTCTAATTTGATTTATTCGTATTTGAAATTTAGGAAATTGTTTATTTTGGGATTTCGGAAACTTCAGATTTCCGAACCACTTAAATCGCAGGAAACAAATAGTCGTACCACAATGGGCACCTAGTCTGAAAACGATTTTTTCGAGCAAAGTTGGGAGTCGAACCCCGTATAAGTGCACGATAGGCGAACGCGTTTTCACTGCATCACCGCAGAGCCAATAGTTGGTGAAAAAATTAGTGATGATCTAACCCACAGAAAAACACGACCTAATATTCCAGTGAAACGTGAGGTACATTTGAAAATGTCCTGCTTATTAAACTCTTAAGTGGATTTCAATTTTCATAGAAACATAGAATATTTCGAAAAGTATAAAACAAAAGAAAAGAACAACAATAAAATTTATGTTTTCTTCCTGTTACTTGGCATCTCTTCCCTGCTACTAGCTTTCCTAGTTCGGAAGAAATTTTCTTCGCAGATATCACTTTCAACACTAATCTACGGTGAATATTAATAATTTTGGATCTGACAAGGGACTTACTTCGTTTTATAATTGTAAAAACAGTTCACCTTCAAACCATCCAGGGCTCGAAATGTACTGGAGAAAATCGGGACGGTGTTCCAGTTCGTGAAAATTTTCATTTTAAGCCCTGCAAGCACCCTCTCACGTTTGAGTCATAAATTCTCGAATTGCATAAATTTGGCCATGGGAAGTTGTTTTGGACCATAGTAAGTGGTGGAATTATTTCCAATATGGTTCTAGGCCGGAACGGCAAATTTTCCAAATTTTGTTACATGATTAACTAATGTGGATGCAAATAATAACATCTCTGTAATTCCAGAACGGCTCATTTTCGGACATTGGTTCACTGGACCAAAGTTGTTTCTTTTGATCTCCTTCACCTATTACACATGCTTGACAATTCCCAATTGCCTCCAGTATGGTAAACCAATTGTTTTCCATACCTTTGATGACTAAATGGCAACAGTACTCAGTGCCAGGGAAGGGAATTTTCGATTTTTTTGTTTCTGCTGCATTATTAAGTCGATCACTTAAATCATGTGGCAAAAAACATTTTTTTTTGTGCATGTAATTGCCTACGTAGTCACGATGTAGATGTAAACAATAGTTTTAGTTCTGAAGCCAAATCGGATCCTTTGCGGACATAGGGATTTCAGCCAATATAGTTTATTTGATGTCCCCTACAACCCCTCAACGTGTTGGCCATGAATTCATGGACACCTTGTATGTACATATTATAAAGTTAACAACGATTAGTAGAATATTGCAATGTGTGTGTAGCATGTATCTCAATTCACTATTTTACTGGTGCCAAATACTTGAAGAAAAGCCTTATATTTTTTATTGTCAAATAAATTTCTTTGAATTTGGCGACCCACAAAAATTTTCTCTCGACCACTTTAGGGGTCACAACCCACGGTTTTTGCACCACTGCCGTAGGACATAATTAAACGTGTACATTTACGAATTCCATTGCCTTTCCACTCAGATAAGAAGTAAGAAGAAAGTTCAACTTTAGTATTGTGGTGAAATTTTTCAGATGAGAGAATAATAAAATTCTTAAAATTACTAAAACCCTTAAAATATGCATTTATTCTGGAAATTCATGGTTTTTGTGCATTTATATTCAAAAACACTAAAAACAGCTAAAATATGCGATTGCATATGCGCATATACAATTGCGTATAATCCGGGCTCTAGTTATGACAGTAACATTTTATTTTTCTGCACTCATTATTTGAATTAATCTGATTTTTAATTAGCTTCAATTTGATAAAAGAACGCTCTGCACTTATATATGTGTAAAATAAGTGAATAATATTAAGTATTGCATCTTTCGCTTTTTGTGTTGTGGCAGTTTTTAACTAGGAATCTCTCGTTCTCAAGGCTCCTTGAGATTCGAGGATCCGTGGCGGCCGCCGGCTGCTTAATCCGCCACTGCTATAACCTGCGTTACGAACTTTCTGCTTACGCTTATACACATGAGGCATTGCTATTATTTGCAGGAAGGATGGTGAATGCAATTTCGTTTTAATCCAGGAGCATGCGCACTAAACTCGCATGACGTCAGAGCAGAAGTGGGCACAGATTCACCAAAAGCGCGTACAAAATACAAATATGCCACATGGAACTCTGACCTCTTGCTTTTAACTTTTGTAATTTGTCCTATCCTTTTTTGGAAATACAGCACTGACATTGCGGCCAACCTTTCCAATTAAACTCTCAATTGCATACAAAACAACATGCATCGAGTCAAACCTAAATTTATCGAGAGGTTTCAAAATGTTTAAATAATCGAGACAATTGTCTAAAACCTCGCACAATTGCGCAGCACAACTAATAAGGAATCATACTTAATGAATCACAGTCGGAGACGAGTGCACAAATTCAACGTCCAGTGAATGAAGAAGAAATAGATGTCGTAATTGCAGTCTAAAAGTCCTATAGTCTAACGACAAGGGATTATAAACATCGCGCATTCCATTACCGAAAAATACGAACATAGTTAGAAAATGGCGTGATTGGCATAGAAGGTTTGGAGCCAGAATCGAACTGACGTAAATCATTTTATGAATGAACTTCGTCACGTAATATCCCTGTATCTGCATACGAGAAAAGATTAGGGTGTAAAGCAAGTTGTATTTCTAATATTTTAAGGTAATATTTTTGCGTAATAAGGTACTCGATTGTTATTTTTCTGTTCCTAAAATTGTTTTCAAATTTCCAACCGGGCTTTAAGAATCAGAATATCATAACTAGTGGCTTAGCTAGCTCGATTTCTGGAGGGGTCTAAGTCATCTCAAGCTACCCCACCTAGTTATGACAATGAGCATATTAATTCCAGTACGTCATTTTTCAGGCAGTGCCGTCTTAACGTATGGGGGGGGTCTTGGGTTCTATGACTTTTTGAGGCGCTTTTTACACTGACATTTAAATTTCCCAAATTTTTGCACAGCAAAATATAATGTATAATAAAGGCAAATTTCGCAATTTAGGGCCTCTTCGTGTGGGTCTGAGACCCGTTGGCCCACCCATTAAGATAGGGGCGGATTTAGAGGCAAGGTGGGGGGAGAGATTAATAACTTTATTTTTGGAAATTATACCTCATTAGACCTTTACCTTTTAAATGTTAAATTTTCATTCAAGGAAGGGGGCTATCGCCCCCTGCATTAAAATGGCGCTGTTTGCAGGACTGTTAAAGCAACTATAGGTATACTCCAACAAAAATAATCTGTTAATTGTTTCTGATTGATAATTTAATAATAATTACTGGCTTTTGATTTCCATAAAAAGAATAGTAAAATTCACAACTTTCTTATCATTCGTCCTCCTTCCTCTAATCCGCAGTCTCCACCGAAAAGGCTAAAGGAAGTTGGAATTCCTTTGTGAATGCCCCCTATTCCGTTACCAATGTGATGTCATGACTCTTGCCATGCAAGAGATGTTTCTCAACTACCTTCGAATTTGTAATTGACACTTCAGTCCATAATTCGAGATATAAGGGGTGTTGGGAGAAATTGTGGAAAAACATTAAATTTAGGCTGTAAATGCAAGGAAGTATGTAACTTTCAAAATAGAGTTTTTTAAATAAACAAGTTCTAGACAGACAGGTTCTACTGTATGCTGAGTTCGTTAAAAATAATCAACAATGCACAATTTCCTTTTAAACTTTTCCGTATAATAGGAGGAAGATAAGGTTCACATATACACTGTATGTACTATTTGGCAATTTTGCACTTTTCTTGCCAAAGTCATCTTACTCCCATTTGGTTTAATAGTATATTGTAATATAGTTTATTTTACACATTTTTAATTTCTGTGGAAATGGTGAAAAATAAAACAAAAGTAAAATAATTTTTTCATAAATCACTTGCTAATTTTAATGGAAAAAGATTCTTTTGAAATACTTTTACCAATATCTGATATTATGTTCTATACACGTATAAATCATATTATTTCACATGAAAATGCCTAAAATTTAATAAATAATAGTATAAATACCCCAAAATAATTCATTTTGATCGTCTTTTTTTGATGATTTTTAACATTCTACAGCAGCTATACGAAGCTATAAAAAAAAAATTTATATTATGCTAACACCTCTACCAGGAGAACATTATGTAAACTTCTCAAAGTTTTCAATTTGACCCTTTTTATGTACAGTGTACCCCAAATATGGCCGAAATTCGTAAAATGTAGTTCTGAAACCATTTTTTTATTATGAAAACAGGTGTTATCATCGAGTTTAATATTTTTATATTATTTAACTAGATGTACTTTAATTAATTGCAGAATTTTATGTGCATGTAATTACTTGTAAGTTAAAACATCTTAAAGTTGGTGAAATATTCGGTTTTATGCTGAAAACTTATGTCAAATTTTCCTGTACTAAATAGAAAAATAAAAAATAAAAAAAGTGGAATATTGATATTCCATTTTATAGGTCAGACTACGCTAAAGTTATTTAAAACACATCACACACAAACGCAGTTTAATTTGAAACTGCGTTTGTGTGTAATTTGTTTTAAATATTATTTTTGCGCAGTGTATCGCTCATATTTCTCTTACGCTAAAGTTAATTGTTTTTATTTGTAACTAATATTTTTAACCATTTGGAAGATATTATAAAAAGCAAACATGCCTATGGGACCCACTTTTGCTTGTCGTAGGTGGCCATTTTGATTTTTTTTTCTTCAATATGGCAGCCTATGAAGATCAAATTGATGCATTTCTGAAGTCTACAGATAAGGGATATTCAATGGTAAAAATATGACTGTAACCACTTTGGATAACAATTTATGGAATGACCTATGGGTCTTTGGATATGGATCATTTTCTGTTTCAAAAACAGCAGGCAACAGATGTTTTTTTCTTCAATCGATTTCTTTGCTGTCTCTTTTTTTTTTTTTTCATGGCCTGATCTTTTTCCTTTATACTGAGGATGCAAAAGATAGGCAAACTTATGGTGGGACAGAATTGCCTTGGTAAACCTGTCTGTTACAGCTCCGATATGAGATTTAAGTTCAGCCTTTTGCAGAAGTGGAAGTCATTCATGTGTTGCATTAACAATTTGCTTCATCTTTTCGTGAACGATCAAGTGCAACAGAAATTCTCTGCAACTGTTTTACAAGATCTTTAGCGTATTTATGTAAATTAAAATTCCTACTGACATCTGTGATTGTTTTATCAATATCGTCAAAATGTTCATTTACGATGCTTAAATAATCTGCATTGTTTGTTAAATGTGTCTGAAGATATGTTGTTTCACCATTTTTTTAATGGGGAAAAAATTATGTTTGCCAAATTTTAAATCTAAAACTTTCATCAAATTTTAAGTGCGTAGACTCACACTTGTTACAAAAATTAATAATTTTTGGAAAAGAAGCGGTCTGATAATTTTAATATGGAAGACACGTTTTATTTATGAAGTTGAAAATTATTTTGGACCCTAAATAATGATTTTACAGTCGGTGATAGCTCTTGATAATACACATTGTTTGAGCGGAGTTTTCCTTATATAATTATGTTAGATAATTAATATTTTTGCATAAGTTGACGATAAGCGTTAATATAAGATCGACTGGCAGAATGTGAACTAACTTCCCCAAAGCTTGAAATTAAATTTTTGAATCAAGCTGGCAATACTATATAATGATATTTGCTACACAAACTAGCTTTGTTGAACGGTTGTAACCAGTATAATATCCTCCCCACTACATAATATTTATGAGTTTTATTAACTTTGTTAAAAGTTACTGCCAATTGTTCAAGATTTTGAAAATTCAATAACATTTATTACAAATTTCACTAATATACTCTTACATTTTAATAATACACGGCTCTTTCAAGTTCTACCTGCAGTAAAGGACTGAAAAAAGTTGGCAATTTGATCGAATTCAGGATTTAAAAACTCGCTGTTAAGCGAGAGCCTAGGACTCTCATTCAAGAGTAACAAAACAAGAGGCCCCCAAATGAAAATACGTTATCAACGGGGCAAAATAACATTACATATTTTTACCAATGCGGGGTATTTCAGAGAATTTTTTTACGTAACAGGCGAGTTGTCATTGTACATGGGATTGACTGTGTGTATATGGATATATTATCAATCGGTATTTGGCTAATATCTCTGAAACGCCTTCAAGATGACAAAACGTTCCGGGCGAATTCCACTAATTCAATGAATTGTAATTTTAGCACAAAAATGAAAACTATTTAAACCCAAAACATCCGTTGTTTTAAAGTAATTTTTTGTGGAGGTTATATGAAAAAATTTATGAAATCGAAATTAAGTGTCATATAATATTGTTTATGCAAATTCCAATTTATTATATAAATTTACCGCTAAATTCACTTCAATTTTTTATTTTTACGCGGTTTAAGGCAGAATTTTAATTAACTAATTATTCAATGGTTTGCATCGTATAAAACAAATTCACAGGATGGCGTCTGCGAAATATATATAATTATGATAACAAATATTAAAAGCAACGTTTATTGTTTGGCACCATGGAGCTGGACAGAGAATTCAGCTGGAGAAGGCCAGAAGTGATCTACTGGTTTACTTTTACAAAATCTAGGACAAACAACTTTTTAAAATAGATTGTAAATTTTTTATTGGGTGCTAGAGGCCCTTCTGCCTCCTACGTTTATTTGCTCGTTTGGTACCATTTTTAGATAGTGAACCGTTTCTGGGAAACAGGGACATACAGTAATGTCCATAGACGTAGATTTACATGGACTTATGGGATAGAGGCATCCCCAAATAATTTTTAAAAAAATCGTAATTTTACACGTATTGTAGTGCATAAATGGGTCAAATAAGTGCCTGCCTTATCAAAGTGGACTTCTCAAAATTATTGGGCGGGGGGCAAACACATTTTAAGTACGCTTATAGATTACAGTATATGTGAAATCGCAATTTATTTCAGATTATTGGGTGTGTCTGGGGACCATACAACTCGATGCCTATGACCTTCTCCCCCCCCCCCAAGTATTTTCGACGTTGTTGATTATATTAACATGTGAGGGGTAGATATGTATGTGTGAAACAAAGAATAATGGACTAGTCCAAGAAAATACAAGAAATATCTGGCCTATGGGAACAATAGTATTGTACTGGCCTTTGCTTTGTCTCACCCAATAAGAGGGAAGGGGGAGGGATTATAGGTGCACATATTCACCTTTGTTCGACATTAGCGTCACTTAAACTGTGGTTGGATTGTCACTTCCATACTTGTTAATTTCGTGGTCGGTTCAAAAGAAAGGATGTCTCAGCAAGAGTGGTGTTTCGTGGATTTTTTATTGCCTCCTAAACTGGAGCAAAAATACATTCTTGACTCCTTTATTGGATACGGAACCTATGGGTAAGTTTCTATGCGTTATTAAATAATATATATATATTTATACGTATAATATACATGTTTTTAAGACATGGTGTTGCGTTTATTGCTTGTTTGAATGCGTTCAATTGGGTTTATTACTAAACAAAGACGTACTGCTTTTAACGAGCATGAAAGAACCTGAGGATTTTGTTCTCAATAGCCTCTATATACTATAAATATTATTCGCTATAATTATTTGCCGAAACCCGTGCTTTTATATACCTGTTAATTGTTAATACTCATGACATATAAATCAATATATTCAATCTACCTTTTATATTTTTAAGGTCTTAGAAGTTTTTAAATAATTTATTGAATGAGATAATCAATATTTCATTATTTTTGGTAATTAATGACATACATATAACTCATACGTGAACATAACGCACATTTTACATTCACGTTTATTCATATATACGTTGCTAGTGAAACCATAAATGTATAGTTTGTAATACAACAAATGCACAGTTAGTAGTGCTATCAGGGACGACGAAAGGGGGCAGCAGAAGCTTCATCGTGGGGGTCCCCGATGAAGATTAGGACCCGCACCGGTGCTGTGGGGGGGGCCCAGCCCTGCCAGAATAGTTTCGCTAATCGGAAAGCCAGAAAAATTGTTCTCCAAATCCAGAATAATAAGATTTTATACGCTTTTAATGTAGAGTTTTATAATTATTCATTAGCCATAATTGAAAAAAAAAATTCAGAGTTGAAGACAGGCTGGGCTATAGTGGGCTGAGACCCCTTGGAAATTTTGTCAGTCCCCGCTAGGAAAATTATTTTATCAATTAAGTCAAATAATGTAGAATTTTGTTTGAAATTTGTTGTTTTGTGCGAAATTGTAAATGTTTGTTTTGTGGTTTTACGGCTCAAAGACTACAGTGGTCATGCTGCGCCGGGAAATTGTAAATGGCAATGGAAGTTATTTTTTTACGTTAAAAATGTACTCAAAGTAGCTTTCTACGGCAGATCTTGTGTATGTAATGCTTTATTCAGGGGTTTGAATCTTTATATATATATATATATATATATTATAATATAGGTAGTTTAAATTATAGAGCGGTAGACTAAAATTTGTAAGTTTTTAAAGAGAATTTACGTTAAAAAATTTATTTATTAACGTTAAATATATCAGTCTGCTTATATTTAGTATTATTAAATATATTAATGAAATATATCAAAACATTTACGAATTTTAAGCCCACTCTGTAGCTTTCTGAGTCCTCTGTAATAAGCCTCTAGCTACGAGCCTGCATTAGTTTAGTTTTTCTGCAGTGATTTTGTAAAATAATAATATTAAGTAAGTGCAAACAAAATGCACTCTTATTTCATACTTTTTGTCCATTTGGTTTGGGGGGAGGGTTCAACTCCCCTCTTCCCCCAAAAAGAAAAAAATATCCACACCACTGCCAAGGAAAGGGGCCATGTAGGCCCGTCGAAGCAAACCTGGGTGCCTGCGTTTTTTCTCGGCGCCCCTGAATTCAATAATCTTTTCAGAGACAAATTTCATATCTTTAAGCTTGTGTTTAAGTGGGCTGAAAGCACTAAAAATGCTACGGTTTGCATCGTTATTCTAGAAACTACTCTTTAGTAAAAGCTGAAGTTTCCTTTGTGTATGTTTGACGGTATGTCTTATTTTTAAAGTAAACCAAACTTCTGGAAATTCGGTGAATATGGGGGTAAAAATAAAATTAGAGGGTGGAAAACTTGTTCGTTTTATTCGTGATATGTGTATTCCACATTGTACACCACATTACATTGTACATTGAATACAACTAACCGATATTATTCGAATGTCATAATGTTTATTATGTGCATTTTCGTTTTAATCGAGTGCCATTTTGTTTAATAAAAATGCTTTACTTATGTGAATTGCACATGCATTAGGAAACTATGTATAGAAAGGAACAGATTCTCTCTAAATGACTTTTTCAAAATTACGAAGTAATTAGAAATATAAAAATGAATAAAATAATTAAAATTATAATTTTGAAAAATGATAAAAATTGTGGTTAAAACTCTCGAACTGTTTTAAATGAGTAAGAAAGTGAACTAAATTGTACTTTTGCTTTACTAAAATTTTATTGCGTTCTGTATATGAAACATAAAAAAAAAAATATCTACAAATCAGTGGGGTAGAAGTGGGGGGGGGGCGCACTCTCATTTCTGCCAAGATACATTTCCTTATCCTGAAGCCCAAAATTTCGTCATCCCCGCCCATTTCTTCACCTTACTTTCTTAACGCAGAATTACATGACATTTTTTAATGATGTTTAGCCCTCAGTATTTTTAAATTGATACGCCCTTGCTACAAATATTACTTAAGATTGTTTCTGAATGTAAGCCTGTTCGTTGATCATCGATATATTATTGTTGTTTCACCATTTTTTTAATGGGGAAAAAATTATGTTTGCCAAATTTTAAATCTAAAACTTTCATCAAATTTTAAGTGCGTAGACTCACACTTGTTACAAAAATTAATAATTTTTGGAAAAGAAGCGGTCTGATAATTTTAATATGGAAGACATGTTTTATTTATGAAGTTGAAAATTATTTTGGATCCTAAATAATGATTTTACAGTCGGTGATAGCTCTTGATAATACACATTGTTTGAGCGGAGTTTTCCTTATATAATTATGTTAGATAATTAATATTTTTGCATAAGTTGACGATAAGCGTTAATATAAGATCGACTGGCAGAATGTGAACTAACTTCCCCAAAGCTTGAAATTAAATTTTTGAATCAAGCTGGCAATACTATTTAATGATATTTGCTACACAAACTAGCTTTGTTGAACGGTTGTAACCAGTATAATATCCTCCCCACTACATAATATTTATGAGTTTTATTAACTTTGTTAAAAGTTACTGCCAATTGTTCAAGATTTTGAAAATTCAATAACATTTATTACAAATTTCACTAATAATCTATTTTTGTATAAATGAAATTTTAACAATTATTTTCCGTCACAGTTTTATCCAGACTTCCTATTGGAAGCTTATTGCTATTTAAAATTTACATAGATAGTACAGTCGAACCTCGTTAAGACGAACACGCTTAAGACGAATTACTTTTAATACGAACCGTTTTCTGAAGTCCCGTCAGATTGTATAGCATACTATGCTTTCCGGATAAGACGAATTACTGTTAATATGAACAGATTTTCTGTTCCCCTTGGTGTTCGTCTTAACGAGGTTCGACACTATATTTAATATAATATACATTTATGAGGAAAAATTGCGAAGTAAATTAAAGAATCATTTTTGTTAAAGTTGTCAAAGAACGCTTGCTCATAGATATCATAAAGATCGCACTGCTCGTTGTAGTCCAGGATTGGTTTTCTAGGCCTTGAGGTTCAGATTCCTCAGAAAATAGTAGCTCCCGGCGCAGTATGACGTCCTTTATATTTATGATAATAAAGAAAATTACTGGCAGATACTATACGAAATATACGAAGTTAAAAGCTTAAAGGATCGTATAAATGAAATGTTTTTAAGAGGTTATTGCGAGTAACTATTATTTTTTTATATTTTCTGAAGTAGATATAATATGATTACTGCTAATACGGAACGTTCGACAGAAGAAGTAAATTAAAGAATCATTTTTGTTAAAGTTGTCAAAGAACGCTTGCTCATAGATATCATAAAGATCGCACTGCTCGTTGTAGTCCAGGATTGGTTTTCTAGGCCTTGAGGTTCAGATTCCTCAGAAAATAGTAGCTCCCGGCGCAGTATGACCGTTGTAGTCCTCGAGCCGAAGCTTAATCACAAACAAATGAAACGAAAATGGTCAAAAGGAACATTGAATATGTCAGAACTTGCTACAAGTAAAACGCACATTAGGCTGAAATTTAGGAAATATTTTCCCCATTTTTTAAATTTATCGTTTAAAAAAATATCAAAAACTATTCTGAATCATAATTATGTCATGTAGCAGATGCTTTGCCTGTCCTCCCCGTTAGGGAACTTTTAGTAAGTCAAATAATGTATTTATGTTGTTTGCGAAATCGTGTTTTAAATTTAAATGTAAACGGCTGTTTTACGGCTCAAAGACTACAGTGGTCATGCTCGCCGCTGGAAATTGTAAACAATGGATGTAGTTATTTTTTTCTTTAAAAATGTACTCAAAGTAGCTTTCTACGGCAGATCTTGTGTATGTAATGCTTTATACAGATGTTTGAATCTTTATATATATATATATTTTATAATATAGGTAGTTTAAATTATAGAGCGGTAGACTAAAATTTGTAAGTTTTTAAAGAGAATTTACGTTATAGTAAAATTTGTTTCTTAACAATTGTACATAAACATAATTTTCCAGTACTCGCTTATATAGAATGCATTTATCTAAATCGTAATTATAAATTAAAATAAATAATAAATTCTTTATTTACGAATTTTAAGCCCACTCTGGTCCAGCTTTCTATTAGAGTCCTTCAGAGTTGAAGACAGGCTGGGCTATATGAGAGGAAATTTTGTCAGTCCCCGCTAGGAAAATTATTTTATCTAAGTCAAATAATGTAGAATTTTGTTTGAAATTTGTTGTTTTGTGCGAAATTGTAAATGTTTGTTTTTTGGTTTTACGGCTCAAAGACTACAGTGGTATGCTGCGCCGGGAAATTGTAAATGGCAATGGAAGTTATTTTTTTACGTTAAAAATGTACTCAAAGTAGCTTTCTACGGCAGATCTTGTGTATGTAATGCTTTATTCAGGGGTTTGAATCTTTATATATATATATATATATATATTATAATATAGGTAGTTTAAATTATAGAGCGGTAGACTAAAATTTGTAAGTTTTTAAAGAGAATTTACGTTAAAAAATTTGTTTCTTAACGTTAAACATACCAGTCTGCTTATATAGTGTTATTAAACATATAAATAAAATACATAAAAACATTTACGAATTTTAATACACCTCTGTAGCTTTCTGAGTCCTCTGTAATAAGCCTCTAGCTACGAGCCTGCATTAGTTTAGTTTTTCTGCAGTGATTTTGTAAAATAATAATAAGTAAGTGCAAACAAAATGCACTCTTATTTCATACTTTTTGTCCATTTAGTTTGGGGGGGTTCAACTCCCCTCTTCCCCCAAAAAGAAAAAAATATCCACACCACTGCCAAGGAAAGGGGCCATGTAGGCCCGTCGAAGCAAACCTGGGTGCCTGCGTTTTTTCTCGGCGCCCCTGAATTCAATAATCTTTTCAGAGACAAATTTCATATCTTTAAGCTTGTGTTTAAGTGGGCTGAAAGCACTAAAAATGCTACAGTTTGCATCGTTATTCTAGAAACTACTCTTTAGTAAAAGCTGAAGTTTCCTTTGTGTATGTTTCACAGTATGTCTTATTTTTAAAGTAAACCAAACTTCTGGAAATTCGGTGAATATGGGGGTAAAAATAAAATTAGAGGGTGGAAAACTTGTTCGTTTTATTCGTGATATGTGTATTCCACATTGTACACCACATTACATTGTACATTGAATACAACTAACCGATATTATTCGAATGTCATAATGTTTATTATGTGCATTTTCGTTTTAATCGAGTGCCATTTTGTTTAATAAAAATGCTTTACTTATGTGAATTGCACATGCATTAGGAAACTACGTATAGAAAGGAACAGATTCTCTCTAAATGACTTTTTCAAAATTACGAAGTAATTAGAAATATAAAAATGAATAAAATAATTAAAATTATAATTTTGAAAAATGATAAAAATTGGTGGTTAAAACTCTCGAACTGTTTTAAATGAGTAAGAAAGTGAACTAAATTGTACTTTTTACTAAAATTTTATTGCGTTCTGTATATGAAACATAAAAAAAAAAATATCTACAAATCAGTGGGGTAGAAGTGGGGGGGGGGCGCACTCTCATTTCTGCCAAGATACATTTCCTTATCCTGAAGCCCAAAATTTCGTCATCCCCGCCCATTTCTTCACCTTACTTTCTTAACGCAGAATTACATGACATTTTTTAATGATGTTTAGCTCTCAGTATTTTTAAATTGATACGCCCTTGCTACAAATATTACTTAAGATTGTTTCTGAACGTAAGCCTGTTCGTTGATCATCGATATATTATTGTTGTTTCACCATTTTTTTAATGGGGAAAAAATTATGTTTGCCAAATTTTAAATCTAAAACTTTCATCAAATTTTAAGTGCGTAGACTCACACTTGTTACAAAAATTAATAATTTTTGGAAAAGAAGCGGTCTGATAATTTTAATATGGAAGACACGTTTTATTTATGAAGTTGAAAATTATTTTGGACCCTAAATAATGATTTTACAGTCAGGTGATAGCTCTTGATAATACACATTGTTTGAGCGGAGTTTTCCTTATATAATTATGTTAGATAATTAATATTTTTGCATAAGTTGACGATAAGCGTTAATATAAGATCGACTGGCAGAATGTGAACTAACTTCCCCAAAGCTTGAAATTAAATTTTTGAATCAAGCTGGCAATACTATTTAATGATATTTGCTACACAAACTAGCTTTGTTGAACGGTTGTAGCCAGTATAATATCCTCCCCACTACATAATATTTATGAGTTTTATTAACTTTGTTAAAAGTTACTGCCAATTGTTCAAGATTTTGAAAATTCAATAACATTTATTACAAATTTCACTAATAATCTATTTTTGTATAAATGAAATTTTAACAATTATTTTCCGTCACAGTTTTATCCAGACTTCCTATTGGAAGCTTATTGCTATTTAAAATTTACATAGGTAGTACCGTCGAATCTCGTTAAAACCAACACGCTTAAGACGAATTACTTTTTATACGTTTTCTGAAGTCCCGTCAGATTGTACCACATGCTATCCTTTCCGGATATGACGAATTACTGCTAATACGAACATATTTTCGGTTCCTCTTGGTGTTCGCTTTAACGAGGTTCGACACTATATTTAATATAATATACATTTATAAGGAAAAATTACGAAATAAATTAAATAATCAATTTTGTTAAAGTTGTCAAAGAACGCTTACTCATAGATATCATAAAGATCGCACTGCTCGTTGTAGTCCAGGATTGGTTTTCTAGGTCTTGAGGTTCAGATTCCTCAGAAAATAGTAGCTCCCGGCTCAGTATGACCGTTGTAGTCCTCGAGCCGAAGCTTAATCACAAACAAATGAAACGAAAATGGTCAAAAGGAACATTGAATATGTCAGAACTTGCTACAAGTAAAACGCACATTAGGCTGAAATTTAGGAAATATTTTCCCCAATTTTTAAATTTATCGTTTAAAAAAATATCAAAAACTATTCTGAATCATAATTATGTCATGTAGCAGATGCTTTGCCTGTTTTTGTTTGTTTTCTTAATAGGTATTCAAATAAATACTTGAAATAGACATAAATTTCACTAAGTAAAGCATCCGCTAAATCGCCAAGCTCTTATTCTCTTAAAACAGATTTACTTCACACCCATTGTGCTTTTCTTCCCACCCATAACCCTTTGTACGCAAGTGGGACAGTTTTTGACTTGTACGCATCTGGGATGTACGCAAATGGGCTATAATCTTGCAACATGAAGCAACGTTTATAAGAAGAAGAAAAAACGTTATAAGCGTAAGTAATGTTGTTAAAACGTTTTATTTCATCGTGCGTTTCTGACAGACTTAGCTGTCTTTCATCAGGAATAATAAATGGGAAAATAAGTATTAGAAAACTGGAGCTGGTGTTGTTGCGTGACTATTATGTTGCCAGTTGTGGATGAATAATTAATGTGAAAATTTTATTAAACGTTTCCAAGCTTGAATAAAAGTTGGAGTAGATTTTGGTTCATTGACTATGATAGAAGAATTCTGAGTGATATGGAATGCTTCTAAAAAATCTAATTCATGTATTGATCTTGGTTGACAGATAATTGTGGGTTGGTTGAATTTGAATTTGTGGTTATGTGACCAGCAATGAACCGCAATGGCAGACTTACGGAATTCTGCCGTCTCTACGTATTTAGATTGTTCCGTTAGTCTGTGCTACAAGGCTCTTTTAGTCTGGCCTATGTAGGACAACTTACATTGGCAGTAGTTTCGGAAAACTCTGAAGTTTGTTTTTTTAAGAATTTTGGAGAGAAGGAAGCTAATTTTTGGGAAAAGGCGAAGAACATTGGTGCCGGAGAATTCACAATTGGATGTGTAAGAAAGTGTGGTGCTAGTAACAGATTTTGTAAATTTTTGGACAGCAACCACAAATTCAACCAACCCACAATCATCTACCAACCAAGATCAATGAATGAATTAGAGTTTTTAGAAACATTCCATATCAATAAGAATTCTTCTGTCATAGTCAATGAGCCAAATCTACTCCCACTTTCGGTCAAGATTGGAAACGTTTAATAAAATTTTCGCATTAACTATTCACCCACAACTAGCAACACAACAGTCATGCAATAACACCATCTCCAGATTTCTAATATTTATTTTTTCATTTTGTATTTCTGATGAAGGACGGCCAAGTCCGTTAGAAACGTACGTTGAAATAAAACGTTTTAACAACCTTACTTACGCTTATAACGTTGTTCTTTGCTTATAAATCTAATCTGCGTAATGCTACGTCAAATTATCTACAATGAAGTAACTCGTCTCTGAAAGTTTATAAGATTCCACTTTTTAACGGTCCAGGAGGATTGAAGAAATGGGTTACTCGCTATTGCTCTGCTACATGATAAAGTTAAATCTAGAATATTTCTGTCGAAGTCGTTTCCCCACTGTAAGTCTATGTAGAAACTAAAAATGGTGTTTAATGGGAATAACTTTCAATTCAACGATTTTTATAGTAATATTTTACTTAAAGATTTATATAATATCCTTCGGCATGGTTTCAAAAGCATTACGAAATGAATGAAAATAAGACAATTGTACATAATTTTTCAAATTTAACAAATTTTGGTAATTTATCTCTATTAACGCAACCATACAAAGGCCATCGGGTTGATACTCTGTGTATTTCACAATCCCCCGCCCCCATCATCAAACTAAGAATGCATTTACCGGTCTGGTAACTTGGTATCGTAATTATGGTTTCTATTTTTTTTTTAATTAATTAGGATTTATTTTTTATATCGTTATCATATTTTGTTTAATTCTTTATGCGTTGTACTTTAGTCCAAACAGTTTGTTTACTAATTTAAGTTAAATTAAAATTAAGCAGAAAACAAATGTACACGGGGTCAACCAATGGTCCATATATATATTTTGAAATTTCGTAAAAAGATAAAAAATCACCGTATTAAAGTATAATTTACGTGATAAATAATGTATGGATTTTTTTTTTCGTTTTGAGAAAACAAGACAAAAATTACTTCAAAATTCATCTATACGTTACGCTTTCGACAATTGAAAGACAATGAAAATGACTACTGTATGTTAATTTTATGTATTATGTTAGCAAATATTTGTCATGAACTCCGCAACAGGTCATGGAACAATTCAAGCAAGTATACGTAAAAAAAAAAGTTACGCTAAATGTACGTAGAGTGCATATTTTAGCAGATGGAACTCTCCTCATTCTAGTCTTTTTCAGTTCCAATAGCGTTGAGAGATCTAATTAACAAAGTTGTAACTGTAAATAATCCACAATAAGAAAAAATGGCGTTAAATCTGCGGGAGATCGAGGGGGCCATCGGATCTTGTAGCGCAGCGGTCGGCAACGTTTTAGGGGTGGTGTGCTGATGTAATAACATTGTCCTTTTCCGCGTGGTAACCTACCCCCACCAAGTTGTGAACGTTTATTTTACTATTTGACAAAGAGTATAACGCAAGTGGATTTTAACATTTTAATAATTATATTCGGAATATATAATTTAAAATAAATTAGTATTTTCCATATATTGCAATGTCTAAAGATATATAATATATGCTTGCCCCATCCTAATAATTTTGATAACGTGTTTTGCTTTGAGGAGCTGATGTCGAACATTGATTAGTGCACGGGCGCCGTTAGTGAGGGGGACAGGGAGATCCGTCTCCCCAACGTACGTATTAGGGTTCCATATCCCCCTCCAATTTCAAACAAAATGCCTTCTACTGGTATATTGTCCCCCCCCCCAATATTTTTATACCATCGGCGCTCATGGGTTAGTGTGATACACAAATCAAACACACGCCAGTCATTTCCATTGTCTATCAAATGTGTAAGACGCCACCTATCGGCGATATTGAAACTGAATATTTTATTCTATAAATAAAAGCCTGTACCCAAACAATAGTCAAATGGCACTCCAAAAAGATCATTTTTCCTTTTTTTATCAATTTTTAAAGTCTGTACTGACTTTTGGTTGACTCTGTATATTTTCCTAAAAGAAAAAGAAAATGTACTTTTATATACGTCACAATGCTTGTAGAAGATATAGTTCGTTTTCGAAAAGTTCACCGATGGTACAGTTAGAATTCACCGGAGCTGACGTCATAAACGGGCTAGCTGTTCATTACAGCAGTTGTGGGGACGTCGTTTCAGAACTGGATTTTAGCCAACGTTTGTCTTCCCCACAAAACAGTTCCGAAATGACGTCCTCCCCTCTGCTGTAATGAACTAGCCCATTTGTGACGTCAGCTCCCGGGAATTCTAACAGTACCATCCGTCAACTTTTCGCGAATGAACTATGCAAAGTATATATAGAATCGTAGTTAAACGATTAATAATTTATTGATAGCTATTTGTGTTGTTTTTGTTATAAAGAAGCTAGCTTCAGGTAGTAGGAATAACGATCTATAAGTAATTAACTATTTAACTGTCCCATATATATGTACAATTTTTTATTTAATATGAAACAGGTTTTATACGAACAATCGCAAAGGGGAGAAAAAATAAATATTTTGTTCTGTTCTCATTATCCAAAAATAATTTGCTTGTTTATCGTAAATGTCCACATTTCTTATTTACAGGTTTGTTTATCGAGCAGTAGATAGATCTACCGGGGGCCTTGCTGCTGTAAAATTTGGAACAGAAAAAAGCCATAGTGAAGTAAGTTCCATTGATTTGCAAGCATTAATCGTAGCATGGTTTATAGATTCAAATTTTATTTATTTCTTACAATATGAAATTTTTTTAACTTTCCATATTTCATGTTATCCTGTTCCTGCATTTCAGTGTTTATTTTGTTTTTAGGATTACAAAACGCTTATGGAAGAGCGTTGGACTCTGTGGACTTTGAAACACCAAAACATCATTCGCCTTTTGGACTATTGGCAAGTTTTTTTGGGTAAGTTTTTTCATACTCAACTTTCCAGATAATTGTTGAAAGCAAAACGCATGGAAATGCTGCAAATTGCAAGAGAATCTTACCTGATGCTTCAATTTCAAATCTAAGTATTAAAAAACATTGAAGACTTGTGAAAAGGTTTTCTAAGTAAGATTTAAAGTTATAATTTGACGCGCGAGTCGCTGAACCTCTCTGTAAAGAAGCACAAAAGTGCTTCTTGCATCGTAAGTCGGACGGCTGAGTGATTATCAAAATAAAAATTTTTCGCTACATATATATGTAACGAAATATAGTGATTGTTAATGCTTTCCTTGTCTTATAAACTGTAAGTAAATTTTATTTAAGAGGTAAGAGAGGCTTTTCTCTAAAGCAACATTGGTTTGCAGTGTTGTGATTGTCATCAAACAATTGAAATGAGAGTGAAAAATTAATATTTATCGTCTGTTAAAATCTTTGCAGTGTAAACTTTTTGTTAATAGACTTTTGATGATGAGGGCAAAGAACCCCCTCCATATGAGAAACTGGGGCTTGAGTGGGCCTCTTAAATATATATATTTAAGTTGGCGGCCTTGGTTCCTCGTGTGATCTTTGTCAAATTTCTAAACAAAAATTGAGAGATGCTTTGAAGAGTTATTGATTTACCATTTGGTATGGTTTTAGGAGTTCCGAGGGAGGGCTATTACGGACAGAAAGCCGTGCTAGTTTTGGAACACTGCCTGTGTGATCTATCGACGGTTCTCAGGATGTTTACCATTTTCATACCAGAAGAAATTAAAACGATGGCCGCGCAAATTTTCAAGGGTCTGGAATATCTGCAGAGTCAACAACTTGTTCATTGGTAAGAAGCTACTAATTACATTCAAAATTATTTCCACAAATAGAAAGTCTGGTAGGTGCTCGCGTTTTCACGAACACCTCCGCCTTGAGATGCTGCTTTCCTTACAAATGAAATTCTCTTGTTTAAGCTTATAACCTTTGATGTTAACGAAAAACCATGATCTACCTGGATAGTTGCCAAAGCGATCGATATGGACCACCAGTCGAAACAGTCGACCACCAAAATTAATAAAGGTCTTATTTTTCTATATATATGTATGTATGTATAAATATTTCATATATAATATTGTGATTTAAATTAATATTTTTATATTATTTATTTTATTATAATCATGTAATAGTAACGTAGAGGGAGTCGATAAAAGGTCATGAAATTGTTAAAAGGGTCGATAGTTTAAGTTTGGCGACCCCTGATTTATCTTAATCAGGACCGTAGCTTGGAAGTGCAGATGAGGGGCGCAAGCGAGGAAGGGCACAAAATCGGCTGAAATAAATCACAAGACAAAATATGTCCGTCAGTAGGGGCGCAATCTAGTCGTTTCTGCCAGGGTGCAGGATAATCTAGCTAGATTACTAATCTTTATCTTCGCAAAAATTATAAATTACCTGTCCCGGTGCCATTATGTTTTGACCAAAAATTTGGCAATGGTGTAATTTTTGCGAAAGGTAATAACATTTTATAACTTAAAATCTGATGGTACAGATTTCACGATAACTTTTCGTAACTTTCTTTTATCAAAAAGCTAATTTACGTTATTGTTCCCCACACAGCGATATCAAGCCGAAGAATATTCTCCTCTCGATAGACGGACACCTCAAATTGTGTGATTTCGGAAATGCAAAGCACTACGGAATTTACCCGAAGAGAACGGGTTTTACTCTGCCTTACGGCGCACCTGAAGTACTACTTGGGACGACCAGAATCGGATACCAAGTCGACTCTTGGAGCGCAGGGTGCGTTTTCATAGAGTTTTTCAAAAACAGCAGGCTATTTAAGGTAAGCGCTATTTAGCATCCTTATTTCTGGATTCATTTATTCGTTGAAGGATTTACACTTAAATTGTGTGTTTCTCGAAGCAATCTACAGAATACGCCGTCGGTCAGTTTACGTCTCTTTTTCTCAAAAAACAGAAAGCTCTAGTTTGAGCTACATATACGTGGGTGGCAAAAATTATTGTATAATAAATTCCCCCACGAAAACTCACAAAAATCTCGCCCCGGAGGCTTTTCTGTGTTGACCATTATTTGGCAATTGTGTTATCCCTGTGAAGGGTAATAATATCTTACATCCTAATATACGGAGAAAAATGCGTTTGTTCTTGTCCTCATTCGTCTAGTAGGTCAAGACACCGCGGGCTCAACGCGGGGACCCTGGTTCGAATCCAGGATGAGGACGGCGCCTCTTTTTCTCCAAAAACAAAAAAAAGCTCTAGTTTGATCTAAATATACTTGGTGGTCAAGATTATTATATAATTAATTTTTTTATTGCAAAATTCAATAAAATTTAATGTTAATGTAACGATGTCCGAAAAAATTATAGCGTCCAAGGAAAAGAAAATGCGTTCAGACTACCCTCTAATCATCAACGCAGAATTCTTAAAAAACTGCCTTTTTTGGAGGGAGGGGTGTTGGGCAAGCGCATGTTATGCAGGTTTATACATTACAGTATATGTAAAATCGTAATTTATTTCAGATAATTTGGGGGATCTTGGGGCCCCACGGGCTCATATAAATCTACACCTATGCCTCTCATTAACATACGCAGAAACTTCAAGACGGAGTTTACAGAACCACAACTCTATGTATTCATATGCACGAGTGTATACGCAAAATTGCAAAGTAATTCATCATACCCCCACCCCAAATTATGCCAATGGGCCCTAGATATGTGAGTGTAAAAAGGGGATATTTAAAACTTTTAAGCTTGAACAATCTGTTAGCTTTTAGCACTTGAACATTGTTAAGGGTCGATATATTAGACTGTCTAGGGGAAAGTTTACTGAAAAGTTAGCGACTGGTGAAATAGCAGAATATTTCTTTAACCTTCAATTCCCAAACTATCTAATGAACATACTGTAATATTTCACGACAGAGCCAGAAAAATTCGAAGTACGAAAATTTTAACGTAAGGAGGATCCCCACCCCCCCCTTATCCGATAAGTAAAACAACCCTCTGAACGATATTCCATCACCACAAGACGCGAGAGTGGAGTTGGCGCAATTGGCGATAGAGGCAAGGAAGTAATATGCAGTGTGGCCTATTTCACAATTAAGCCAGAAAATTTTAAGTGCGGAAGTTTCATAATTTCCTCATATTTCGATCGAATGAGATGTGAATAATTAATGATTGAACAATGCTCTTTAAAACTTTATTTACATTTCATTAATCAGTAACCAAGTCAATTTATTCTACTTACGGAAAATAGGGACTTGATAAAATAACTATATACACACATAAATCTGATCAAATGTATTCCTATATACCTATAACACCTATTAATAATTCCTATATACCTATAAAATATATATATAAACCTAGTAAATACTGAATTGTAATTAACAAAATTTATAAAATCCCTTTAATAATAATAATAATCACTTATATCCTCCGTTTTAAAATGACTGTTTTGTTTCTTATAGTGTTCGCGCGACGATTTGATCCTCCAGCTCGTCGACATTTTCAAGCTTTGCGGTTCCTTCACCGAAGAGGCTTTGAAGGAAGCGGTTCCCATCGTCAAACCGAAATACGAGCAACTACTGTCAAAGAACTATCCATGTTCATTTTCTACTAATATTACGGTAAGTAATTATTTTGTCAAGTAAGATATGTAGACCTTTGGCGGGTCCACTACTTGGTCTCCTTTTCCGGTGCTGAATGACACTTACTGTCCTTGCACCATAAAGCTTCAACCAACTAGTAACGTGCTGAGAAGTAATTAGAGTCCACAGCTTCAAAAACTTCTGCAGTTACAAAGTTTCTAAAATAATTGCAACCTTAAAACAACCATTGCCCACAAAATAATATCCATTTTCTAAATATTACACTAAAACTAGGACATTGAATTCTGTAAAGGGTTGCCGATTCATCCTATTACAGAAATTATCATTGCACTTGGAAAAAAAATATTAATTATTGATTTCAAAAATCATTAGAAATAAGTGTTGACAAGATTTATAGCCCTAAAATATGTAGTCTATCAATAGTTAAAGCGGACTTTTAAATAAATGAGAATATTTGCATCATTAAACTTCTTGTTAGCTATGCAAATGTGCACAGTAATTTCCCATCTATGCTGTCATTCTAAGTAAAGACGGTATTTTGCGGTTGCGGCAAATACTTCACAGTGTTAATGTATTTTCAATTAATCTGATTGCTGTTTAACGTCATTTTGTTCCGCTGCTGAATGCCGCGAATTAGAAAATTTACCTATTTAGTATTTTTTTTTTTTTTTTTTGATCTGTTAGTCCCGGCCTGCTAAAATTCATATTAGATCAAATGAAGTTGACTTAAACTATTGTCAGACTTGAATATTTATGTTTTATAGGTGTTGTTTTAAAAATTGGAATTCTTTTCTGTATTTCAGAAATTCGTCAACAACGTTTTTGCGCGGAACTTGCTCCGCGAACTCATTGTCACGGATCCCCGGCAAAGGTGTTCCGCCGCTCAGGCTTTAGAGTCTGATTACTTCTCAAGCCCACCCAAGGCTATGGCGAATTTAAAGAGTCTGGCGGAACAAGTTCGTGAACGGTTGCGTCACGAAACCTAGGTAATTTCTGAATAACTGAGGATCTTCGTCTTTCTTGTGATATGTAAAATATTTTAGTGAATGTGAGAATGAAGTGCTTACTGAATGTACGATTTTGTATTTTGAAAATTAATAAATCTCTTAAAAACCTAGATTGCTCTTTTTTCTATTTCACCCTGCGGAAAAGCGCTAATTAAAGATTTCATATAGACTTGTAGTGAATCTAAACATTTTTAGCTTATCAACAACTTTGGTGTATATGAAAAATATAACTGTCTACGAATGGCTAAAAATTAAGTTTGTGAATCTTTATTTATATTTATGATAAATTCACCATAAAATTGTACAATAAATAACCTTCATCGCCAAAATCACATTTTTAAATTAAATTCACTAAAATCATTTTTAAACATAACCTCAAACAATACTCTTACGGCTGTTATACTTCCTAGATTATATTTCCGTTTTGTTCTTTTCCTATATTTTTAAATTCGTCGTTGCTCCCTGTACGGAGTAACAAAGGTCATCAAACAACAGTGGCTTTTACTGCTCTCATCCAGGATGAGGACGGCGTCTTTTTCTCTGCGAAACAAAGAATTAATTTTAATTATTCAAAAATCCATCCTTCGCTCGCAAGTTGAGACCCATGACGCAGACGGGCCTTACGTGCGTGCCTGCGCTGCGTCACCATACCGGGAGTAAACCTATCATATGTATCTGAAGTTTTGGCTTACTGTATATAAGATCGCATCATATTAAATTACTTGTATGTTTTTTTTGAGATTGTGTGTAAAATAATATGCATGTACAAATTAATCGTGATCTTAAATTATTTCCCCAATTGAGCGGAATGTTGTCCCAATTAAGCGATGTACAGAGTGTGGCAAAGAATTTTTAGTCTGGCGCTAGATGTCCGTGCACAGTGGCTCGATAAGCATAATCGCGCATGCGTGATAAACCTTGATCGTCTGCTGGTACACTACCAAAAGTTGGATGGATTTGCTAAACTAACTCAAACGATACGGCCATTTATTACAGAAGTAAAATTCTTTCATGTTGAATTATTGAGATGGAACAAAGGGGTGTAATTAAATTTAATGCAAAACTTGGTAAAAGCGCCTCGCAAACGTACCAATTGATGAAATAAGTTTACGGTGAGTTTCACTTAAGTGGATCAAATGTTTTTCTATGGTACAAACGTTTTTTGGACGGAAGAGATACGCTAGAAGATGATAAGCATACTGGAAGACCAAGTTCATCCAGGACACCTGAAATTATTGAAAAAGTGCATGATTTCGTGGTAAGCGATCGCTGTGCGTCACTAAGAATGATGGCAGAGTTTTTAAACATCAACAAAGAAACGATTCGAACCATCCTGCATGAAGGTTTGGCCAAAACAAAAGTATATGCTAAATTTGTTCCACACACTTTAACCAACGAACAAAAAGCAAGGAGAAGTGCACATTGCAGATATCATTTCAGCCGCTGAAAATGATCCAAACTTCTTAAAAACCAATGTTACAGGCGATGAAACATGGTGTTTTCAGTTTGATCCTGAAACAAAACGTCAAAGTGCGGAATGGAAGGCAAAAAATTCACCACTAACCAAAAAAACAATAAAAGTTCCATCAAAAATCAAACCAACGCTCATTACATTCTTCGATGGTCAGGGTATTATCCATAAAGAATTTGTTCCAACTGGACAAACAATTACTAGTGAGTATTACTTAAATGTTTTGAAGCATTTGATGGCCAGAATTCGTCGCATTCGTCCAGAATATCGGGATGAAGGCAGTTGGTGTTTATTGCATGATGATGCACCCAGTCACACCTCACTGGTGATTTGTCGATTTTTGGCAAAAAATAAAGTCTGTATGTTGAATCATCCACCATATTCGCCTGATTTAGCACCCTGCGACTTCTCTTTATTCCCAAAACTTAAAATGAAGTTAAAAGTTTGTTATTTGATGATATTTCAACCATACAAACAGTTTCTACGCATGCTTTGGAGTCGAATCCGCAAAGTGAAATGAAACAGGCATTCGATTCATTATTAAATCACTGTAACAAATGTATTGAAGCCAGAGGGGCTTACTTTGAATAAAAAAAAAACAAATCATGATTTCTTGTTTCAATTTCATTTTACAGACCCAGTCTTAAAAATTCTTTGCCGCACTGTGTATATTACTAGTAGTGTCTTTGTTTGGGTTCCGTTTCTTAGGATTTGGCCCAATTAAGAGGAATCTACTGTATTTGTAATATCCAAGTATGCAAATTTCACTGAATTTTGCCTTGGTCAATCTCATTGGATCTCAATTATCACTATTTGCATTTGATTGGGTACTGATTCTACATTTATTAAAAAAATCGAAGAAAACAAAGAAAACTTGTCTTTCATACATTTGAAATCTGCAAGCCTTGTTTCAAGTTCATTTCCAAGGCTAAAATTTTTTTTTTTTTTGCATACATATTATATAGAAAGGTTGTAAAAATACTCATTGGGGGATGCATGCGGCCAGCGTACCGCCAATTTGACATACTTTAGTTATGCTTTCCCAGCGATAATTTTGAATACTCTGCGCTGATGAGAAATATATAAAATGTGTTATTACATTATTCTTACTATAAAGTAGACAAAGATTCAAACCCCTAAAAAGAAAAAAAAATGTATACAAGCTCTACCATAGAAATCTGTTTTAAATACGTTTTTAATATTAAATAATTTTTATTGTCATATATAAATTTATACAAAAGAAAATTCATACAATTTTCTACAATATATTTCGAGAAAAAAAAATTTTGGTGCAATTTTCAGATATAATATACTCAGAAGCACTGAGAACCAACGCGGGAATCCAAGCCCACTACGACGGGCCTCCGTCACTCCTTCCCTAGACAGTGGCATAGATGTCTTTTCTTTTTGGGGGAGCGGGTTGAACTCTCCAATAAACAAAAAGTAGGAAATAAGAACGCTTTTTTTTTGTACTTACTTATTACTTAATTATTTTACAAGATCACTGCATATATGAACCAGTACGTAAGGTCATAGTCGGAAAATTTTTCGGGGGGGGCGCATTATTATTTTTTTCATTTTAAATAAGAAAGTGAGGATGTCGTACCAAAAGTATTTTGGGGCAGGGCTGAGCAAACCAAAACATAGACCTAGATTTTATCCGAGCCCCCAGGTTGCAACCCCTGTCAGCCCCCTCTCCTCGGACCTGACTATACTTCGTTAGAAAATACACGTGTGATGCTATACCTTTGTTAGAACTGAAAAAAATAGAGATTCGTATTTTTTAAAGAAATTTATAATGCCAAAATTGTCTGTACAGTAAGCCGTACTTTTATTTTCTCATTTATCAAACTAATTTGCCCCAATTTATATTCGTTACCAACGGCATAAGAAAAATTTCCGCAACGTTTCGAGAACTACAGTTCTCTTTATCAAGCGAAATTACAAAATTATTTTAAGACTATCGGAAAGCTTAATATATTTATATTTATTAATTTTGACATGCACCTTTGAGCTCCTACTGGAGCTTTTTAAGTATAGAAGAAAAAAAGCCATCATTCCTGGCCCACAGTCGAATTACAATCCCTCCATTCATCCCGGAGTGCCTTGACCGCTATGTAGGAACTAGGTTCCCCCTTCTCTATATATATATATAAGGTTGCAAGATATTATTACCCGTCTCAGAACTCACACAATTGCCAAGTAATGATCAACAAACAGGGCTACCGGGCGAGATTTTGTTGTTTTCTGCAGGGAATTTATTATTAATAATTTCAATACCCACGTTTGAATTCAAAATACAGCTTTTTAGGTATAGGAGAAAAAGGGGAACATCGTCTCCAGCCCAGAATCGAACTAGTGTCCCCCCCACGTTGATCCCGAAATGTTTTCGTAACCCCAGTCTTAAATATAGACAAATTTATAAGATGAAAAAATACGTCACTAATATCGGAAATAAGATTGAAAAATTGTATTCAATAAAGAAGCATAGTTTTGAAAATTTCAAAATTGCGAGACAGAATGGTTTTCCTCCCGTGCATGCTATTAATATTCGAATTTGGGTATACAAATATAGTAAAAACATTCTGAAAATTTCAAAGCATCTCCCACTTTTGTAACTCGTTTCAAGGAGCAATATGGCATTCTGGTAGAAAAATAACAAAATTTTTTACAAAAGCAAAGTGTAAAACTCAGAATATTTGGAAAACCAAGCTATTGAGTTTGTTCTCCATGTATCTGATATAATGAAAATCTATTTACGAAGTCAGATTTGAAATACAGATCAAAGCAGTTTCAGCAAAGAAATGACATGAAATGAATCGCTAGACTACACTTACGCACACGGCTAGGACTGCATTTCCTATTTAACCGAGGTGATATTACTCCGAACCTCTGAGAATTTATAGTTGTGTATAAGACTCCATTAAAATCTCACTAAATAGCAATGTGTCCCCTTAGCGTTATTTAAAAAAAAAAACTTCCTTTAACGCCGACAACGTTTTTGCCAGCAACTTTTCCGTGAGCTCATTGTGACGGATCTCACTCAGGCGAATGTGTTCCGTCAAACAAGCTCTGGAGTCGACGTACTTCACTTTGACGACTCAGAGCCATGTGTAACTTACAGAACTTCGGAAAAGTTTTGAAGTGGACGATTTTCAAAGATTCTTGTTTCCAAAGTGCTTGTTGTTTTAAATGTAGGTTTTCCTCTACGATAAAGTTTTTTTGTTTTTGGAAATGACGGCTGGTATCACCCTATTTTTGGTAAATACAAGTTTTTCAATTCTAATTTGATTTATTCGTATTTGAAATTTAGGAAATTGTTTATTTTGGGATTTCGGAAACTTCAGATTTCCGAACCACTTAAATCGCAGGAAACAAATAGTCGTACCACAATGAGCACCTAGTCTGAAAACGACTTTTTCGAGAAAAGTTGGGAGTCGAACCCCGTATAAGCTCACGGTAGGCTAACGCGTTTTCACTGCATCACCGCAGAGCCAATAGTTGGTGAAAAAATTAGTGATGATCTAACCCACAGAAAAACACGACCTAATATTCCAGTGAAACGTGAGGTACATTTGAAAATGTCCTGCTTATTAAACTCTTAAGTGGATTTCAATTTTCATAGAAACATATAATATTTCGAAAAGTATAAAACAAAAGAAAAGAACAACAATAAAATTGATGTTTTCTTCCTGTTACTTGGCATCTCTTCCCTGCTACTAGCTTTCCTAGTTCGGAAGAAATTTTCTTCACAGAGATCACTTTCAATACTAATCTACGGTGAATATTAATAATTTTGGATCTGACAAGGGACTTACTTCGTTTTATAATTGTAAAAACAGTTCACCTTCAAACCATCCAGGGCTCGAAATGTACTGGAGAAAATCGGGACGGTGTTCCAGTTCGTGAAAATTTTCATTTTAAGCCCTGCAAGCACCCTCTCACGTTTGAGTCATAAATTCTCGAATTGCATTAATTTGGCCATGGGAAGTTATTTTGGACCGTAGTAAGTGGTGGAAACTTTTTCAATATGATTCTAGGCTGGAACGGCAAATTTTCCAAATTTTGTTACATGATTAATTAATGTGAATGCA
>QLNU02015003.1:122182435-122197898 GCA_006491805.2 Dysdera silvatica | reverse complement strand
ATGTAGCAGAGCAATAGCGAGTAACCCATTTCTTCAATCCTCCTGGACCGTTAAAAAGTGGAATCTTATAAACTTTCAGAGACGAGTTACTTCATTGTAGATAATTTGACGCAGCATTACGCAGATTAGATTTATAAGCAAAGAACAACATTATAAGCGTAAGTAATGTTGTTAAAACGGTTTTTATTTCAACGTACGTTTCTGACGGACTTGGCCGTCTTTCGTCAGGAATACAAAATGAGAAAATAAATATTAGAAAACTGGAGATGTTGTTATTGAGTGACTAATGTGTTGCCAGTTGTGGATGAATAATTAATGTGAAAATTTTATTAGACATTTCCAGCCTTGATTAAAAGTAGGAGTAGATTTGGCTCATTGACTATGACAGAAGAATTCTTATTGATATGGAATGTTTCTAAAAACCCTAATTCATTCATTGATCTTGGTTGGTAGATGATTGTGGGTTGGTTGAATTTGAATTTGTGGTTGTTGTCCAAAAATTTACAAAATCTGTTACGAGCACCACACTCTCTTACACATCCAATTGGGAATTCTCCGGCACCAATGTTCTTCGCCTTTTCCCAAAAATTAGCTTCCTTCTCTCCAAAATTCTTAAAAAAGCAAACTTCAGACTTTTCCGAAACTACTGCCAATGTAAGTTGTCCTACATAGACCAGACTAAACGAAGCTTTGCAGCACAGACGAAAGGAACACTCGAAATGCGTAGAGAAGGCAGGATTCAATAAGTCTGCCATTGGACTTATTTGCTGGTTACATAACCGCAAATTCGAATTCAACCAATCAATAATTGTCTGCCAACCAAAGTCAATATGCGAATTAGATTTTTTGAAAGCTTTCCATATCAATAAGAATTCTTCTATCATAGTCAATGAAACAAAATCTACTCCCACTTTCAGCCGAGCTTGGAAATGTTTAATAAAATTTTCTCATTAATTACTCATCCATAACTGGCAACAAAATAGTCACACAATAACACCATCTCCAGTTTCTAATATTTATTTTCTCATTTATTATTCCTGATGAAAGACAGCTAAGTCTGTCAGAAACGCACGATGAAATAAAACGTTTCAACAACATTACTTACGCTTATAACGTTTTTTCTTCTTCTTATAAACGTTGCTTCATGTTGCAAGATTATAGCCCATTTGCGTATATCAAAGATGCGTACAAGTCAAAAATTGTCCCACTTGCGTACAAAGGGTTATGGGTGGGAAGAAAAGCACAATGGGTGTGAAGTAAATCTGTTTCAAGAGAATCAGAGTTTGGCGATTTAGCGCCTGTTTTACTTATAGAAATGTATCTCTATTTCAAGTGTTCATTTGAATAACTATTAAGAAAACAAACAAAAACAGGCAAAGCATCTGCTACATGACATAATTATGATTCAGAATAGTTTTTGATATTTTTTTAAACGATAAATTTAAAAAATGGGGAAAATATTTCCTAAATTTCAGCCTAATGTGCGTTTTACTTGTAGCAAGTTCTGACATATTCAATGTTCCTTTTGACCATTTTCGTTTCATTTGTTTGTGATTAAGCTTCGGCTCGAGGACTACAACGGTCATACTGAGCCGGGAGCTACTATTTTCTGAGGAATCTGAACCTCAAGACCTAGAAAACCAATCCTGGACTACAACGAGCAGTGCGATCTTTATGATATCTATGAGTAAGCGTTCTTTGACAACTTTAACAAAACTGATTCTTTAATTTACTTCGTAATTTTTCCTCATAAATGTATATTATATTAAATATAGTGTCGAACCTCGTTAAAGCGAACACCAAGAGGAACCGAAAATATGTTCGTATTAGCAGTAATTCGTCATATCCGGAAAGGATAGCATGTGGTACAATCTGACGGGACTTCAGAAAACGTATAAAAAGTAATTCGTCTTAAGCGTGTTGGTTTTAACGAGATTCGACGGTACTACCTATGTAAATTTTAAATAGCAATAAGCTTCCAATAGGAAGTCTGGATAAAACTGTGACGGAAAATAATTGTTAAAATTTCATTTATACAAAAATAGATTATTAGTGAAATTTGTAATAAATGTTATTGAATTTTCAAAATCTTGAACAATTGGCAGTAACTTTTAACAAAGTTAATAAAACTCATAAATATTATGTAGTGGGGAGGATATTATACTGGTTACAACCGTTCAACAAAGCTAGTTTGTGTAGCAAATATCATTAAATAGTATTGCCAGCTTGATTCAAAAATTTAATTTCAAGCTTTGGGGAAGTTAGTTCACATTCTGCCAGTCGATCTTATATTAAAGCTTATCGTCAACTACGTCAATTTATGCAAAAATATTAATTATCTAACATAATTATATAAGGAAAACTCCGCTCAAACAATGTGTATTATCAAGAGCTATCACCGACTGTAAAATCATTATTTAGGATCCAAAATAATTTTCAACTTCATAAATAAAACGTGTCTTCCATATTAAAATTATCAGACCGCTTCTTTTCCAAAAATTATTAATTTTTGTAACAAGTGTGAGTCTATGCACTTAAAATTTGATGAAAGTTTTAGATTTAAAATTTGGCAAACATAATTTTTTCCCCATTAAAAAAATGGTGAAACAACAATAATATATCGATGATCAACGAACAGGCTTACATTCAGAAACAATCTTAAGTAATATTTGTAGCAAGGGCGTATCAATTTAAAAATACTGAGGGCTAAACATCATTAAAAAATGTCATGTAATTCTGCGTTAAGAAAGTAAGGTGAAGAAATGGGCGGGGATGACGAAATTTTAGGCTTCAGGATAAGGAAATGTATCTTGGCAGAAATGAGAGTGCCCCCCCCTTCTACCCCACTGATTTGTAGATTTTTTTTTTTTATGTTTCATATACAGAACGCAATAAAATTTTAGTAAAGCAAAAGTACAATTTAGTTCACTTTCTTACTCATTTAAAACAGTTCGAGAGTTTTAACCACCAATTTTTATCATTTTTCAAAATTATAATTTTAATTATTTTATTCATTTTTATATTTCTAATTACTTCGTAATTTTGAAAAAGTCATTTAGAGAGAATCTGTTCCTTTCTATACATAGTTTCCTAATGCATGTGCAATTCACATAAGTAAAGCATTTTTATTAAACAAAATGGCACTCGATTAAAACGAAAATGCACATAATAAACATTATGACATTCGAATAATATCGGTTAGTTGTATTCAATGTACAATGTAATGTGGTGTACAATGTGGAATACACATATCACGAATAAAACGAACAAGTTTTCCACCCTCTAATTTTATTTTTACCCCCATATTCACCGAATTTCCAGAAGTTTGGTTTACTTTAAAAATAAGACATACCGTCAAAACATACACAAAGGAAACTTCAGCTTTTACTAAAGAGTAGTTTCTAGAATAACGATGCAAACCGTAGCATTTTTAGTGCTTTCAGCCCACTTAAACACAAGCTTAAAGATATGAAATTTGTCTCTGAAAAGATTATTGAATTCAGGGGCGCCGAGAAAAAACGCAGGCACCCAGGTTTGCTTCGACGGGCCTACATGGCCCCTTTCCTTGGCAGTGGTGTGGATATTTTTTTCTTTTTGGGGGAAGAGGGGAGTTGAACCCCCCCCCCAAACCAAATGGACAAAAAGTATGAAATAAGAGTGCATTTTGTTTGCACTTACTTAATATTATTATTTTACAAAATCACTGCAGAAAAACTAAACTAATGCAGGCTCGTAGCTAGAGGCTTATTACAGGGGACTCAGAAAGCTACAGAGTGGGCTTAAAATTCGTAAATGTTTTTATTTATTTTATTTATATGTTTAATAACACTATATAAGCAGACTGGTATGTTTAACGTTAAGAAACAAATTTTTTAACGTAAATTCTCTTTAAAAACTTACAAATTTTAGTCTACCGCTCTATAATTTAAACTACCTATATTATAAAATATATATATATATAAAGATTCAAACATCTGTATAAAGCATTACATACACAAGATCTGCCGTAGAAAGCTACTTTGAGTACATTTTTAACGTAAAAAAATAACTTCCATTGCCATTTACAATTTCCCGGCGCAGCATGACCACTGTAGCCTTTGAGCCGTAAAACCAAAAAACAAACAAACATTTACAATTTCGCACAAAACAACAAATTTCAAACAAAATTCTACATTATTTGACTTATGATAAAATAATTTTCCTAGCGGGGACTGACAAAATTTCCAAAGGGTCTCAGCCCACTATAGCCCAGCCTGTCTTCAACTCTGAATTTTTTTTTCAATTATGGCTAATGAATAATTATAAAACTCTACATTAAAAGCGTATAAAATCTTATTATTCTGGATTTGGAGAACAATTTTTCTGGCTTTCCGATTAGCTAAACTATTCTGGCAGGGCTGGGCCCCCCCACAGCACCGGTGCGGGTCCCAATCTTCATCGGGGACCCCCACGATGAAGCTTCTGCTGCCCCCTTTCGTCGTCCCTGATAGCACTACTAACTGTGCATTTGTTGTATTACAAACTATACATTTATGGTTTCACTAGCAACGTATATATGAATAAACGTGAATGTAAAATGTGCGTTATGTTCACGTATGAGTTATATGTATGTCATTAATTACCAAAAATAATGAAATATTGATTATCTCATTCAATAAATTATTTAAAAACTTCTAAGACCTTAAAAATATAAAAGGTAGATTGAATATATTGATTTATATGTCATGAGTATTAACAATTAACAGGTATATAAAAGTACGGGTTTCGGCAAATAATATTTATAGTATATAGAGGCTATTGAGAACAAAATCCTCAGGTTCTTTCATGCTCGTTAAAAGCAGTACGTCTTTGTTTAGTAATAAACCCAATTGAACGCATTCAAGCAAGCAATAAACGCAACACCATGTCTTAAAAACATGTATATTATACGTATAAATATATATATATTATTTAATAACGCATAGAAACTTACCCATAGGTTCCGTATCCAATAAAGGAGTCAAGAATGTATTTTTGCTCCAGTTTAGGAGGCAATAAAAAATCCACGAAACACCACTCTTGCTGAGACATCCTTTCTTTTGAACCGACCACGAAATTAACAAGTATGGAAGTGACAATCCAACCACAGTTTAAGTGACGCTAATGTCGAACAAAGGTGAATATGTGCACCTATAATCCCTCCCCCTTCCCTCTTATTGGGTGAGACAAAGCAAAGGCCAGTACAATACTATTGTTCCCATAGGCCAGATATTTCTTGTATTTTCTTGGACTAGTCCATTATTCTTTGTTTCACACATACATATCTACCCCTCACATGTTAATATAATCAACAACGTCGAAAATACTTGGGGGGGGGGGAGAAGGTCATAGGCATCGAGTTGTATGGTCCCCAGACACACCCAATAATCTGAAATAAATTGCGATTTCACATATACTGTAATCTATAAGCGTACTTAAAATGTGTTTGCCCCCCGCCCAATAATTTTGAGAAGTCCACTTTGATAAGGCAGGCACTTATTTGACCCATTTATGCACTACAATACGTGTAAAATTACGATTTTTTTAAAAATTATTTGGGGATGCCTCTATCCCATAAGTCCATGTAAATCTACGTCTATGGACATTACTGTATGTCCCTGTTTCCCAGAAACGGTTCACTATCTAAAAATGGTACCAAACGAGCAAATAAACGTAGGAGGCAGAAGGGCCTCTAGCACCCAATAAAAAATTTACAATCTATTTTAAAAAGTTGTTTGTCCTAGATTTTGTAAAAGTAAACCAGTAGATCACTTCTGGCCTTCTCCAGCTGAATTCTCTGTCCAGCTCCATGGTGCCAAACAATAAACGTTGCTTTTAATATTTGTTATCATAATTATATATATTTCGCAGACGCCATCCTGTGAATTTGTTTTATACGATGCAAACCATTGAATAATTAGTTAATTAAAATTCTGCCTTAAACCGCGTAAAAATAAAAAATTGAAGTGAATTTAGCGGTAAATTTATATAATAAATTGGAATTTGCATAAACAATATTATATGACACTTAATTTCGATTTCATAAATTTTTTCATATAACCTCCACAAAAAATTACTTTAAAACAACGGATGTTTTGGGTTTAAATAGTTTTCATTTTTGTGCTAAAATTACAATTCATTGAATTAGTGGAATTCGCCCGGAACGTTTTGTCATCTTGAAGGCGTTTCAGAGATATTAGCCAAATACCGATTGATAATATATCCATATACACACAGTCAATCCCATGTACAATGACAACTCGCCTGTTACGTAAAAAAATTCTCTGAAATACCCGCATTGGTAAAAATATGTAATGTTATTTTGCCCCGTTGATAACGTATTTTCATTTGGGGCCTCTTGTTTTGTTACTCTTGAATGAGAGTCCTAGGCTCTCTCTTAACAGAGAGTTTTTAAATCCTGAATTCGATCAAATTGCCAACTTTTTTCAGTCCTTTACTGCAGGTAGAACTTGAAAGAGCCGTGTATTATTAAAATGTAAGAGTTATTTTAATTTCTTTGAATTATAAAGTTCCCAGACAATTTTTATTATAACCCTTGCTATAATGTACATGTTTGCAAGAAATTACATTTAATCTCTACCACTATTTAAAATGCACTTCCGCTCACTTGGTCATGGAGTCATTTGAGGAAACTGCCTTGTCTTCACCGAATTTTAACATTAAATTCTGGAAAAGATACGTCGACGACACGTTTGTTGTACTTAAAACTAATACACTCCAAAGCTTCTTCCATTACCTTAATAACTTAAACTCACATATAAAATTCACATACGAAACAGAACAGAACAATAAACTCCCTTTCCTAGACGTTCTTGTACACAGATCTCACGATAACTCTATCTTCACCTCAGTTTACCGTAAACCCACGCATATCATCATCATATTCAACCATTATCTATCCACTGCTGGATGAAGGCTCTCCAAATGCTTTCCACACAAGTCTATCCTGGGCCATTCGCTTCCATGTCACCCAACGCGTACAGACAGATATCTCGATTTTAAATCGCATCATCCAACATGCCACAAAGCTTCCGTTGTTAAAACATTAAGTCTTAGAGCGAATTCTCACTGCAGTAATGAAACACTTTCAAACACAGAAACAAAACACATACACACGGCACTTAAAAATAATGGATACCCTAAACGATTCATTCTCAGAAACTGTAGACCCAATAGTACATCTTTAAACGATACCTCTCACACCCGTGCATGCTCAAGGAAGCAAATATCAAAACATTCTATTCCCCTGTCACAACACTTCGCAAACAACTTACAAAAGTTAAAGACCCAGTTCCACCAGAAGATCTCATAGGCTTGTTTGGCTTTTTTATGGCGCAAGAGCATCTGGGCTATACTGCGCCAAACATGGTAAAATCAAAGACTGTAGTAAAAGCCAGTACTTTTTAAAAATTTTAAAACGTGCGTATGGTCAGCATGGTCATTTAAAATGTCAGACAGTGATGAAGAGTTAAAAGTAAGAGTGCGGGCAAGTCTATAATAGGGGCATTGAGTTAAAATGTGTAAAACACTCATGGGTTCATTGCACACTTGGCAAATTGGTGCCAAGTGTGCAGTGAATCCATGAGTGTTTTACACATTTTAACTCAATGCCCCTATTATAGACTTGCCCGCACTCTTACTTTTAACTCTTCATCACTCTCTGACATTTTAAATGACCATGCTGACCATACGCCTCATAGGCGCCATATACCAAATACCATGCAAAGACTGCAACAAACATTACATAGGACAAACAAAAAGAATGATCAAAACAAGAAAAAAAGAACACAAACAAGCACTCGCGAAAGGAGACATAGCCTCACGTCTGGCAGAACACGCTTTACAACACGGACACGAACCCGACTGGGACTCAACAAAAATACTACACCGTCACATCACAAACAAGAATAGTAGACTCTTCTTAGAATCTTGGGAAACTTACAAACTACACGGGAAAGCCATTAATACATCACAACCACTTCCAGAAACTTACAAACAACTCTTACTCTGAAATGTATGGGATTTCCCCAACATTAGGTACCCCACAGCACAGGTTTCTCATTGGTTCCCATTGGGTTTTTCCATTCTGCGGGACTACTCTGATGAAGGGTTTTCCAGAAATTTCAAGTATAAAAAAGAGACAGAAACATAACATCGTCATTACTCCTGATGAAGGACTGCTGCTGATGCGTCCGAAAGCTTGAGTGATCTTTTTCATTGCTATTTTACCAGTGTTTAACCTTTTGTATGTAAAGAAAGTTTATTACTTTTTATTATAAAAAAAATTCAGTAAATCGTTAGATTTTAAGGATTTCTTTTCAATAAAACTTTCAATTTGCATTCGGTAGTTCTATTGAAACCCTTTGCTAGAAGTGACAGAAAATTTACAAATGTGAATTGTCCAAGTTTTCCAATTACATCAATTCCCAATTACTGTGGAACCTGGAAAACTGACCACCTGAAAAGAATGACCATTTTTATAAGCGCGAACTGTTAAGGACTTAGTCTTGCCTATACCAAAGTCTGTCGTTTATAGTGACCACCTGTCTATGGTGACCAGTGCTGTTCTGTCCCTGAGGTGGTCACTTTATGCACGTTCTACTGTAAATGACGAAAATGCATATATATATATATAGAGAGAGAGAGAGAGAAGGGTGCGTCCAAAGAACATGGGCGCCAATGTGAGGAGCAGAAGGGGCTGGAGACCCCTAGCCGTTTAAAAATTTGATTCGCCCGAACCTGAAATGCATTTACTTTCAAAAGTTTTACAGTCACATTTTAAAATAAGGTACTTTTTAGCTCATTACTAATTGTCAAGCAGTATCAATTATTTTTGTAGCGTTTTGGTATCTTGTACATTCACTAAAATTCTTGACAGCTATGAGAAGGAGGTAAAATTTTTCCGCAAACTCTTGTACTTCATAATTTTTTTCGGTCCCCTTCCCTCCAAAATAGAAATACTCGTACGGTGCCCATGGTGGTAACTTACAAAAGAAAGGGGGGAATAAAACAATACCTAAAAACACATCATACCGCAGGGAGGGTGGGAGTTTTACTTTCGAACATGGAATCCTTTATATACAATCCCCTTTGTAGTTTATACCTGTGTTAGGTGCCATCGAAATGACTTGAGTCACGCCCTCTTTCTTGTGATTTCTTATGAACCAATCTATTCATGGACACACAGGTTAAAAGAAAAACTGTGGCCCCAACCTTTCGTTAGAACAAGAAGAACCAAAGAATACCATGATATCGGTGAATCGTACACTTAGCTCACTGGCCACGTGACACTTCGTATCAGTATTGTAGTTTAGTAAAGTTATTTTATCACTACATAATTCAGAATACTGAGTTGAATTCAAACTTTACAAAGAGTAAAGAAAAAGTATTTTGAAATAGTGAATTCAAAGAATGAACAACTTTTGTTTCAATGTCATTACTTTGTCCTTAAAACGGGCGTAGGCAGACATTGTGATGGAGGTAATGACCCCCCACTACGATACAATTTTGTGTATAGATATATGAATATATGGAGTGTCAGCTCTGTAATTAACCTCCTTATAACCCTGTAACCTCTCCGCCTCGAGCGTTACTACGTACACTAATGAAGGAACGGTTATACGGCCTGTGCCTAAGAATGGCAATTTCTGATATATAATAATGTTTATTTGTCACAAGGGTTGCATACAGCACCTTGTCTTGAATTTCAATTTAGGTATAACAAATTCCGCATAGTTTAAAAAGGCAATTTGCATTTCCCAATGATGCGTCTTCAGTAAAAATTATAAAATTTAACCGGCTGAGGACCCTATTAATCCGCTGGCGCACAAACTCCGTTTAATAAGTATACAATTAATCTCTTTTTAAACAATTTTATATTATTAATATTTTTAAGATTATTTGGTAACTCATTCCAAAGCTTTATTCCCATATATTCAATTCCTTTCTGTACATTTCCGTTCTAATCTCTCGTAGCTTAATTTGGTTGCTTCTTCTTAAATTTCTATTGTTTTGCATAGTTGGATGATATTGCATGTGAATATCATCCAACTACTTTCCTTCTATTATCCTTTCCTACATTAGTTCTAGCGTACAATATTCATTGATTTTATCAATTGGTAATATACCATATTTTACAAATAATGTAATGTAACTTAAGCTGGTGTTTCGTTCGATGGTTTTTAAAAATTTATTATGTAATGATTTAATTACCTTCGTGTTGTTCATATTTAGATTTCCCTCATTTAAAAATAACGATAAAAAAAAAGTCCCCCAGCGCTTAAAACTGAAAATTCAAAAACAAAATATGCCGAAAATTGTTAATTCTTAAATAGAGGAAACATTTTTGTCGCATAGAAGATTATTACTATACTAGAAGAACTATATATATAAGATATGTATAGAGAGAGAGAAGGTTATTTCTGATATTTTAGAACAGGTTTTATTTCTTGCTTAGATTTTCCATATATAATCCTATGATCAAAATATGCAAGAAAGCAACGGACATGTTCTTTATATATAATTTATCAGGATTATTCCCGAGTATTTTGCATTCTTGAAATTCTTCACCGTTTGATATATTTTCTTTACTTTTAAATTGTCATAGTTGCATGTAGAAAACCTTTTTATAAATCAAAGCATTTCAAATAAAAGAGCCATGAGGCATGTTCTTGGAAATTTTTTGCGTCTGCACAATGTGCAAATCCTAACATACAGTAGTGGACAAAATTGTGGAAACCTTTTGAAAAAAGTTTATTTTAGAGGTTTGATGGCTAATAACACCACTTTTTTTTGTACCAATACTATAAAATTATATATCATTAGAAAGGTAATTTAATAAAGATTGTAATGCAATAACATTTGTTCAATTATCTGTATTCTATCAAAAGTTATAGCCAAATAACCAGAAAAAAGAAGCACAGCTTGCTTACATTTATATGAAGTAGCTTTCCTTCATTTGAATGTGGCCAATGAGCATGAGTGTTTACAGAGCCAATCAGGTGTCATCTTGTTTTGGCAATGAGCCAATCATGTTTTCTCTTGTTTTGGCAATGAGCCAACAGGTTACAGGACATTTATCAGTGTGTTCTGTAATTGCTATCAAGTTGGTTGTTTTTTTTTTGTGCTCTTTGATTTAGTGTGCTTGTAAAACGTAATAAAATTAAAGAAATGGCGCAAAGAGTTGACTGGTCACCTAGGAAGCGATGTAAAATAGTAATATTAAGTGAACAAGGCTACAGTTATGAAGAAATTAGAAGAAATATTGGGGGAAACTTAACTAAAGGTGGCATTTCTAAATTTTTGAAGAAGTATAAGGAGACTCAGTCATTACAAAACCAGACTGGTAAAGGCAGAAAAAGGTGCACAACAGCAAGTGATGATAGAAGAATTAAAAGACAGTGCCTAGGTGACAGGAAAAAATCATCTCTGTGTATACAAGGTGAAATGGCGCAATGCAATGTGAAGTTAAGTGCAAGGACTGTTCGGCGCAGACTGCATGAATGTGGTCTAAATGCAAGAATTCCACGAAAAAAGCCATTTTTGTCTGTCAAACAGAGGTTGAAAAGATTAAACTGGGCTAAAACCCATGTTAACTGGACAACGGAACAATGGGACAGTGTAATTTGGAGTGATGAGACCAAAATCTCACTGTTTGGTAGTGATGGCGTAAAATACGTATGGAGAAGAATTGGAGAAGATTTCCATCCTGAGTGCATTACACCTACCGTGAAACACCCAGTTAGTGTTATGATTTGGGGTTGTATAACATCAAGAGGTGTGGGCAGAATTTGCGTGATCAATGGGAATATAAATGCCCAAAGATACATAAATGAAATACTTGAGCCCAAGCTGCAGCCTTCTGCATGTGATCTTTTCCAAGATAATGAAGCATTTATATTTCAACAGGATTCAGCTCCATGTCATGTTGCTCGTGTGTGCAAAAAATGGTTTCAAGATCATCATATTCAACTGCTGGAATGGCCTGGAAATAGCCCAGACCTTAACCCCATCGAAAATCTATGGAGCCGGCTAAAGAAGCTTGTTAGTCGGAAGCAACCCAGCAATAAAACACAATTAACAGAAGCAATAATTCAATCTTGGTTTCATATTATAACAGCTGCAGAACTAAAGAACTTGGTTCACTCCATGGGAAAGCGTTGTAAGGCCGTAATTAAGGCTAAAGGTTACCCAACTAAGTATTAACTGGTATGGTGAACATTTTTGTATATCTCATTTTTTCTATGTATATCACCTTTCTTCTTTATGAATGCTGTTCTATTAAAATACGATTCATAAATGTTATTGCATTACAATCTTGATTAAATTACCTTTCCAATGATATATAATTTTATAGTATTGGTACAAAAAAAAGTGGTGTTATTAGCCATCAAACCTCTAAAATAATCTTTTTTCAAAGGGTTTCCACAATTTTGTCCACTACTGTAGATCCTGTTTTTGCCTTCTGATTTTTTTTATACACAATTCCTTATGCTGAACCACGTGTACAGAAATGAGTAATGTCCGAAAATTCAACAAAAGGTGCTTATCAATAAATAAGCCGCTGACAAACCTTGGACTGTGGCTTATTGTTCACCTTTATTGAACGATAAGAGGCATGTGTGTCCACATAACTTAGGTGGGTGCAGTTGCATTTAAACCTGTGTAAGCTGTAGTTTACAAATTTTGGATGCCTTAATTTTATCATCATTTCAACGGGGAACATGTCGAATTCTGTTGCGGATATTATGATGCCTCATAACCTGCAGAAATACCGAATTACAGAATACATTGGACAAGGAATGTACGGGTAAGTTTATATGTGATAAATTATCTACGATATATAATAGTTATACATACTCTAAATATAATAATATATTCTTTATGTAGGGCAATTGACACCAAAATTTGTACAGTGGAACCTGAAAAAGTGACCACCTCAGTAAATTGACCATCTGAATAAGATGACTACTTTTTATCAGGGAGAATTGGTAAGGGTTTAGTCATGCTTATTTCAAAGTCTGTTATGCATAGTGACTACTTGCCTTTAGTGACCATTGCAGTCCAATCCCAAAAGTGGTCAATTTAGGCAGGTTCTACTGCATACATATATATATCCTTGGGAATATTCTGGGAGCGCCACTGAATTTAATATACAGTATGAGCATTTAAAATTATTTGCCTAAATATAACCAACTATGAAAAGTTTTAAATATAATATTATAAACTTGTTATTTGGATTTTTTTAAATACTTGTCATGAATATTTCGTCATTTTCTTTTCAAGGTACGTTTATCGCGCAGTAGACAAATTCACAGACGGTGCTGCCGTGGTAAAAGTAGGAAGCATAAAGGATATAAAAAACGTAAGCTTTTTTATTCGTTCATGTTTTTTCGGTTCAAATGAGATGCTTTTTAGCTTTTAATTCTGCCTTTTGCTTTAATGATTGGGTTATAGCCATATATTCAACTACGTGTTGCGTTTTCAGAATTCGCAGTCGCTTAAATGGGAGATCAGGACTCTGATTGGATTAGAACATGAAAACATCGTTCGTCTTGTAGATTACTGGGAATTTTCAGGTATATTTTTTTAACATCTCATTCTCCTTTTTGTTGATTTTTCAAATAATTTAATTGTTTTTAATAATTTTTAACGAGATCTAAATGAATTTGCTTTCTCGATTTTACACAGCTGCGGTTAACAGTGTCGTATTTATAAATAGGTACGTCCGGTAGTTGCCCAAGGCGCCAATTTTCTATGGGCACAATAGACGATGGATCGTTTTAATGCAAATTATTTACCGTAGAAATCTGTCGATCAGCTCGTCCCGATAAGGCGCCCTCCACCCTTTCTTTTTTCTAAATGTGCAATTCTGAAAAATTGCGTAAAACAACCCGGGCCCCAAGGGTGGATCCGAACAGGGGCCTACACCCCTCTGGGTGTAATAAATTTACATTAAAAGTAACAAATTTTATATGCAAATAAACTTTTACTTATAAAAATATCATTATTATATCTTATAATAATGCATATAAGGTAGGCTAACCATAAATGTCGCTCCTTCCCTATCTATCGCGATTTTTAGGCGCATTTGAGGAGGCGGAAGGACAAAATTTCATTTGTTTCTACTAGTAGGGCATGAGGGGGCATATGAGTAACCAGCTTGAAGTCTGGTGAAGCTAATTTTTTTCTAGTCGGGGATAAACGCAATACTTCAATGATTAGCAGAAATTTTCGAAGGGGTTAGCCCCTTTCTCCTAGTTACGCCAAAGGAGGGGGCGCCTAAATAGTAGCTTTGGTTGCCGTTTTGCTTTAAGTCTCTACATTTGTTTTGCTGGTACACCCGAAAATATTTCCATATACAGTCGAGTCTCTATTTAACGAAGTGCCATCGTTCCTCTGAAAAACTTCGTTATAAGGAAAATTCGTTAAATAGAAATTAACATAAATGTTGAAACTTAATTTCGATAAAATGAAAAAGGTTAAATTTGGACAGTAAAAACTAAATTCAGTAGACTCTTCTTTTTCAACGAATTTAAATATTTTTTGTATACAAGTACGCACAAATTAATAACAAAAGTAAAGACTGAGGATTACTTTACATCTGTATGATCCTCATACAACATATTTGAAACAGAGAAATAATCACTAATTTTGCTTTGTACAGGTTTCTTATAAAAAACGTTTTGTTCATAGAAATTCTCACACTTTTGTAAATATCGGAACACGTCATCTATAACATTTTCTTCAACAATGCAACACGTATGTGCGAGAAGCAAATTTCGTGGCTTAGCCACACCTGCAGAGTGATACATCCCCGCTGCTTCGAAGTTCCCAGTTTAGAACAATAGAATTATTTATCACAACTGACCCTATGTCCACAATACAGAAGGCTACCTCACCTCCGTCTTTTTGCTTAAAATCCTCAACTACCCCTTCTACCTAACCATCCCGCTGAAAAATTGTAAAAGGTAAATTAAAAAAATCAAATTCTTTATAAAAAGAACTTCGTTATATAGAAATTGTTTTTCGTAATATGGAGACAAATTTACATGTTAGTGCCATTCAAAGTCAAGGTTCCGCCGAAAATTTCATTAAATAGAAAACTTTGTTAAATGGAAGTTCGTTATATGGAGACTCTACTGTATGTATATATATATATATTATACGTTTTGATTAATATATTTGGTTAATATATGAAGCGAAATCAAATCTTTTAGTCAGATTTTTGGCACTGCTTAATTTTAGGGAGCCGGTATGTATCAGGTATTTTGATATTGCAACCTATAGAGCATTTTCAAGGTGGACATTAATTATTCTTGTTCTAATTTTGATTTTAGCAATTTTTCTTGAAAAGAGCTTTTCGCAGACGGAAGTGCAACCGAATAGTGACATAATTTTCAGTGCACCTAATCGGTTGGGAAGA
>QLNU02015003.1:122143547-122154309 GCA_006491805.2 Dysdera silvatica | reverse complement strand
ATTCAAACATAATGGACAATTCAGTTATATTGGATGATCCACTCATAATGATTATTCCATCATAATGGATGACTCAGTTATATTGGATGAGGCAATCATAACGATTATTCAATCATAATGGATGAGCTAGCTATATGGGATGATAAAATCATAAAGCTTATTCAATCATAATGGATGAGTTGGTTATATTGGATGATCCACTCATAAAGCTTATTCAATCACAATGGATGGCCCTGAGTTGATGTAGTGGTAACGCGTTCACCTAGCCTGTAGTTAACACGGCTTTGACTTCCAGCTGCGTCAAAAAGAATGCTTACCGATTAGCTTTCCACTGGAATCCGATAGGTTGTGTCCCTGGAAATATGTAGGTAAGCTGCCATACGGTGGTGGCACATTCGTATATCGTATCATTGAGCCGGTTTCGATTCGCAGTGATGTTGTATAACGCGTGCCACATATCTGTCCACTATCGATCTGGTTCGAATTCTCTGAAAAATGTAAGTCCGCTACCCTACGGTGGTGGCACCTTCGTATATCGTGCCAGTAAGCCGAATTCGACTCGTAGCAATGTTGTAGAATGCGTGCCATTTTCCTGTTCACCATAGGTCTGGTTTGTTTCTCTGGATAGCAGAGGTTCTGATCCCTTGGAAGAAATGTAGGTCCGCTGCCATACGGTGGCGGCACATTCGTATATCATGCCATTAAGTCGGGTTCGACTCTCAGTGGTGTTGTAGAACGCGTGACATTTTCCTGTCCACCATAGGTCTGGTTCGATTCTCTCGATCGCAGAGGTTTCGACTCCTTGGGAAAATGTAGGTTCCCTATCCTACGGTGGCGGAACATTTGTGTATCGTGCCATTAAGCCAGATTCGACTCTCAGTGGTGTTGTAGAACGCGTGTCACTTTCCTGTCCACCATAGGTCTGGTTTTATTCTCTCGATAGCAGAGGTTCGGATTCCTTGGAAAAAATGTAGGTTTGCTACACTACGGTGGCGGAACATTCGTATGTCGTGTCATTCTGCCGGGTTCGTCTCCCAGGGGTGTTGTAGAACGTGTGCCATTTTTCTGTTCACCATAGGTCTGGTTTGATTCTCTGGATAGCAGAGGTTCGGATCCCTTGGAAAAATGTGTCCACTACCCTACGGTGGCAGCACATTCGTAAATCGTTCCATTAAGCCGGGTTCGACTCTCAGTGGTATTGTAGAACGCATGCCATTTTCCTGTCCACCATAGATCTGGTTTTATTCTCTTGATAGCAGAACGGATTCCTTGGAAAAATGTAGGCCCGCTACCCTACGGTGGCGGAAGATTCGTATGTCGTGCCATTTTTCCGGGTTCGTTTCATAGAGGTGTTGTAGAACGCATGCCATTATCCTGTTCACTGTAGGTCTGGTTTGATTCTCTGGATAGCAGAGGTTCGGATCCCTTGGAAAAATTTAAGTCCGCTACTCTACGGTGGCGGCACATTCGCATGGGCGCCCATGTGGAGGGCGGGGTTCATCAACGCAGAGTTTTCAAAATTATTGGGGGATGGGGGCGGAGTAGCTCATGATGCACATTTGCTTATATTGCAGTATTTGTAAAATTGTAATTTATTTCACCAGAATTATTGGGGCTCAGGCCCCACGTTTCATATAACCGCGCCTATGGCAAGAGCTGCTTAAGCGCCTATAACTGCTTAAAAATTTAATTTACAGTTTTGCTATGAGTTACTTCCAAAAGTTTTACAGCCACACTTCCAAATAAGATGCTTTTTAGCTCATTATTAATTGTCAAGTATCATAATAATTTTTACTGCAATATCTTGTAGATTTACTAAAATATTTTACAGTCTTGAAGGGAGGTAATGATTTCTTTGTTCCTCGTTAAAATTATTCACGTGGGCGCCATTGCTCCAGTGGCGCCATCTGTCAAACAACCTCAAATAGGCTGAGGTTGCATGGCTTGTGGGACCAGAACCTCCTCAATAATTTAAAATAATTAATAAACGATGTTACATATATTGTAATATATAAGCGTATATAAAATACAAGCAGTAGCGTTGCTAAGGGGGGGCAAGGGGCGGTCGCCCCGAGCGCCACAATTCGGAGGGCGGCAATTAGCCTTTAAAAAACAAAATTTATTTGTTTTGTTTTTGCCGCAGTCATTGTCCCTTTCGGCAAAATATCTATCTACGCCACTGTATGCAGATGCTTGCTTTTTTGCGTTAGCGGCTTTCAAAAATGTTTTGACGTAACACAACGATTGAAATTGACAAAAAACTGACCAGGGTTTAGCATTACAAAATAAAGTTCTTCACTAGTATAAACGTCAAAGGTAAAGAGAAGATAATTAAATTATAAATATACATTTCTAAACGAAGTTAGCAAGGGATATATCGGCCCTGCGGTGGCGCAGTGTGGTAACGCGTTCTCCTATTGCGCGGCTAATCCGGGTTCGACTCCCAGCAGTGCAAAAAGAACGCTTACTCAGAGATCTCATAAAGATCGCACTGCTCACTGTAGTCCGGGGTTTGGTTCCCTAGGCCTTAAGAGGTTCGGATTCCTCGGAAAACAGTAGGTCCCGGCGCAGCATGACCACTGTAGTCTTTGAGCCGTAAAACCAAAACGCAAGCAAGGGATATATCAATCACTTTGCATTTCTTGCTAGACTTCGATCTAACGGATAAATGGAAAGGTTTTATTTTGCCTACTGTCGCATTGTAATCACAAAGAAAAACCAGTTTAAATTTAATTTCAATTAATTTTAATTAATTTCAATTAATTCAGTTTAATTATAAATTTCTGCTTGTAAGGTATTATTACCTTTCTCAGGGATAACGAACGCAGTTTCCAAATAATGGTCAACACACAAAGCCACCGGGACGAGTTTTTTGTGAGTTTTTCGTGGGGGAATTTTGTCATACAATAAATTTCGACGCCCACGTATAATTAGCTCCATCTAGAGCTTTTTTTTTGTTTTGTTTAGGAGAAAAAGAGACGCCTTCCCCATCCTGGATTCGAACCAGGGTCCCTCCGTTTAGCCCGGAGTGTCTTGGACCGCTAGACGAATGAGGACAGGTAATAACGCTCTCTTTCTCCGTATGTAAAGATGTAAGATATTATTACCCTTCTCAGGGATAACACAATTGCCAAATAATGGTCAACACAGAAAGCCACCAGGGAGAGATTTTTATGAGTTTTTGTGGGGGAATTTATTTTTACTCAATAATTTTCGACGCCCACGTATAATTAGCTCACACTTTTCTACCCGTTTTTAAAATTTTTTAATTATGCTCTTTCCATTTCCGTACTGAGCAAACATTCTTCGATGAATTTCAGGGGGTACTACTTCCGTTGCTAAAAGAAATCGTACTATGACTTATCGTTCTTGAGAGGAAAGTGTCACCAATGAAGGGTTGGTGACACTTTCCTCTCAAGAGGAAAGGAAAGTGTCACCAATGAAGGGTTGTCATCAACGAAGTAGGCGCCTATGAGGAAAGTCAGCAGTGAAGGGGCAGCTTCCTTCTCAATGGCCGGTATAATAATGTAATCAAATATAATCACTGCTATCATTTGTGTTTTTAATAATTTTTATTCACACTCAAAAGAAAACAAACTTCAAAATTAAAAAGGTAAAAAATTAAGCATTAGAAATAACAACAACGCTGACCGACTGACATTCTTATGATGATAAAAACTGGAAAACTAGAACAAGAAATATTTCACGCGACAATCTCGAACTTTATATCACGTGGACATCAAAGCATAAATATTTCTATATTTGTATTTATTCGATCCGCGACTTTGTACAATGGTTCAATCTCACAGACGGGCTTCCATGTTTATTTGACTTTCTCTGCAACTAGACAAACGGCTGCATTCATGGGCGTCGGGAGTCAACGCGGCCCCCCCAGGCTCCCTTCTACAGGCCCCAGTACTTCATCTGGGGGGCCCCCGGGCTGCAGCCCCTGCTGCCCGCACCCTCTCGTCGGCTCCGGCTGCATTCTTCGTGTTTAAATTAATTCATTGGCCATTGCGAAAACCTTGCTTTGAATCAGCTTCTATTCGATGCAGTTGTCAATGTTTTCAAACTACCTTTACTTTGACTAACTACATTAATTTTCTTATACTCTCAAATCATTCTTCATCTTTATAACTCACCAGATTTTGTGTTTATTTTGAATATAGCTGTATCTCAAACGCGTTAGCACGAGCTGTACATCGGTTGATATACAACAGCGACGTATAAGGGTATAGCAATTTAAAAATCATTAAGGGAAAGCCCTGGTAGCTTTTAAAAGCGATTATGTTTTAGAATTACGGGCAAATAGGGTCTTCATATGCATTGGGAGGGCCCCGAAACCTCGGATTCTTATTCACACATTATTCCTTCTTATTCATACTCATACTTACATCACTGGCGGCATGTCGCTAAAAGTTAAAAGCGTCATATCGCGGTGAAACGAATTTTGTATATAGTGTTTAAACTGCATTTTATGTTTTTGTACGTGTTCTGTTCGTCGTTGGTGCATACAGAAGTTTAATCACCAAAATGCAACTATTTAGTCGCCAAAATGCAAATATTTAGTCGCCAAATTGCAAATACTTATTCGCCAAAACCAAATATTTAATCGCCAAAATATTATTTTTTATTAGCCATAAAATATCAATATAAATAAATGTTTGTTTCTATTTCAGACGATTTTGGTTGGCGACAGTGGCGTAGGAAAGACAAGCCTTTTGGTGCAGTTTGATCAAGGAAAATTCCATACGGGTTCGTTTTCTGCCACGGTCGGTATTGGTTTCACGGTAAGCATTTAAAAGCGATTTTAAATTACGATCATTAAATTGATGTTATCGATAAAGATAACAATTAATCGATTGCGATGGCTCTGCTTACTGTGATTAGTATAGCCAAACAAAAGATGAAAGCTTCGAGAGAAAAGAAATCAATGTGATGATGAAATTTCACTATTTATCTATAGTTGTTGTTATCGCGAATTCATGCTATGTTGTTGTTATTATTAATCAAAATTATTTGTCACTATCTTCATAATCACCATTTCATTATTCTTTGGTTTTCTCATTAATTTCTTCGTTCCTTGCGTTACAACAAAAATATGCACGCTACTCGTATAATAAAAATATGCACGCTACTCATATAACAAAAACATGCACGTTACTCACTCATTAATCGCGTGTTTAAAAATGAATTAATAATTATAAAAGAGTGTGGATGACTGAAAATGAAAAGCAGAATGTAAGGTAAATTATATTTATGGACGGAGGCAGTAAGATAAAAGAAGCAAGACTAGATAAAAGAAAAGAAAAATTTAAAAAAGATAAAAGAAGATAAAGAAAAGAAATGATAAGAAATAAAAAAAATTGTATTTTTACAAAAAAATATTAAACGATAACAATATTCATAGCGGAGTCTCGATAACTCGTGGGGCTAGACTATTTATGTCGAATTATCGAGGTAGAGGAAAATTAAAGAAGGATAAACTTCGAACAATTTAATTTAAATTTATGAAGAATAAAAATATACAGGGTGGCCATAATTTAACGGGAGATGTTTAGAACCCGATAGCGAAAAATCTATTAAGTCAAACTGAAGAGAATTCGGTGTACATATCAGGCCTGGAGCCAGGATGAAGGGGCAACTGGGGCAAGACAAAGGACATGAAGGGGCACTATATATATATAATGTAAAACCGGATACGTAGCATATCATAATCAAAATATGAATGGAGCATCGGTTGTCTCGCTCCTTGGAGGTGTCGGCGGTTGTAGCGGCGCCTCCAACTGTACGGCTACTAGAACCAACACAGCCCAAAGTGCTTTGCAGCCTAGTATAGGTGCAACCACTAGGGCTGAAAGACCACGCCAGCGCATGTCATGGACAATAGATATGAACACCTACATCATGCGCACCTACTATACGATTACAAAGCTAGAAACAGACATGACAAATTACAGACCCACACTTCACGCCAAACATTTCGAAGCACCCTTTTAATTTTTTCAATTTACAGAAGGAGGCGGATGGGTTCTGTTTTAAAAGAAATGCTTTCCATGAAGTCGAACAACAACGGCAAGAAATTTGTGATTCACAGATAACCATTCTCCTGAGCATCAGGTACCTTCAATAATATTGTCTTTGAATAGATAAGAGCACTCCCCTCCCCTCCCCCTCTTATTTAAAACGTCAAGACTGAAGAAGCGATAATGTAGTCTAAGGCAAGGGATGCCGACGTCCGTATGCAGCTTTCTGCAGAAGTCCAATAGAATTTACATATGCCGGTTGCAGTAGGGTTCGCTGTTTTCATATGAGAAAAAAATGTCGCAAAAACGTAAACGTTTATCTTTAAGAGAGAAAGTCGGTGTTATAAATCTAAGGAAAGCTGAAAAATTAAGTGCGCGTGATTTAGCGGAAAAATTGAACATGGGAAAAACTCAAATATGTGAAATCTTAAAACAGAATTTTAAAATATTGGGCCAACCAAGAGACCAAAAGAGCTTTCCCTAAAACAGAAGGATTAGCTGTGGATACCTTAACATTTGAATGGTTTAGCCGTGCTAGGTTGAAGAGCATTCCTTTGTCTGGAACTTTAATTCTAGAGAAAGCACTAGAAACTGCTCAAAGAAAGGGACTTTCTGATTTCAAGGCTTCGGGTGGCTAGCTAGATAAATTTCGAGCCCGACACATTATTTCTTATAAAAATGTATGCGGTGAAAACTCGTCTGTTGACAACGAAATTGTTTTTGATTGGAAAATGAAAGTTAAGGATCTTTTCAAAGGTTATGATGATAAGAACATTTTCAACTGTGATGAATCTGGCCTCTTCTTTCGAACTCTTTCGGACAAAAGTATGAGTCTCAAAGGCGAAAAATGCACTGGAAGGAAAATTTCCAAAGAAAGGTTAACTGTTATGTTATGTGTGAATGTGATAGGTGAATTTAAAAGACTTCTGATCATAGGTAAAGCTATGAAACCACGATGTTTTAAAGGGTTAATGTTAATGCATTGGACGTACAATGTCGGGCAAATAAAAAATCGCGGATGAACAAAGATTTAATGATTGAGTGGTTGTTAGGCTTTGATAGAAAAATGCAGAGGGAAAAAAAGAAAATGATTTTAATTTTAGATAATGCTTCTTCTCATCCTGACATTGCTTTGGAAAATGTCAAATTAATTTTTCTTCCTCCAAACACGACTTCTGTTTGCCAGCTCTTGGACCAAGGCATAATTAAATGCTTCAAAACTTACTACTGTCAGTGCATTGTAAGACACCATTTAGCAAAAATGAAAGACGCTAAATCACCAAGCTCTCTTTCAAGCAGTGTAAGTATCTTAGACGCAATACTGTGGATTTGCTCTTCAGTAAAAATCACAGCTGCAACTATGGGTCCTTGTTTTATAAAAGCAGGAATTTCCATCACCAACAAAGCCACTACAGAAACTGTTGATGATGACATTATGAAAATCTTCCTTGAATCTTATGAAGATTACACGTTAATAGGTGAACAATTATCAACTGAAAATCAATCCACTACTGTTGATGACCTAATTGATGATGTCAGAAACTACAATACAGAACTGGATAAGGAGCTAGAAATTGCTGAAAGCGAAGAAAATATTATGAAAATAGTGTCTAAGAAAGAAGCCATTTAATGCATTAGTAAATTAAAAAGGTATTTTTTACAAGAGAATGATCCAGATAGTCTAAAAAACGCATCTGAATTAGGAATTCACGTGGAAGGGAAAATTGTAAAAATGTATAAAAAGCAAACCAAAATTTCAGACTTTTCTTTTCAAAATAAATTTGTAATGCTGTACAATTAAATGAAATGGATAATTAAACAGAGAGATCGTTGTAAAAGGTGAGTGTTATTTATAAACGTAATAAATACTGCTGGTATATATATTTACTAAAGTTAATTAAATCAAGCTTCATAAACGTTAAATTTCAACTGAAATTTTTTACGTATTTTTGTTTTTTTCCCCAATAATGGACACTTCTTAAAAACGTACACTTTTCCGTTCCCCGTCAGTGTCCACTATTGAGAAGTTTCACTGTATTTTCAATGAGAGCTTTTGCTGAAAAACCACCAAACAGGGGTTGATTATTTTTTGTTTTGCCGAAAGATTTGAAGGTTAATATTTCAAAATTTTGAGTTTTACTGGAAAATTGCTGAAACACGTTGTAATGATCACATGGCGTTAGCATGGGAAAGTGAGACTTGTAGGTCTTCTTTGTGAAAAGGGTCGAGAGGAAACAGTCCGGATGTGGGCGGATAAAATTGCAATAACTCTGGTCTGCAAGGTCCAGATTGACATTACAGAATATTTATGGGAAACATGTATGGAACGGGGAGAAGGGTCACATCGGCCAATCAGGTGTGACCACGGTCTTAAGACTGACCAATTATATCATAGTGGAGAAAGAGTTGGTTGCGTACAGTGGGTAAGAGAGGGCAGATCGAATGAGGCAGAGGAGTAGGACGGACACACATGTGTGCGATTTCCGTGCCTCATCAATACGTTGGAACTTAGGGGGTGTGCCTATAGTTGCCTTGTCTGTGATGTCAAGGTATATACTAATCACCTTCAATAAATAGTCTTAGATTGTTTCTTCATTCTTGATCTACCTCACTCTTCATCATCGACCTTCTAGTTTTCTACCTAGAAAACAGGAATAAAGAACCCGCCTCACGAAGAGACGTATATTGCTCAGCTACGAGCCGAGCTGGTGGCAGCACACGACTACCTGCACACACGCTGTGTGATCGCATATATATACCTGCCCATGACACACGTATCAAGTGATTTTCGGTAACACGTCTTAAACTGCAGATCATTAAAATCCATCCACGGAATCATAAGATCTCAAGGTCTATAATATGGCTATTGGACTGGGGGGGGGCATATCTCCGAAATATAGGGCCTTTTTGAAAAAAGCTTGGACACTGATCTAATAATTTTTGAGGCCTTTCGAACGCTCCTACTTTGGTTCTAGTCCCCGTCGGGCACGTTGTGGGGTTCCCCTCGTGAGTGTAAACTATCAGAAAATCACGAAAAAACAGTTTTTGTTGAAAGAGAGATGGATATACTTATAGTGACTTAAGCGGCTATCTGTTTTGAGATGTTAATTTAATAAAATTTTCTCTAGAGTGCAATGGATTAGCCGAATTAAAATTTTAAAAATATTCTAGTTATGCGAAATATCGACTTATCGAAAGATTAGCATAGTGTAACTATTAGTGGCAGATTTCCAAATAGGCCATAGATGCCCTGGTCTACAGAGACAATAAATAAATAAATAAATAAATAAATGGGGCGGCAAACTTTTCAGAATGCCACTTTCCACTGTTGTGACAAATTGCTCCGCAAAAAGATTTTTTTTTTGTGTCTTCGGAGGCTGAAAAATTACTTAAGATTAAAGATGGCGAAAGAGAGAGATTGAATTCGGTGGCCATTTTGTGGATTGAACCCAAAGTATTTAATGCCTTGTCATTTGAAGATTGAAGACCTTTTAGTCGAAAAGTTTGTTCAGGCAAAAGTTAGACATGATTTGAATTTACGAAAGAATTGGGAAAAAGTGAATCAGTAAACAATAATACTGACCCAGTATATAATGTTATCAATTATATAATTTTGTAGTGAACTAAGAAAAATTATTCAGTATTTTACGTGGTTGATGTTAGAATAAAATTAATGCTTAATAACGTTATTAATCATGGTAAATTTCGTTTGCTTGCTTAGGGGCGGTGGGAGACAATGGGCTTACAGATGGCGAAATTCAAAATCCGGCCCTGGAAACTCTCCACAAAAATTCCCTCAATAGCATATTTCTGATGAACAATTATATTCCTTTAACTACAGTATATTACGGTCCCCGGAAATACTTAAAAAATGCCATAAAATTGCAAACATTCTGATTTTTTTTAATGACTTTTCCCCGCCCCTTAAAAGTCATTAATGGGAGAGTTTACTGCACATGAAGCCGATGCTACATGTACAGCAAAAAAAAAACAGTGTTTAAGTATTGGTAGTAAAAAAATCAGAGGAAAAATATTTTTTGATAAATTTGAATTAGATATTATATATCATATAGGGTTAACCGGAAGTCCATATAAACTATAAATAAAAAAATTTGTATTTGACTCCTCTTCCTCCTCCTCCTCCTTCTTCTTCTTCTTCTTCTTCGTCTTCTTCTTCTTCTTCTTCTTCTTCTTCTTCTTCTTCTTCTTCTTCTTCTTCTTCTGCTTCTGCTTCTTCCTCTTCTTCTTCTTCTTCTTCTTCGTCTTCTTCTTCTTCAATTTATGTATTGCATTAGCAAGTGTTCAACGTAGGAGCATAGCTACAGAGTAACAAAAGCAAGCAATGTTTATGGGGCTCCAGGTTTGAGGAGGGATCGGAGGGCAAAGCAGAGCAGCCAGATTTTTTTTTTAATTTCTTGGGTTTTTAATTATCCTTTTCCAATAGTTATAAACCTATTTCAATGATTTCCTGAGAAAAAATATGGTCTTCTGGGGAGGAAGGCGGACATTAACCCTCAAATTCCCACCCCCGGCTGAGCCAGCGCGAGGGATCATACCTAAGGCTGGAAAAACCGGCGGCCTCCCATCCAGCGTCTTCGTTTTTATTTCGAAAGAACCTGTGTTCCTTTAAATATAATCTTTTTTAAAATTTTTGATATTGCCCTCAAGTTTGCCAAAACATGTTCCGGATTTCGTGGTCATGATGAAAATTTTTACAAAAATCATTATGATGGAAT
>QLNU02015003.1:122112576-122143447 GCA_006491805.2 Dysdera silvatica | reverse complement strand
ATATTTGTAATATATTTGTAGTACATTTGTATTATTATTATATTTGTAGTACAGGTGTAGTCGTAGTATATTTGCAGTACAATTGTAGTCTTAGTATATTTGTAATACATTTGTAGTCGTAGTATATTTGTAGTACATTCGTAGTCGTAGCATGTTTGTAGTATATTTGTAGCCGTAGTATATTTGTTGTACATTTATAGTCGTAGTACATTGATAATCTTAGTATATTTGTAGTACATTTATAGTCGTAGTATATTTGTAGTACATTTCTAGTCGTAGTACATTTATTACCTTAGTATATTTGTAATACATTTGTAGTCGTAGTATATTTGTAGTACACTTGTAGCCATAATATATTTGTAGTACATTTGTAGCACATTTAACTTAAAGCGAAGAACCATAATATCGAGTTGAATTTTAGTGAATAAATCCAAACGAAGATTCATCCAGTTTAAAAAAAATATTTATTGGAACCAATTAAGTACCAGTCTAGTTTAAAAATATTTCAGTGTTTAGTACGATTAACTAAAACGCCAAAAAATAAAATAATTGAAATATAATGTAACGAATTTCGTAAGTTCATTTGGCGGAACTTCGGATGGTAAGTGTGCACAGGTTGATGTTAAATCGGCGATTGTTTTGTTTTTTTCAGAATTCGGAATACAATTATAAACGTTGTTACCAAATATAAAAAATTAAATAAGTTACAGTTATATATTCATTTTATATAAATCGAACACTACGCAGATTAAATCAAACAACAATATCAATCAACGTTTATTGGCGTAGTGATACCAAATTGATTGATTGACATTGTTGTTTGATTTAATCTGCGTAGTGTTCGATTTATATAAAATAAATACATACCTGTATGCTGCAACGTGCATTTCGATCAATTTAATACCAGTCTCTTTGCAATTTGGTTTAAATAGTAGTCTATGTACTACACCATTCTGCGAAATAACTGGCAACAATATATATACGTTCGTAAAGAGATTATATATTGTCCTTCGTAGCTCAGTGGGTAGAGCCTCCGCCCGGCAAGTGGAAGGTCGTGGGTTCAGGTCCCACCGAAGGCAGAAATATTTATTTTCTTTCGAACGTTTCACCATCTAATCACGCCATACCATCGGCGTTGGTATCACTACGCCAATAAACGTTGATTGATTGACATTGTTGTTTACATTCCTGTTTTGTTTGCATTCTAGTTTACTTACTAGCGAGCCACACTACGCAGGTATTTTTCTTGACTTACATGCGGCAAAATCAATTACATCAACAAAATCAAGTGATTAGTCAAATCACTTTCAACTGACAGGATGTATAAACATAGATTTCCTTCAGAAAGTGAAAATCGTATTCTGTTTTTTGTACGTTTGAGAACAGGAAAAGAACGCTCGCTTCAGCTGTTTCAAACTGAAACAGACAATAAAATCCTCAGTCCAACTTTAACATTTGGAAATGTGTTGGAAATGCCAAGGGATATTATATTTTATATTCTGAAAGCTTTCAGGAATGCCGAGATGTTAGGCAAGAGCTCATTACAAAAATTCAGACTAAGGCTCTAAAACTAAAGAAAGACTTTGACGAAAACTAAGACTCCTCAAATTTGGGTTGAACTCTCCAAAATAACCAAACAAAAGTAAGCTTTTACCTAAAAATCATAAAAGATCATTAAGAGCATTAGCAGACCCCTTTTATTTTGGTTGGTTAATTGTGCAAGTAGTCATGGAAAGGTTGGCCGAATTACTGGCACTGTACCAATAGGCGAAAAACATTGGGGGGACGGGACAGTATACTAGTAGACGGCAGCTTGTTGTTAAACAGGGGCGTAGCCAGCAGATGGTCCCAAAGGCCCTCCCTCCCGAAATGTATTTGCTACCAATACTTATTCATTAGCGAGGCTGTAAAAAATTCTTGCCTCCACAAAAAAATTTCTGGTTAAGGCCTTATTGTTAACAACTCTTTACAGAGATAACAGACATCCACAAAGCAGTGTTTAAGTTAAATGTGCTTCTGCTTGATGACGTTCACTTTACCATAAAATTAATATTCTAGTTACATTTTCACATGCAATGCTCCTTAATAAATTGCGTATTTATTACGCTGACAGCGTGGAGAACTCGTTTAATTTATGTCGTTGATAATGAGCGTAGAGGGCCAAAAATTTCCTTGAGCTTGCGAAATTAAAATTGGGAAAATGTAGTTGTGGTTGTAACGTTATTAAAAACGTTCCGTTTGAAAGTTGAAATAATAACATGTCACTGAAAACGCTGCCACTCAAAAAAAAAAGCGCTATATAATACAATCGAACAAAAAATATAATTACATCAAATAAATGACAAAGTGCATTTTTTATTGCGCACCAAATACATCACGCCGAAAAATATGACCGCACTCCTCAGATTAAAAGAAAGAAAAAGAAAATATTTTAAACTTTGAATGACGTTACCTATCATAAAATTTTTGTTTGAAATTGGAAGGGGACATGGAACCCTAATACCAACATTGACGGGGATGGGTCCCCCTGTCTCCCCCCCGCTAACGGCTCCCGTGATAGCACCCCTTCTATTAATATACACTTTGCTGATGCATTTTCTCTCTAATTGGTCACTGGTGTTTCCAACATAGATATTAGTTCGTTCACTTTTGAGGACAGAGGATGTATATAGTAGTTCGTTCGCGAGAAGTTGGCGTGTAGAACCGTTACAATTCTCGGGAGCTTACATCACAGACGGGTTATTTCATTGCAGTAGAGGGTAGGGCGTCTTTCGTAACTGTTTTTTCGTTACGAAAGACGCTCTACCCTCTACTGCAATGAAATAACCCGCCTGTGATGTAAGCTCTCAAAGAATTGTAACGGTTCTATACGCCAACTTGGCGCGAATAAACTATACCACACATAACTGTAATCAGCTTACAGGCACTTTTTATGAAAAGTCATGATGAGCGGTACACCCTTTCTCTAACGCTAAACGATTTCGAAGTCTGAAAATTCTCTGTCATATTCATGAATACTAACATGCTTACAAATCCACGGATTGAGGTTCTGTCACTTTTAACACCGATATTATGTAGGCTTTCTGTGTCTGAGCTTTCCAATCTATTCGCTGGGCCGGGCCCGATATCAGGCCCCGGCCCGGCGGTTGAGAAACATTAATTTAAAATATGTCTATAGGCGTAATCTCGCGACAGCAAGGAGGACACATGCTTCCCAATTTTTTTCTTTTTAAACAGACACGAAATCTTATTTTCTCCATTCAATCTTGGATTTTTTTGCCCCCCCCTCCCCAATTTACGCCATATTTAACCATCGAATTAAGCCTATGATTATATATATAATTGAAAGCAAAATGGTAGGATCAAAATCCCTTACATATTAGATAGTTTGGCTAAAAGCACATTTTCTTTAAGTTTTAATTATAAATTTGGAGAACATCTTTCCCCTGAGAAATATATGACCTTAATAATTTTATATAAATTATATTAGTTTTGGTGCAAAATGGTAACTTTTGGAAGAGGTTTAGTCAAGAGTATAAGTTTTTCAAAATTTTCAGTATGCAATGTGGTATGAAAAGCACAGTTCAGGAAAATTATTTTAATAAGCTATTTATTATAACAATGAATTTCAAACTTCCCTGACTCAGGCCTTTGTATTTCAAATTTCTCTGACTTTTCCGGGCAGAAGAAACTTCCTTGACCTTTCCAAGTTTTTCATGTATCTGTAGACACCCTATAGACGTAGAGAGTACGTCTTTATACTACTATAGAGAGTACGTAGGGATGGTAACACCCCCATGCAGGGAAAATCGGATGCATCCGAAGTACAGAAACACTTCCATATTGCTGCGTCATTCCGTCACACATGATTTGCTTTATGCATTGTACTTCCTCGTTGTGCTCATGCGGGAACTCAACCATTACAAATCACGAAGGAAAAAGTAAATGTCAATTCTTGAAATAATTTCTAACAGAAATAAAAGTAAAACAATAATAAAATCCTCTGCATGATTAAGCTTCAACGAAAGATAAAAAGAAAATAATAATAATAGCGCATTTTAAAAACTAAGGTTGATATTTAAAATTACAGATTTTATTTTTTTTTTATGTTCCGCCACTGCAAGAACCTAACAGTATTAGCACTCTATACAGTGTGTTCAGTAACATCCCGTATAACTCTTGATAGGAGTCAGGGCCGTCCCAATGGCGGGGCGGTCGCCCCGGGCTCCGCAGCCTGAGGGGGAACAGCCGCAAAATTTTGGGTTTCACAATCGGATAAAATTAATTTACTGGGAAAAAATTATTTTACAAAAAGTGGCTAAGTGTTCTACCAATTTCAGATTGAACCCAAAGAAGAAAACCTCAGATCGACCAGGACCGAGTAGAGACAGTGCTCTGGCAGTTTTAGCAATTGCAAACGAGGAAGCCAAAAAGTTGGACTTTAAACAAATTTTAAAATCTTTTGCAAGTGCCAAAGCCAGAAAGATTCCTTTAGATGTTTAACATATTGCATTTGGCTGTGAAGTCAAATAACATTACACATTATTAGTTTTTTTCCATACCTTAATTCTTCGTTCAGCACTATATTAATATACCATATTTTTTGAAATGCATTGATTTTCTTTAAAACTACAAATCATATTGAGATTTTTTTTTTTTTTACTTCTACCCCAACTCTTTAACTCCCTAATTTTACTTAGGGCTATTTTCTGTTCAATGGCTATATGACTACTAAAAGTAAGCATTTGAAAGTGCCTATTGGAAAGTGAAAAATTTTCAATGTTGAGTCGATTATTAAAAGCTTAGTTGGAAGATTTGGGAGAGGGGGAGGGAGACATACGTGTGAGAGGGCGTCATAAGTAATCTCTCCCTGGGCGCCTACAATCCTCGGGGCGGCCCTGATAGGAGTTGAATACAAATTTGAAAAAAAAAAGAACACGTCAACGTTTATTTGTGGGGGGGTGAAATATAGTGCAAGTAGAATTTTAGGGAGCCCCCACCTCCACCTCTTACCGACCACAATTTTGAAAAAATTGAAATGGTAACCCCCACCTTGTGATATATTATTTGAAACAGAAAAAAATGCAGTGCTTCTGCCCAAGGAAACATAAATCCGTGGTTCCGTTTTAGAAATAATGGCAAATAAGTTTTGACTGAGACCTCAAATTAAATATTTTTTAGCGAAGGCTTTAACGCTTTTGGCATAAACAGAACGTTAAATTACGCCAAAGTATTAAGCCTTTAGTAACTGGCAAAACGCATTCTTTGCAAGTAAACAGCGACGTTGATTTTTATTTCATTGAGTGAATTTTTCCACCATCTTTTTATTAAAGGTGATATGTTACTAGGTATTAAAGAAACATGTGCAATAAAAATGGTTCGCACTTTAAGTGAGAGGGTAGAAATTGTTTTTATTTACGGTGGCCAAAATCGATGACTTCGCAAAACAGCGGCTTGTTATAATGAAAAACATCCACACGAACGAAAAAAGTCTCATCTCATTGTATTATGGGTTTAGTTAGAAAAAATTGAAATCACTGGATGAGTATGCAATAAAAAGGAAGTCGTCAAACCACGAATTATGAGGGCGGTGGAAATTCTTCGTTATTTGCAAAGTTACACAAGCTCTTTCCTTATCAGGTGCAATTTCACCAGAAACTAGATGAAGACGACGATTACGGCAGAAGGGTTGAATTCTGTGAAAACATGAATGAGAAACTCACAAAAGATGCCGACTTGCTAAAGAATATTTGTTTTTTCTGACGAGTCCGCCTTTTTGCTTAAAATGGCTTAGCAAACAGGCACAACTGCAGATATTGGCACAGTGAAAACCCCCACATGTTTGGGGAAGATCAAAAGCTTGTGAACATTTAATAACGTGAAGTTTAAATTAGTAAAGTGAAACACTGTGCTAAAACTATAATAAACCATTTAAACACGACTACCACAGTTAAAATTATTTAATTAGGTGGATGACGATCGTTTCGGCAGTGAATGACTGCCTTTGTCGAATCCAGTTACAAAAGTGAAAATAAACTATCAACTTCACCGCACTCGGTGTATAAATACGTGTTGCCATCTTTATTTATGGAGAACATATTGAGTGGAGGTGAACAGACTTTTTTACGGGTTCATAGGCGTAAAAAAAATTCTCTTCACCTCCATTTAATATGTTCTCTATAAATAAAGATGGCAACACGTATTTATATGCCAAGTGCGGTAAAGTTTACCTTCACTTTTGTAACTGGATTCGACAAAGGCAGTCATTCACTGCCGAAACGATCGTCATCCACCTAATTAAATAATATTAACTATGGTGGTCGTGTTTAAATGGTTTATTATAACGTAAAGTTTATTTAATTTGAAGTTTCATTCAAAACCTATTTGCCATTATGTTGTCAGTGGAGTTCAGGACCACCCTAGAATCCGCTTCTTCATTTGCGACCATGGATTCTACACATACAATTCCGGTGAATTTAACTGATTTTAGAAAGTTGCCTGAGAGAGCCCGACGTCCGTTGACATTAAATAATTTTAAAACTTTGTGAAATGGCGCATTGTAGCCATTTGTGAAAACCTTGAATGTGGTGGATGCAAATACTAAATTCACTGTAGTGCCCGAACGGCTAATTTTTGGAAAAAAATTCACTGAACAAAAAATGTTTATTTTGATGTTCTTCACCTGTTACACATACTTGGCAGTTCCCAACTCTTTTCCAGTGTGTTAAAAAAGGCAGTTTTAGGCTTATTTTCACTACATAGTAACACAGATCAAAATCAGAAAACGGAATTCCAGATTTCTTTATTTCTGCTGTATTATTAGCTCATTCACTTAAATTATGTATCAAAAATTGCATTTAATTCATGCAATTGGCTACGTAGCAACGTGATGGACGTAAACAGTAGTTACGCTCTACAGCCAAACCGGCCCCTTTGCGGACACGGGGATATGGGCAAATATGCCTTATTTGGTGTTCACAACAACTCCTCTTATTTTGTCGGTAGAGTTCAGGACCACCCTGTATGTTGTAGAACTACTATTAATAGAACTATATATTTTTTTTTTCCGCAAATAAAATTCGCGCTCTTGTAGAAACATAATGAAAATAATAAAAGTACGAAGATCATTTATTCAAGAAGGAAAATACAACTTATAATACTGATTATCACGCATAAATACCTATATCAATTCGTGCAAACAACACAATGTAATAGAGATCGTTCTGTACACAACATACATTTACAGTGTGGCGGCTGTACGCCATCTTAAGTTTAAACTAAAATCCCTTCTAGCGTAACCCTAAAGGTCATATGAACATTCCAAGTAAGGCATATTGGTGTTCTCTTAACGCAAAAGCTCAAACCAAAACACAGTTTTAGTATATACAAATATGTTCTGTTCTGTAACATTATAACTCCTTCTTACAACAGTTGACACACATCACTCAAATACCAGATGTAAAATCTCAGCCAATCCTGGCCCAATATGCAATCACATGACATTTGTTCGCTAATAGCAAATGGAGGGATGAACCCCAAAATTCATTCCAAAATTGTCTTCAACCAAAGAACATCCTCTTAGCTCTTCACCCTCTGGAGATGTAACAGGTACTTTTTCCTTTGGCTTACATCTACGCATCCAATAATGTGCGCATCATCTCCCGGCAATGCGGCCACCCTTCCCAATGAAATCCTTGCACAATTCCTCCTCCTCATCTCCCGGCAACTAGCCGATGTTATTTACCAATATCTACGTTTGTTTCCTGTAATGTGTTTCTTCAAGCGTCTTAATAAATGCCTTCTTCGTTGTATGTACATACTACTGTTCATCACTGGCAACCTTCTTATGGAATCATCCGCATTCAGCTTTATCTCCCTCACCTGCAACAAAAAACCATAGACTGCCTGATTGCGGTATAGTCTACAACCCAATAAGCTTCAAGAGTTTGCAGAACAATATTTAAAAAAAATATTTGTAGCACGGATTTGGTTTGCAATACGAATCTGGTTACAATACAATACTGATCTTGGAAATGAAAGGATCAGAGTTTTCCACACAAATAATGAACATGCAGCCAATTTTCATCACACTACTGGAAGCAGTGGCGTAATAATTCAAAAATTATGGGGGACTCAAGAGGTTTTAAAGAAGGCAATGAAGCCTTGAAGAAAATAATACGTTTAGGAATACGTTGTAGGAAAACACCACTGACTAAAAAGAATGCCTTAAATGAAATAAACACACACACACATGATTTTGTGAAACAATTAATAAAATAAACATCCTGAAATAAGCTCATATTTTTGTGAACTCCAAAAACAGTACGCCTGGCTTAAATTATAAAATCTATCTAACATACTTAGAACATATCTAGTATATAAATAGGATATTTCATATCTACATATATACTCCAAGTCACATTTTGACACTGCCTACATGCATTCACAACAACGTGTGTAACATAAATCATTTCACGAATTCTCTTTGATAAAGCATTGTTTTAAAAAGGTTGCAAAATATATATACAAAACGGATTTAAACATTCGCAATCATAAAGATAATTTACGTGCTCGACAAAATGATCATGACACTACTCAGCGGCTGAACTTTTAAAAAGCAGAATTAATTTTAAGTAATTTTTAGCTACAATTAAAAATACAGAATTCTTCTTCGTTACGTTTTAGGTACAAGAACCTGTGCTTTTTCAATGAATTGAGTTACGATGTTTGGTAGGCCTGGATCTTTGTGGATGTGTTTGTGACCGTAACCTAGTTTCCTTTCAAACCTGATAAATTCTATCGAAGGAGCCTTTTTCTCTGGTTTCGAAATTGCAGATTGGTAGAGTTCTTCGCCCAGGCGAAATGGCACTATCAAATCGTCTTCTGCATGTAGAATTAACACGGGCGATTTCACGTGGCCGATATTAGCGGCGCTGTTGAAGAGTTCCGTTTCACTGGCGATAGGATCAGTAAAGAAAGAGTCGAAGAAAGGCATATAGCGATGAAGAAACGAAAAGGGGTGTGTCTTTACAGCATCCACGAGTTTTGCAAAAGGTGCTTCTAATATCAGACCAGCTGGAACCTCATCCTCATGCACCAGCTTTCCAAGCACAGCCGTTGCTATTCCGGTGCCAAGCGAATGCCCCCAAACGTAGATCCGTTTCGTATCCACGCGTTTCCTTAACCAGTGATACACTGTAAGTGAGTCATTGACGACTCCATGCTGACAAGGAAGAATGTTGGTAGAATCCCCATACCCTCTGTAATCAAAGGAAATTACATGAGCATTGATCGTCTGACTTAAAATCTTATAAAGCTGAAGTCGATGGCTACCACCACGTGTATTGGTATTACCATGGAAGTATAAAAAAACAGGTTTGGAATCTAAAAACTCTTCACCGTCTCTAAAAGAATTGCCTTTGCAACGTGGCATAGCTTCAGCAGCTGGGATGTGCCAAGTACCAAGTGAGATACCATCATCTGATTCTATGTAAAAGTTCTGGGTGCAATTCAAGCCCATTTCTTTAGGATAACTCAAATTTTGAGGCAGGGAAGGCTTGATGAAGTTCAAAAAAATTGCATAACGTCTTGCAGAGATGCTGAAGTAAAATGCAACAGGGAACATTACATAAAGGACAACGAATAGACTTGCTAAGGACACAAATAACCATCTTCTAGAACTCCTCTTTGTTGTTGGCTTGGACGGATCTGTTGGAACTAGTATCCTTTTCTTGGTTCTTATTTCCAAATGACGTTGCCGAACCATCCTTAAAAATAAAACAATAATATAAGAACAATATGTCGCCATCCAAAAGCACAATTACTGCATTCATTTCAACATGCACATTAATAAACAAACTTGTTAAATTTTTTACTAGAAATTCAAAACGCATGGTTCAACAACTAATACTTGTCTTGACATACTCTGGGGAGAAGGTCACCAACGAACAAGCCATTATATCCCCATATACATTATTTCAACATTAAACGAAGAAGGAGCTTGGGATGCAATTAAAGGGAGAAAGGGGAAGGTAACAATATTTCTTTATTTGTCGCGATGTCAGCTTTCATTGAACCAATCAAAATAGAGAACTTTGATTATTTCAACATAATTACAGTTTACGCCAATCACAATGCACTATCTCAATAAGACTGCCAACACAGGTATTCATACTTCTCACTGGTCTCCTACCACACTGTTGAAAATCTTGCCAGCTGTTTACTTTTGCTTCACCATGGGCCGCTACATCAAGCTACTGTGCTCCTTGCATCTTAACTTTGGACTTTTCGTCTCTACACGGCCATTGTCTTTTCTTGGCTTCTAGTTAAGCTTCACCACTGTGCACCTGAACTTCAATCACTATTCACCAACTTCCTGTCCAAATTCAGTCAACCCGCTTTACAAACTTACTATTCTAAGAAGATTCTCTAAAACTGAAACCAGATCAGATTCGACCATAACTTCTGTAAGAGGGCGGATCTTCCTTAAAAAATCAGACCTTTATTCTCGATCATTGGACATCGATCCGATCCCTTGTCTGGAAATACAGTGCCGTTCGCTTGGCCAACTTTTCTAACATTTACGCACACACACACACACACACACACACACACACAGGGAGAGAGAGAGAGAGAGAGACAGGTATACAGATCTAAAAATTCACGCGCATTCAGTATCAGCAATCCATTAGTACTTTTTCTATTCAAATTTCAAAGTGCACAGTAAATAGCATACACAGTGGAGTCTCACCGTCTGAAACTTCGGATAAATCGGCGCTCCGGATAATTCCACTTTTCTTTAGATCTTGCTTAGTATAATTCATTATGCTTGGAAAAAAACTCGGCATCACTAAACGGATACCCGTTTAAGTAAACATAAGCTTCCTTTCCACAAAATTCCTTTTTACCTTATATTTTTGCAGAAGACGACTTTCAGTTGACAGGCGCAGCTTACAGAGGATAACTAAATCCTTCATGTATGAGCCAACCAAATGATTTTTTTCAGTTTTGAATCATGGTAATTATATGAAAATATCTCTTTAACTTCATTTCTTCACTTGGGAAAAAACTAAGGTTTACATATTTAAAAAAAACTTGAAAATGGTCACACGCAATTTAGTGTTGCAAAAGAATATAGCACTCCTCATGCAAGACTGTCATAACATTTGCGTGAAACATAAAGAACATATTTTAAAGATCTTTGAAATGCCCATTTAACCCAAGCTGAATCGGGCACCACGTTTAATAGAAACGCAATTGTGTGTTCATTCGCTCGTTTTGTTTGTTTGTCTCTCTGTTTTTTCAGTTAAAAAAATAAATAAATAAATAATTTTTTTTTCAATAAACATAGATAACCAAAATCTTTAAACCTGTCATATTAATAGTCTGATGAACTACAAACTTTGCAACAAAATAAATAAATAAATGTTGAGTACCTCAAAATAAAGTAAAATCTCATTCCTTCACTTTTTGTGATGTTTTCTGGCACGGAAAGGAGTCAATATAGAGTTTTTAAAATTATTGGAGGTGGGGGAGGGGGGGGGACAAACACATGTTATGTACATTTATACATTACAGTATATGTAAAATCGCAATTTATTTCAAATTATTGGGGAGCTCAGGCTCCACGGGCCCATATAACTCTACGCCTAAACAGAGAGGAGAATGTTAATATTATATAGTTTAATTACCGTCGACGCTCAAGTTTACAAACTCGTTCGGGTTCCCCCCCCCTCTCACCTAAAAATAAAATATTTAAAAATGGGAATTATAGTCCTACGGAATATTTCTCGGGACCAGCACAACAGTTCGTAAAAATATATTATTCGTAAATTGAAGGTTCGTAAGAACGCAAGTCCGCTCTAACACCGAAAGTAAAATTAATACCTAAAATCTAATATAAATTGATAAAAACTCTAAAAAAAATATAGTTTATTGGGGCGGTCTCGGACCGTAGCCAGGATTTAATTTCGGGGGGTTTACAGTTTGTATCCCTACAATCACAGCATGCAAGTCCCATAAAATAATTTAGTTTTAGGGGGGGACTGGTCCCTAAAACTCCACTTCTGGATATAGGTATGGGGACCCAACCTGGGGTGCGAAATGGAATATCATTTTCAGTTCCTAAAACGACAAACTGAATACGACAAAAAAGGTGTCTTGAATAATGAATTAGCATACAGACAGCTTCCAGTGTGCCGTGAGTGGTGGTAAACTAAATCAAAATCTAACTATTCAATGTATACTTGCATATTATTTGCTGAATTAAAAGCTTATTTTTTTAAATCCATTTCCCTAACTCGCAGTGTTGTATTTAGTTCAAAAAACAGAAAATGCACCTTTTCTCAGGGGTTTATCCAGGATTCATAAACTGGGGGTGTACAAAATGTTTAGGAATGTGTGGATATGATTTTGTATATGCTTAGATTTCATTAAGTGGGGTGTACCAAAAAATCTGGAGGGGTGTTGAGAGTGTGCATAAATCCCTGCCTTTCCTTATCTTCAAATGCGATACTATTTTTGAAGGCGTTACAAACATTAATAAAATATTTTTTAGGGGTATAGGAAAAGTTGGAAACCCTGTTATACAATCAATGCCAGATTAAGGATTTTATCAGCCCTAGGTTGGTAGGGGAGAATGGACCCCTAGGCTTTACGGAGAGAATGAGCCCTTAGGCAATATGTTCTTCGCGATATTTAGTCAACAAACCATGAGTATGAAGTTTATTTTCCATAACAGAGGTCCTTCAACCGTGGTCCGCAGGGTCCGCGAGATCCTCCCAGTGTTCCACAAAGGTTCGGAAAAGTACTAAGACACGAGCATTTACTCTTTAATGCTAAGAATAAATTATGAGGGAACGAAAAATTCCTTCCTTAAATGGTGAAAATTAGTGATGAAACACTAGAAATAAATATGTATGATGCAAATTCTGGGCTTTAAACTTTGAGTTAATTCTTGGGGGGTCCGCAAGGGCGAGTGATCTCTGAAGGGGGTCCGCTGTCTAGGAAAGTTAAAGAACCGCTGGTCTATAATGTTCAAGCTTATCAATAATGAAACTCGGACCTTTGTAGATAAACAAGATTAAAACAACTCTTAAACCTAAATAATATCAAGCTCCATCAAGGTAACCGAGAAGCGGCCCCCAAAACAGCGGGGCCCAAGGCCCGGGCATACTTGGCCTACATCCGGAACTGATACAGTGCAAAAGTAACTCTCCACGTTTTTATCACAAATGTGCCATATCGATCACTGAACGAATCAGTGAAAGATTTTGCCCATCTATCATAAACAAAAAGGCCCGTTCAGTAATTCGGTCATTGAACGGTCAAAAAGACCCGTTCAGTAATTCGGTCATTGAATGGTCAAAAAGACCCGTTCAGTAATCCGGTCATTGAACGACTTGGCATACCGCCAAATCTTATCGTCTCTTCCTCGTATGTCGCTTCATTTGATACTATAAGATTACCTTTCTTTAAAAAAAAGAAAAACTTGAAAAAAGGACGACGACGATCTTTTTTTGAAAAACATACTGACGCTCAAAGCCCAGAATCAAACTCAATACCTTATTTTGCCAGAAAAAGCCAATCTGATCGTTAATGCCCATTAAATTGCTAGTTATTGTCTTGTTTGTTACAGTTTTTCTCAGTTGATACGTATTTTGTTTTCTTTCATGGGGAATGGTTTCATTAGGCAGGGCCAAATTATTTTTTTTATACGAAAAAAAAATCGACGTTCGCACAGGGCCATAGATAGAGGCGACATGGAAGGGCGTAAAATCAGCGGAAATAATTTACAGGGGCGAACATGTTCGTGGCTGGTGAGGGGGCGCAATCTGGACGGTTCTGCTCAATACAACCTAGATTTAGAGGTGATTTAGGCGATATTTTTCTGCCAGAAGCGCAAGATCATCTATCTAGCTACGATGCTACGTTCGCAATCCCGAAATCGAACTCGTGATTCTACATAGTGACGAAAACCCACTTTTCTCGTTAATGACCATAGATGAGGCCAGCCAGTAAACCTCTTGTTCCTTACTCCCTTTTTTTTCTTTTCTTCTTTTTTTTTATGCATCTAGGGTACTTTTCTTATTGCAAAAATTGGGAAATCTAAAAGCCAGTGTTAAAAAAAAAAATAAAAATAAAATCTAGGGCCTCTGAATATGTTAAAACGTCACCGTTGGCGGTGTAGTTACTGTAGTCCATTCACCAAAAGAAGTCCGATGGTACCGTTAGAAAATAACGGGAGCTGACGTCACAAACGGCCTAGCCGATTACAGCAAAGGGAAGGACGTCAGCTCCTCCCCTCCTGAACTGGTTTTTGGCGCAGACAAACGTTCACTAAAAAACAGTTCTGAAATGACACCCTCCCCTCTGCTGGAATCGGCTAGGCCGTTTGTGACGTCAGCTCCCCTTATTTTCTAACGGTACCATCGGACAACTTTTCGTGAACGAACTATACACAGAAGCCTCGAACTCAATCATTTTTTTTTTTTTACGTTAGCTTTTAAATTTCCAAATTTTAACAAGATATATATGTAATATAGTTAGGATTTGGCTATCTCGACCCTCAGTTAAGTCGAAGTCCCAGGTAACTCCACTTTTCTTCAGATTTTCTATGTTAATGTACTAGGATATAGAGAAAAACATCTTAAGTCGAAGTCGCGAAACAGGTACCCACTTACGTCGACATAAAAAAAAATCATCTCCTTTCCAACAAACACTCCTTAACCCCAAATTTTTACGTAATTCATATTCAATGAAAAAACAGATAAATTATAATTCCGAACATTTTTAAATATCTATTCAAAAACAGTCTTTATTGTTAAGGAACTCATACGTATTCATGCGTCGCAAAAAGTGCTAATTTGACACACAATTTAATATAAACAACGAATTTTCATAAAAATATTTGTATTAAAAGAAGAAATAATTCATAAATTTCATATTTATTCACAAGGAATTTAAATTAAATTTTTACATTTCTTAAAATTTCCCTCTATCTCGATATCTCGCATAACTACCTTATTCTATAATATGTCCACTTAACGAGACTCTACTACATATAATCAGGGGCGGACTGGGCAACCAGCCCTCGGGCTGGCACCATCATGGGCGATAAGACTCGCGCCCTCCGATAAGCCAAGGTATGCGCCCTTTGAGAAGACCCAGTCCGCCCCTGTATATAATAAACAAACTTTTCCATTTTGGAGCCAGCAAGCCCACCCCACAGTACAAAATCCTGGTAGAACCAGGATATTCTCAAGGTAGGTTTGCTGGCTGTCAGAAGAGAGCATTATATTTCATGAATGCAATTATCACGTATATATATAATTATTAAATTATGAGGAATCCCTATGTTATTGAAATTTATGGAAATATTTCGTTTGTTCGTAGAGGAAATTTAAAAATTAGACGTAGGTTTAAAAGGCCGCTTTAACCGTCCTCTGAGAGAGGGACTTAAGCTCCCTCATCCCCCACTTGGCTGCGCGCCTGATTAGGAAACTCTATTCAAGTCAGCGCCCCGAGCCCGGGCTCAGTTGGCCCACTTGTTAAGACAGCACTGACAGCTAGCACTTTGAAGTGAAATAAACATACAACAACGTGCATTAACTTTTCATGAACACACCCACACATGACGATCATGAACAGGAAAGGAATTGACTCATAGACATCTACATCAAGAAACCTCCAGCTGTTCAACGCCTCTGATATAAGTATCCGACTTACCTGTTAATAGAAATGAAATCCGCTTCCAGATACTCTCCCAAAAATCTTCTTCATTAATGTTCAATACTTTGTCCTCTGGAAAAATCCAATCACCCGATTTTTGTGATACGAAAATAAAACACAACACGGGAACTCTGCGCGTTGTCACTAGCTCTCTGCGCTTCCTATAAAACCACAAAAGGAAGCTGATAGCGTTACACAGGGGTGTGTCATCAAGGTCGCACTGAATTCACGTGCTCTAACGCAAAAGAACGTTCCAAGTCCATAGTTTCCGAGTCAATATTCGCTTTCTTATCATCGTTTGAATGTGTTTTGACACAAGACTGACTGTTTTATCAATAACAATGCTTCCAGCTTTTCTTTTTTTTGTTAACGTTTGTTGTTTTTCTGCTTTGATCGGATGTGACAAAGTTTCATTTTTATGATATCTTTTTCGAATGTTGAAATGTTTCAAAAATGTACTTCAAGTATATTAATTTTTATAAATTAAGGAAATGGCTATTACCTGCCTAAAAATAACGGGATTTATACGAAACTCTTGTTTATGTCACTGGCAAGATAGTTCCAAGATCATTGGTCGCTCAGATGCAAAAACAGTATCCCCCCCCGCCTTTAATAATAAATTTAATTTAATGTTAATTAATTAGGAATATGATATATTCAGTGTTTTTACTAATATTATTTTAATTATCTATATATACATAGTTTTAAAAAGTTAACAGACAATAGAGGAATGTTTTTAATTTTGATTTTCATGAAACAAAGATCCTTTATATTGTCTTCGATTCAAAGATAACGTTATTATAAAACGCGAGTCGGGGACGGGGGGGCAAGTTGACTCTCCCCCCCACACACACACCCTCGAGAATTATAAATTAATTATTTTTTAGATCTCTATATTGGTCTTCAAGCTTTGCTCCCACCCCACTCTCGAAAATATTTTCTGGATCCATTCATAATAATAATATAAACAGTTTGGGAGCCATTGGGGGTGGGGGGCTGGTTTATGCAACTACCCAGCAGAAAGAACGTAGCCGGAGATCACTGGTGTATGCAAGGGGATGTTGATGGGGGGTTAAACCCTCCCCCCCACCACTGCCATGGTATTTTGTATATATACATATAACGAGATCTCTGAGTAAACGTTCTTTGCACTCCCAGCAGTTCAATGAACGCGTACTCAGAGATCTCGTAAAAGATCGCACTGCTCACTGTAGTCCGGGGTTTGGTTCCCTAGGCCTTAAGAGGTTCGGATTCCTCGGAAAACAGTAGGTCCCGGCGCAGCATGACCACTGTAGTCTTTGAGCCGTAAAACCAAAAAGCAACCAACCATATATACATATAAACATACGAAATTGTAGTTCTGTAACACCCCACTGAACCTGCAACTCCCCTTTATGAACTTTCTGCCTACGCCTATGCCAGAGATCTCAGATGGGGGAGGAAATGATTCACTAGTTCAATTTCACAAGATTTGAAGTCAACGATTTAAAGTAGTGTTTAAAAAAATTTGGGGGGGGTGAGAGACCCCCCCCCCTCGCAGCTACGCACTTATCCATCAGTGTTAAAACGAAGGTTTCACTGAAATTAAAATTTGGCTGATAAACCTTTGTTCTAACTGAGGATTTCAACTTTCCGGAAGTCTCAAGGTTGCGTAGTAGTAACATGTTTGGTTAGTTGTATTTTTATGCACAAGGACCACAGGCGGATACAGACTTTCATTTGGGGGGTCAAGGACAGAATTTGCCATGGTCTTGGAATAACACCCTTCATTTATCATGAAAGTTGGAATTTTTTACAGTGAAAAAATATATTTTGGGGTCATGACCCCTGTGACGCCCCCTTTCCGTGCTTGGCAAGGAGAGCAAGGGTCATTCTGCAACAAACAAGATGTTAGGATAAGCTGTTTGTACGACATACATAAAATAAGGGTTTAAATTCAAATACTGTAGTTGAGAACGCTAGCCCTTTTTCTACACACTTGCATTATTTTTTTGTGTGCGTTCTCGCACTTGGCGGATTAAGCTTAAGACGGGCGGTGCCAAGTTCTCAAGTCTACCTTCAGTGTGAAAATATTTTTGTATGTTTCATTCTGGTGCCAGGTTTAAAAATTTTCTGACTGTTCGGCAGGTGTTTAGTATTGTTGCTTTTTGCATCTGTATGTATGTGTTGGGGTCAATTTCAAGTGTCTCCAAGTTCTTTTGGAGTGTGGTTGGTATTATACCTGTTGCTGATAAGACAAGAGGGATAACGTTTACCTTATCCATGTACCACATGTCTTTAATTTCCTACCTTAAGTCTTGGTATTTAGTCATTTTTGTGGTGTATGTGTTCTGAATGTTATTTGTGTTGGGTATTGCTATTTTTATGGTATGTGTCGTTTTGTTGGTTTTATCAATTAGGATTACGTCTGGTCTGTTGTGTGGTGTCGTTTTGTCCCTCATAATAGCCCTATCCCAGTACAATTTGCGTGTTTTGTTCTCTAGTATTGTTTCTGGTTCGTATTTACATACAGTAAGGGCTTTTGTTGACCACAAGGTTGGTTCTATTAGCAAGTTTTGGTGAATTACTTTTGCCACTTGGTCGTGACGGTGTTTGTAGACTATTTGAGCCATTATCTTACAACTTGATGTCACATTTTGTTTTGTTTCAGATGTTAAGTTGCATTATCTGCATTGTTCATTTTCTATATTCTTCTTCAGAATGTATCGTTGGCAGTTTCTTGTTCTTGTGACCTGGTCCTAGATTGCCATCATGAATCCCCCCGTTTTTGGTTGTAAGTTTCCTTGGGTTATCCATGCGTTTGAGGCTTTCTTGTCAATGTGGTGCTGTTGAAGATCATTATAGTGTCTGCCATGAAGTGCTTTGCCTGCCTGTTCCTTCAGTTTCTTTTCAATGTGTACGGGTGGTATTTCTTTATCGGCACCGAGACATAGTGGTGTGTGGGAGGTACCTGTATCTATTACTGCTTGCATGAGAGGAGACTGAATGCTCTTTTCAAAGGAGTACTGCCCCACGTTATGGATTTGCTTCTCATGGAGATCTTTCAGGTCGATTTGTCCTCGTCCATCATCCTCTAGAGGGAATAGTTTTTCTTTGGGTTGTTGACGGATGTAGTTGTCTGTATTTTGTTTGTGTAGTTCTCATTACCTGTTGTAGATCCTCTAGTTCTATGTTTGACCATTTGATGATTCCAAAAGGAGTATGTTAGTACTGGGAATGCAAAGAAGTTAATTGCTTGTGTGATGTTCTTTCTATTCAGCTTGATCTTCAATATTGTTTTTAGCCTGTCCTTGTACATTTGTGTGAGCTTTGTCCTGACTAGTTTATGTTCTTGTCTTTGGGCCTGCATTATTCCTAGATATTTATATGTTTCATGTTCTTGCATGATTTCCATCATTCCTCCGTTATTCAGTTCGATCCCAGCTGGTTTTATTTGTTTAGCGCTTCCAAGTATTTTGCATTTATCCAGACCAAATTCCATCTTTATGTCGTTTGAAAATGTCTCTAATTTGGATTAGGTGGCGGAGTTGAGGGATAGACGGTGCATATAACTTTATATCGTCCGTGTACATGAGGTGTGATACCTTCTGGAGGTTTTTCTTGGCTTTTTTGATCATGTGGCCATAGTTGCTCTTACTTAGCATTCTTGATAGAGGGTTTAGTGCTAGGCAGAACCATTGGGGGCTAAGGGTATCCCCTTGGAATATGCCTCTTATGATAGATATCACGTTGGTGCACAGCACCTTATTTTGCCCTCTGAGATGTAATATGGTCCTCCACAATTTCATGCTATGTTCCAGGAATCTTATTATGATAGGGTGTATTTTGTACACTTTCGGGATTTCAATTATCCATGAGTGGGGAACTGAGTCGAAGGCTTTCTTGTAGTCAGTGTAGGCAGTATTAAGGTTTCACTTTTGTTTCTTGTCTTGTTCTAGGATCACAGAGTCAATTATTAGTTGTTCCTTGCATCCTAGTTTCTCTGGCATCCCTTCTGTTCCTCAGCCAGTATGTTATTTATGTAGCAGTGCTGTCCTATTTTTTTGGAGATGCATCGAGTAAGGATTTTGTATATGGTGTTGAGGCATGTTATTGTCCTGTATTTTGCTGGGTTCTTCGTGTCTCGGTCTTTCGGTAGTAAGTGGGTGACGCCTTTAGGTAGGAAATTCGGCATTTTGCTTGAATCTTCCATTATTGATGTCAATTCTGTTGCCAGCTGCGAATGGGTACTTGTGAACTTCTTACACCAATAGTTTTGGATTTTCTCCACACCTGTTGCTTTCCAGTTGTATGTTTTTCTAATAACTTTTTGAAGTTCTTTGATGATGATTCCCTCATATTCCATTCCTTTATATGCTTTACTGCTGCTCTTTCATCCTGTACCCATATAACATCGTTGTGTTTCACTTCGTTGGACCAAAGCGTTTTCCAAAACTCCTCGATTTCTGTTGTGAGTAGGGTTTCATTATATTGCTCCGTTTGAGAACTTGTAATAGTTCTAAATTATTAGTTGTTATTATTATTAATATTATTAATAATATTATTATTATATGTTATTCAGTGCCGAACTAGGGTTTTTATGGGCTTTAGGCCGAAAAGAGAGAGAGAAAGAGTCCTTAAATAATGTTGCCCTCGCAATATTCAGTCAGTAAATCACGTGATTTTCTTTGAAGTTCATTACTATTTTAATATTTTGGTTTATCAGCAAGGAAAATTTATGGGAAATTTATAATTAAGCAGGTTATAATAACGTTTAAACTTAAATATCAGGCCTCTGCCGGGCGTACTTGGTCCATCCGTAAATCCAGTACTGCTGTTATTCTATTGATCCGGGAATGGATTCTTTAGATCTCAATTATTATTTATTAATACTCAGTTATTATTTATTAATACTCAGTTATTATTTATCAATACTCAGTTATTATTTATTAATACTCAGTTATTATTTATCAATACTCAGTTATTATTTATCAATACTCAGTTATTATTTATTAATACTCAGTTATTATTTATTAGTAGTTATTATTTTTAGATCAGTTATTCTTTAGATCTCAGTCATAAGATTAGGGCTTCAAACTTTTTTGACATACAGTCCCCTTCACTACTCATAAATTGTCGAAGCCTCCAAAATGTACAAATAAAATTTCATAAATCTTTTCATATAACACATTATATGAAATGTTCGTTAACGCCGCGACGCCCTTGCAGGACCGTGGCTAGGGGATAACATGAAAGGGGGTACAATCGGCTGAAATAATTCAAAGGGGAAAGTATGTTCGTGGCTAGGGGCGTAATCTGGACAATTCTGCAGCGGTGCAAGATCATCTACGGTGCTGCACCCTTGACCGAAACCTGCGAAGCCCCAAGGAACCCCGATACACAGTTCGAAACCCCTGCCCTAGGTGATAAAGTGTTCCTCGGTAAACTCTAGATCCTGGCGTAGCAGCATCATAGTTGGCCTTGCGCCATATACCATGTTTGGCGCAATATAACCTAGAACCTCTCACAAACGAATAAAAAACAATTCTTGCGCCATAAAGCAAAACAAATTAAATAATTGACTTTTAACCTAACTGAATTGTGTTTTTTTATGACGGTGGAGATAAAAAGTATGAGTTACAGTGGCGCAATTAGGGGTGGGGGCTGAAGCCCCTCTGGAACTAGAGACTAGCTTAGGCAGTGGTTAGTCAGTTGAATCTTGTATGGCGTAAGGACAACAAAGGATATGCTGCCTTTGCGCCTTGCAAAAGTTACGCAATTAAAGCGTGTACACTTACTTTATTGTATATAATAAATATATATAGAAATAAAATACAGGGTACCAGGGAGGAATTACACAAAATGGTTAAACACTGGTAAAATAGCAATGAAAAAGATCACTCAAGCTTTCGGACGCATCAGCAGCAGTCCTTCATCAGGAATAACTCCTTATGGATTCCTTTGGTTCCTTTGCTTCATCCCAAAGCGCCAGTTCTGCTTTAAAGTGGCCCACTGGGTGCTCACATCCGAAGCATTCGGGCTTCAGTCATGCAGTGTGGTTGGGGGGGGGGATCGCCGGGGTCATGACCCATCCCAAAAATATATTTTTTCACTGTAAAAATTCCAACTTTCATGAAAAATGAAGGGTGTTATTCCAAGACTATGGCAAATTCTGTCCTTGACTCCCCCCAAAATGAAAGCCTGTGTCCGCCTCTGTCATTGCTTTATCGGTATTTTTCTTCTCCTGAGAAGCTATTACCATGGTGTTGGTACACTGTATTTAATATTACACCGTAGAACATTGGAACAGAAAAAATTTTAATATCAAAACGAACTACTGTCATTCATTCCTTTTTAAAAGTTATAAATTGTATGGCTTGCAATTAATATTCAAATTATCAACCCATATTTTTTTAAGTTTATGTTTTGCAATACGGGCATGTCATTTCAATTATTTGCCATTTCATTTAATATTTAGCGCCCCTTAAAAAGCGATTTTACAGAAATGGAGATAAAAAGACCACTCCTGTAAAATCGCTTTTTCACGGAATCGACGGTGATCGCCTTAGGGAGGTTTTACTGTATATAATAATATATTTTTTTTCAAGTTGAAATAAAGATTACCACCTGGTGAGAATCATCGAAATCCGATTATCTCGTTTGAACAAGCCAACTTGATTTATACATTTGTGATGAAATCTATCGATTGTCTTAAATATCGATTCTTCAATCAGACATGCAGTAAAACCCCGATTATTGCGGTTAATTGTGGCAACAAAACCGCATAATCGCAGTAACCGAAACCGCGATAATCGGGACCATTGGCGTAGCAGGGATGTTGATGGGGCTGTAATCCCCCCACCCCATTGCAATGAAATTTTGTATATTTAACATAGGAATATGAGTTGTAGCTCTATAACTCCCCCCCCATTAAGCCTATAACCCCCTTACAAACTTTCTACGTACGCCTATGATCAGGATATACAGTACATGAAAAATGGGCTATTTTTGCCAAGGCTTCGGAAATTATAACGCTTTTAACCCTCTGACCGCTCAATTTTTTTTTTATCAAAATTGCTTTAAAAATTTCATATTTTTTTATTATATATTTCAAATCTACATGTAATTGAGAGTTAAAATATGTAGCATATTTTTGTAACCAAAGATGATGAGAGATGAAAGATGGAAAAATTTCATACCCGCGAAAATTGCGGGTTGGGAAAATTTCGTTACTTCCATGATGCCCGCGGAAATCGCGGGATAAGCAGTCAGAGTTAAATGAAAAAATAAATGAAGGTAATGATGCCAAACCATTGTTTTAAAGATTATGTTTATAAAGTTACTAACATTTAAGTAATGTGTATTGACTTATAAATCAAATTGTAAGTAATGTTACACGATGCTACTTATAAACAAAACAAACTAGGTATTTACAGTACTGCTACTGTATACATATGCATATTGTACTGCACTTATTATTAATGCTTATTGTATAAAAAAATACTTCAAAAGATTTATTTGCTGTACATTTTTCTTCTTCCCTTCGTACATCATTTTATAACAACGAATTGAATTGTCCATTTTTTCACGCAACTTCGAAGAACGTTCAAGGTTAGTATCTGCATCCATAATCTTCTGCTTAAAAATTTCCCCAATAAGAAATACTTCTTCGTTATCGTTTCCACTTCTTCATCTTCTCAGCATCGTGCACTTAAATCGGATATTTAAATGCTGCGACAGCCTCGTTGGAGACGTTTCTGGCATTGGGGCGGAGGGCGTCCGGGAAAGTCTTATTAAACTTGGGCAAACGATGGTATACATGATACAAGTTCGTTCAGACGGAATCGTGCACTGTCGGATAACAAATCCAAGGTGTGTCGTAATCACACACCTTGGACTTGGCTCTTGAAGGGAATTAGACAATTTTAACTCTTCCTAGAACGACTATAGTTTAGTCCAACGGAACAGCATCATACAATATGAATGTGGTTGTACTGCAGTTGACGCATCCCAGTAACATTACAGTTCGACTGCAGATTCGTCCCACTTCTTTGAACCAATAGATATGGCAATACGTGGCACGATAACAAACTCAAAATATAGCGATGGGCAGTGGCAGATTTAGGGATCGACCGCTTGAATGAAAATGTAACATTGAAAAGATACAAGGTAAAGGTCCAATGAGGTATCATTTTCAAAAATCAAGTCATTAATTGCACCCCTTGAAGGATTTCTAAATCCGCCTCTGGCCATGGAGTGATCGCTCTCTCCCCAACTTGAGTTGGGATTATACCATAGGAAACGAAAAGTGCTGGACACTTGGTTAAAACTAGGAATAGGACATAAATCGCTTCCTCCCCCACGCCCTAAACGACTTCTAGATCCGCAGCTGGAATCATGTTATATTATGGTGTTTTCACACACTACTTTTGTGGTTAATGTCGTAATCAGTCGGGCGTCATCATTCAGTTACAGTTGGCGATGGCATTGAGACCACGTTTTCGGCATTGTTCATGGGAGTTCATGAGGAGAGGAGAAATAAACTTGAGCCATCCCGCCCAGCCGTAGTTTAAAAAATCTGATTTGTTCAATTATACTATGAATTTTAAAACATGGTACTTTTTATCTCATTTATGTGTTTGTATCTATATATTTTAAAATACAGCATTGGCCTGCTCAGCCTAAGCTGGAGGCAGACGTGAGCAAAATTGACCAAGGAAAATAAGAATGGTATGAACAATATTATAATCACAACCAAATATATCAAACATGTGATAGCTTTTGAACGAATACAGTCAATAATGAGGCACAGACTATTTCTGGGTCCAGGGAATTCCTGTCTCAGATAGTATTTGGAAAAAATAAACTAAATTTGTAGGAGTCTGTTCTGGCAAAGATAGGAAGCAATTTGAAGGAATGGTCATTGGTCAAGACAGTCTTAAGTGTAAGAGGCGGAAGTAAGTATTGGGTTATTGAAGAGAGAGAGAGGTGTTAGATTATGGTACATTTTAAAAAGAAGTGTTAGACGATGATTTTTTGCGGTTAGTAGCTAAGGGGAGAAGTCCAAGATCTTGTTTAAGCGATGATTTTGATGGACATGGTGACCAAGAATTGCAGATGAATCGGGTAGCTAAATTTTGGATGGATTCAAGTTTGGAGATGTTATTTATTTGATGAGGGTCCCAAATCTCATTTCCACATGACAAGATTGGCAAGATAAAACTTTTATAGCACAGGAGACGGATTCGAGTTGTAGAATAAGTTGTCTTCGGAGACAGTAGAGTTTAGATCTGGCCTTATTTATAATTGTGGCAATATGTAAATTCCAACAAAGATCAGAAGTAAAAGTGAGACCAAGATATTTAAATGATTCAACAAGGGTGATCGAAATGGTGTCACGAATATAAGTGAAAAGTGATGGATTTCGTTTACGGTGAACGCGTAAGAGGGCCGATTTAGAAGGGTTAAGAGGTAAGGATCAAGACCTAGGCCAATCAGAAATGATATTTAAATTAAATTGGAGGTGAACATAATCAGCGGAGGGATGTAATTTTAGACTATATGTCACAGTGTATATAGCACATTGCAATAGGTCCTAACCTTATAAACTCAAGTGCTAATCATCCGGATGGGTTTCTAATAATCACAAAGTATACTCGCTAATCAACAGTTTATTCCTTCCCCAAAAACGGAGTTGAGTACAAATACCAATATCTGACAGACAACGAATAATAAATCCTTGCAGTACAAGGATTCTTCAAGCACATAACTCGATCAGCTCTAATTAACTCTGCTCGCAACACAGCTATGAAGGCAACATCACAAAATTGGGGAACGGAACAACACGGCCTCCGGCGTCCGGACTCAGGAGCTATTGAAATAGTTAAACTCAAATTAACACAGGAATTGGCAGCATCTCATTCAGACAATAAACGCGACTATTTATAACCGAAAATAACACGTACTCGGATTTTACAATCCGACCACGTAGCTTCTGGCGTGCATTAAGACAAACGTAAGGAACAGTCTCGTAATTTCACACCTTGGACTTGGCTCTTGAAGGGAATTAGCCAATTTTAACTCTTCCTAAAACGACTACAGTTTAGTCCAACGGAACAACATCATACAATAATATGAACGTGGTTGTACTATAGTTGACGCATCCCAGCAATGTTATTACAGTTCGACTGCAGATTAGTTCCATTTCGTTGAACTAAGAGATATGGCACGATAACAAACTCAATATAATATTACATCAAATATATCAATACGTTATAGTAATACAATTCTGGCACGACCTAATGTTAAACTAAAGTGCTCCACATCCTCGCTCTCAATTACTAGGTTAAGCCAAAGGATACCAAATTATACGCTCATAGGTTATCATTACACAATAAAACTTAAACGTAAGATATTTACAAGCGTTAGAATTAATAGTAAGTATTGCACAAATTTCACTACGTAGAAATTGTATTTCTCAGATACCCACAATCCTTCTTCTACCCATCGGAAATAACTAAAACTCTTATATACAAATAAATATGCATAAAAGCACTTATCGGACAAAATCCCCAGTGCGAAGTGAGTAGTTGTCAAACCTCCAAACGACGTGTTAAGGCAGCAAACCAGGGACAGGAAATCCAACGGGACGAATGCAACTCGAACATCAGGCAACGTTCCTTCGGGAATTCTTAGATTAATTCAATCCAGGACGATACATTCCTTGTTTCACATCAACCACGACTTGGACGGAATAACGCTGCCATGAAGATGCCGGATTAGCTCAACATGTGACTTCTTCGCTGAACGTAGCAACGCAGGTTAATGCGAGAAAATGCCTGTGGCCTCGGCTATTTCATCTTCACTCATTACTATGGAAGCCCACACATCGGCTCCAACAGTCGGGTGACTTTGCTCCGCCCGGAAGTATCTTTTAACTGCAACTTTTAACAATGCAACTGCTGCTTTTAACAATAATGAGTACTAGTGTATTCACAACTATGACAGAGCGAAGGCTTTAAGTAACAAAAACAGGGACACTCATGGCCCAGTTGGCTTCATTTCTAACTTTACATCAACGGTAACACTACAGTCCGTTATAAGTCATCACTAATTGCCAAGCAGTATCAATTATTTTTTATAGTATTTTAGTATCTTGTATATTTACTAAAATGTTTGACAGCCTTTAGAAGAAGGTAATAATTTTTCTCAGCACCCCCCCACCCCCAGAACTATTCAAATTGGCGCCACTGGTAGTATTGCCTGTTATTTGTAAAAAATTGTTTTAAACGTGGAAAAAGATCGTCGCTTCGTAGAGATCTCAATTTTTGTGAACGGTCCATCTCGGTCGTTAATTCTGGTTGTGTTGTGGACACGTTTGAAATAACGTGATTAAAAAAAATAACCCCCTTTAATTTAACATTTTTCAACTAATTGAATAAACTGACATTTTTTCGACTATGGATATTTAAAATGTGTAAGTATTGATATTATAATTGAATTTTAAACTACAAAATGTGAGAAAAAGATGTACACCAAACTTTCGTTTTGTTATGAGTAAATATTAAGTTTTAACCTTTTAATTACGAGAAATATATCTATCGAGAGGCGCTTAAAATGTGGACTGAGACACCTTTGACTAATCTCTGTTCGAGAATATTTCTAATTGCCCAGAATACTGCAGTATGGTGCAATATGCAAATGTTTATTAAAGTTATTGATTTAAAACCAATTCTTGGTCACCCATGACTTGAATATTCACTTTGAAATTTTAATGTAATTTAAAATTGGTTTTATAGAAACATGGAATACGTGTATATCTGGCATATAAAGACTTATTTAGTAATTTAGTTGTGTAATGCGAGAAAAGAAATTCGGCACTATATTTTTAATTTTATTATATAATACAATATAATAAATGTATAAGTTTCATGAATTAACATAAGAAAAAGTGCAATGAGGCACCATGTGTACACATATACTATTTTTACTATTATACAGAAACACTAGTTCAAAAGAACGAATCGAAAATACGTATTGGTCTTAAAAGAATCGTTCACAAAAGTAACGATTTTGCCCATCCTGACAAAAAACATCGGACACTTTTGACCGAACGTGCTAGCACGTCAGTTTAGAATTCCTGCAACGTCTTAATTTGAATTTATACTTTTTCTCTTCCCCTGCGTTATAAACGATATCTTTTTAAAATCATAGTAGCCTATAGTAATGCACCCTAGAGTTTTATATATTATTTTGACAGTAAAAAGTATTAAACGTTTCCGTTTTTTTCACCTAATTTGTACTCAATGTAAACCTCTTGAAAACCGGCCATCACACTCAAGGGTGGATACAGAAATGTTTCAAACCGCAACCAAGCGCCCGTTATTTTTGCTTTGGCTTTATGGCCTGTACACGCTAATGGCTAAAAATAATAAAATGAGGCCAGTATTCAATCGCGCAACGAAAAGCAAAGCGTTCGGCGTGGGTCGACGTCCTACCCAGTTGCCCTTGGTGCGCAGTTTTATCACCTTTTCCAGCTCGCTATTTCGAAAGATGACGATGGATGTGACGCATTGCCTCGTGATTTCTTTTCTAATTGTAAACAACTGCTTATTAAAGTCTGTTCTCTACTCGTCAGAATTTGTTTTTCCTGATCACTGGGGATTCACAATTTTTTTTTAATTGAAATTATTTTTAAAAAATGACGCACAGTACGACACATTTATAACGAGTCCGCATGTAGCGAGTTTTCGGATTTAGCGAAAATGTGGATTTAGTTTGGTATAATATTAAAAAGTACAATATTTTTTTCATCACTTTAAGAGAGCATGTTTTTTGGCACTCCCCTGATTGAACGAGGGAAAACGAGCAATTACGGTGAAAATCGGTTATAACGACCTTCAAGGGACCGTGCAAATTCGGTCGTTATAAACGATATCTTTTTAAAATCATAGTAGCCTATAGTATAATACACTTTTAGAATTTTATAAATTATTTTGATAGTAAAAAGTATTAAACTTTTTGGTTTCAAAATTAAATAAAAATATACTTAATTATAATGAATTTAATTTCCGTTTATATTATGTTATAGCCAAACTAAGTACATAGTACTTTCTTAGTTTTTTAAATTGAAAAAATTGTAGAAAATACTACTAAAGTATATAATGTAGAAAACAAATGTAATAAATAGTATTTATTATATTATACTAATGACTTCCGAACAGTGCCGGTTTATGGGTTTTATGGGCCCTATACTTAAAAAATAAAATAGGCCTCTAAAGAATATGACCCTCGTGATATTCAATTAATAAATCACGTGGCTTTTTTTAACGGTTCGTTATCTTCAATATTCAGGTTTAGCAGTAATAAAAATTTCTCGGACATTTGTAAATAAACAAGATTAGAATAACGCTTAAATTTTGATAACTAATTTTAAATTTTAATAACTAACCTACGTGGTTCTGCTTTATGACTGTCAAGTCGCGTCGTTATATCCGATACGAATTTCCCTACTTAGAATCTACGTAGACTACAAAATCGCCGTCGTTATAGCAGGTTTCGTCGTTATATACGATGTCGTTATAACCGATATATTTAGTATGGAGTAGAATAGCAAACCAAACTTCTTGTAAAAATTCCGTCGTTATATGCGGTTGGTCGTTATAACCAGCATCGTTATGTGTGATTTTCACTGTGTCTTGATATCTAAAGAAAAACCAGTGATCTGCTTATTAACCCTTACCCTGCTTATCACAAAAAAAAAAAGAAAAAAAAAAGAGGAGAATTTCCTTTACAAAAATGTGAACAGTGGGGTGGGGGCGATCGCCCTCCCCTTCAAGAGGAATTATATCATGGGAAAAAGAAATGAAAAGTGCAGGACATTTGGCTAAAAATAAGAATCAGAAGCAAATCGCACCCCCACCCTTGAAAGATTTCTGGATCCACCATTGGGGTTTACGTGTTCAAGCCCGCCCCCATCCCCCGCTTTACACTGGCTATAAAAGTGCATTAGTTTCTCTAAAGCCGTATCACGTGATCGTCTTTAAAGTTATTTGAACCCAAATAACTTTCAATTTGCTACACTGCTGCCTAGTGGCGTAGGAGAGGAGGTCCACAGAGTATACATAATTGTGAACAACTAATAATTTTCATACATCAAACTGCTTGGAAGGAACATACACTGACTCAATGAAGTTTGAAGCAAAAAGTCTAGCTAGCGTAATTTTTTATATAAATCTGAAGTTGAATGAGAGATTAATTCTTTCATATGTTTTATTCACGTTTTTTAAATTATTCAACAATTATCCAAATTTTTTTAAATTAAAGATGCTCAAGTATGTGTATGTATATATATATCATATTCAACCATTATCTATCCACTGCTGGATGAAGGTCTCTCCAAATGCTTTCCACACAAGTCTATCCTGGGCCATTCGTTTCCACGTCACCCCAACCTCTTTTCTTATTTCATCCACCCATCTAGTTTGAGGACGTTTTCTAGGTCTTCGGTGGTCTCTTGGAATCCAGTTCAGAATTTCTGTTGTCCATCGTTGATCAGTTCTTCTTGCAATATGCCCAGCCCATCGCCATTTCAGCCCTTTTACTTTAACAATGATGTCCTCTACTCTAGTTTGCTCTCTCACCCAAGTGTTTCTTTTTCGATCTCTCCTAGTTATTCCAAGCATGCACCTCTCCATGCTCCTTTGCGTTGTCTGTAACTTTCGTATTGCTCCAACTGTTAGACTCCATGTCTCTGATCCATAAGAGAGGACTGGCAATACACACTGGTTGAAGACCTTTCTTTTTAGACACAAAGGCAATTTCCCCTTCAGGATAAAACTGTTTCTTCCAAATGCACTCCAGCCAAGTTTAATACGTCTGTTGAGTTCTTTCATAATGTTGCCATCCATTGAAATCAGCTGGCCAAGGTAAATATATGAATCAGCAATTTCTAGCTCAATGTTGTCAACTTGTATTTTTGTTTCCTCTACGAAATTATTGAACATGATCTTAGTTTTTTGTAGGTTCATCTTGAGTCCAACTTCTTTACTTCTAGTTGAGAGCTCCTGTACCATGTCTTGGAGTTCTGATGGGTTCGTTGAAAAAATAACAATGTCATCAGCAAACCGCAGATGATTTAAATATTCACCATTTATTTTTATTC
>QLNU02015003.1:122097413-122112476 GCA_006491805.2 Dysdera silvatica | reverse complement strand
CACTCTTAGCAATAGGAAATGTATACATATATAAGCCTCTATGTTTAGAAAGAACGATACTTATCCTAGAACTTTAGGTTACTTCGAATCCATCCCTCTTTATAAAATTTATCCACTTCTTTGGTAGTTCTACATCATGGGGAAAATGAAACACAGACACACGTGGGCCGTTGCTACGGAAATTGCTGCGGAAACCAGGAGCTGAGCAACGACATGGCATTGCTTTTCCAACACTTCCGCGGACAGAAAAATACTCAAACAAAAGCATACAACACACCAATGAAAAAATTTTACAGTAAATTGCAGCAAAAGTATTCAAAACACTCTTCACGCGATCACAACACAACGCGAAATACGAACTATAGAATCGGCCATGTTGGGACTTACGGTTTTCAGTGTGTAGACTTTCAATATAGGGGGCGCTACCCTAGGCAGGTGCGCCCTTATGGGTGATAGGATTCGCGCCTCCGAATAGACATGGACTTGCGCCCTCCGAAGACTCAGTCTGTCCCTGTGCCAAAATACAAAATGTTTCTTAATACTTTTATAGGTATTTTTCTATTTACCAATATGCCAGCTGTTCTAATACGATCCTTAAATACCGTCGGAGGTTAACCTTCTGACTGACGGGCAACATGAAAGTAACAAAATTTTCTCATCCCACGATTTTCGCGGGTATGCAATTTTCTATCTCTTATCATCTTTGGTTACAAAAATGTGCTACATATTTTAACTCTTAAATACATGTAGATTTGAATTATGTAATAAAAAAGATACGCAGTTTTGGAAGCGATTTTGATAAAAATATATAAATGAAATTGAGAGAGGGTTAATAAAACATCTAATTTTTTGCGTAATTACAAACCAGTTATCTGTAGACAAGTTCAAATTTCAGTGACACCCAGTTCAGCGTTCCAACAGCATTGTTGACTTTAGATTAGAGATCAGAGTATTCTCAGTTGTCATTCCATACTCAAGATTAGATTAGTTGTTTATCACTTTTATTTTTTTAATTAGTTTCATCACTTTTATCTTTTTAATTAGTTTTATCACTTTTACCTTTCGTAATTTATGCTGTGTGTTCGTGGCCTTTTCCCCACGATGCGTGAATTGTGAAGCTATTAATATTTTTTTCTACCGACGTGGTGTATTCGCATATTAACTCAGTTACATTCTCTTCCACGTACAGTCATTTCTCCAATTAATGACCTCCAAGGCAAGGGCGGATCCAGAAATCTTTCAAGGGTGATGGAGACGATTTATCTCTGATTCTTTTAGCTGAGCGTCCGGTGCTACTTTAATTTCGTCATGATATATATATGATCCCACAAGAGAGAGATGGAGTGGATCGCCCAATCGCCCCCCACACCACACACACACACACTTGGACCCGTCCTTGTTCCAAAGGAAGGTGGAAAATCGCCGTTAAACAAAAGAAGACCTTAATAGGAATAAGTATAATTCTGTAAAGCACAGGCGTAACTGGAGGGTAGGCAAAAAAAACAAGACTTAAAATTGTATGGGGAGAAAGTACGATTTTGCCTCATTTCTAAAAAAACTGGAGGGCAAATGCTCCCCCTTGCCTTCGCCAGATGACGCTTATGCTATAAAATATTCGTCGGGATCGCAAAATATAGTCGTTAATTAGAAACAACATTACGGAGAGAAATTACTGCACTACCGTGAGTTCTGTACGTTATCACATTCTGTACGTTATTCTGTACGTATTCACAGTATAAATTTTTATAGCTTATTTTTTTTTAATCCAGGACCAGTACGTTATGTAAGCGCGACAAGAACTATGAGGAAGCCCATTAAAGAGGGACCTGTTATATGCAGGGCTGGATTAAAGTTTTTATGGGCCCTGGGATGGAAGGATAGAGTGGACCCCTAGGGAATGGGGGCCTCGCGATGTTTAATTCATACACTGCGAGTTTTTATTTGAAGTTCATAAGTAATGAGAATTTTCCAGACATCCGTAAATAAACAGAAGTAAAATAACGTTTAAATTTAAATAACACCAGGGCCCCAGGCCTATACGTAAATCGGGAGCTATTTATATGTACAAAGAAGCCTCTCTTAACAATCACTCCTGAGATACGGTCACCCCGCTTTTACGGTCACATAAAAATTCCCCGGCAGAAACTGATTTACAATAATGTATTTCAAACCCTTGCTTAGCGGTCACCCTCAGATACGGACGCAAACACTCTTTTCATGATTCATTTCATTAGAACAGAACTCCTCTACGGAAAGACCAACTTCGACAGACAAAATTTGTATGGAAAAATTGAATTTCGCCCTTAACAACGTTACTCACAACAAGAAACTAAGGATAAACAGGATAAGAGCTAAGAAGTTCCCCTCCCATTCAGGGCCGTAGCTAGGGGGGGTAGCGTGGAAATCCCACGCCAGGGACGCAGGCGAGGAAAAGTATAAACTCGACTGAAATAACTCATAAAGGAAAACATGTCCGTGGTTAGCGCAGCGAGATCTGGACGGTTCGGCCAGGGCGCAAAGTCATCTAATTAGGGTGCATCTAATTCATCATCTAATTAGGGTGCTGTTCCCATTAACAAAAAGTGACAATTAATTCGGATTCACCGATTCAAATGAATAATGCTTAACGAAGGCTTTAGTACTAAAACATAGAGTGATACACCACGACACTAATAAACAATTATCAACACAAAATTACAGTAGTTCAAATTATTGTTTACTTAACTTGCACAGTAAACGTAACGACGGGAAAATGGTGAATTTAATCTCACAATTAAAAATATATTTCGAAGGAGAAGGATTGGTAAATAAAACCCCACCGAACAGCTACTGATCTATTTTTTTCCAAGACAAATAAATTTTAATATTTAAGGTTTTGTTGTAAATTTACTTGTTATATTCAACAAATGCTTATGTTCGTTATTTTAAACTTGTCTTATGTGCTTTAAAGTACGTTTGTAAACTAGTACGTTTGTAAGTTTGTAAATTAGGAACCAAGAAGGTGAGACTTCAAAATTCACATGGAAATTAGGAACCGAATATTGCCCTGGAATTTTCAGGCGGGGTTTGAGGTTTTCTTGGGGTTGTATGCCAATAAAATTGCGTTTATATGAGGTTACCTTCATGCATCCATCCATCCCTTCCTTCCATCCACCCAGACGCCGATATTTCACCAATTTACCAGTAGCCCCCAATGCCTTTTCTTAGCTCAAAAAGACGCACGTAGAATCAGATGAAATCGAAATGATTTACCGGAATTTTTGTACGTCCCCTTTAATATTTCCGATCAGGGTGCGGCAGTTTTTCCTAATTTACAGCTGCATCTTACTCACAGGTGTTATCAAGGGTTATTTTGGTTCCCAATTTACTAACAGCCAAAAATACGTAAGTTTCAAAATGAAGTATTTAAATGATTGAAATATATTTCAGCTACTTCAGAATGACCTTTTTACAGCCAAAATTTTCACTGGATGAGTGAAAGCCAATGAGATGTTTAACTGTATGTAAGAGAAAGAGTGAGTCTTCTATGAATGTATACTCACCAATGTGCGCGTTTCTCTACACATGTAGTACCAATAGATAAGAAAATAATTCCACACAATAATAATTGAAATAATTTATTTAAATAAATATTAAAAAATTTATAAAACAATGAACGCAACATAAAACTATATACATCGATATGTACAGGGCTTAATTTCTAACAAAAAAAGTGCAGTAGCCCTAATATTATTAAAAATCGATTAAAAAATCGAATGGCTGCAAAAGAATCGATAAATCATATCAATTGTTTATGTCCATTTTTCTGGACAACAAAGTTTATGACTTTAATCAAAAATTCATTCTTTTTTCATGACAGTGTCTATTTAGGGGTTCCGGCTAATATTTAAATAATCGCCAAAAATGAAGAAGTACCGGAGCCAGGCTCCGCTGGGCTCCCGCCCAATTTTAGCCCTGGATATATAATAAATACAATGTATCATACTATAACAAGTAACACAGACGACTACAATTCTTGGAATTACACAAGATGGTCCACAATACTAAATCCAGCTAACAGCAACACACACTACTTGAAATTTAAAGATGTTTTATTTGCTTTAGGGCGCAAGGATTAGGCTGCGCCGAATTTAAAATTGTATTCATGCATTAATTGTTCGTGTTTGATGGCGCAAGGATAGTCACTATCGTGATGCGATCGCACCCATGGGCGGCCCGAGCATACCTCCATTGTGGGAGGAAAAGCACAAATTTTTGATTTTCCAACTGCCCAAAAGCATTGAAAACGATATATATATATCATCATCATCATATTCAACCATTATCTATCCACTGCTGGATGAAGGTCTCTCCAAATGCTTTCCACACAAGTCTATCCTGAGCAATTCGCTTCCACGTCACCCCAACCTGTTTTCTTATTTCATCCACCCATCTAGTTTGAGGACGTTTTCTAGGTCTTCGGTGGTCTCTTGGAATCCAGTTCAGAATTTCTGTTGTCCATCGTTGATCAGTTCTTCTTGCGATATGCCCAGCCCATCGCCATTTCAGTCTTTTTACTTTAACAATAATATCCTCTACTCTAGTTTGCTCTCTCACCCAAGTGTTTCTTTTTCGATCTCTCCTAGTTATTCCAAGCATGCACCTCTCCATGCTCCTTTGGGTTGTCTGTAACTTTCGTATTGCTGCAATTGTTAGACTCCATGTCTCTGATCCATAAGAGAGGACTGGCAATACACACTGGTTGAAGACCTTTCTTTTTAGACACAAGGTCTGTTAAATAAACTGTTAAATAAACACAAAATCCATAGTAACAGACATTGAAAGCGTTTTATGACCCGAAAAGGAACTATTTGAAACTTTTGTCTGCCCGCTGTACAGACACTTCTCACTTTGGTTTTACGGCTCAAAGACTACAATGGTCATGCTGCGCCGGGACCTACTGTTTTCCGAGGAATCCGAACCTCTTATGGCCTAGGGAACCAAACCCCGGACTACAGTGAGCAGTGCGATCTTTATGAGATCTCTGAGTAAGCGTTCTTTGCACTGCTGGGAGTCGAACACGGATTAGCCGCGCAATAGGAGAACGCGTTATCACGCTGCGCCACTGCAGAGCCTGTACAGACAGATCCTCCAGTTTCATGGCAAGTTTAAGAGCCCAACACTATATCTGTTGCAAATTGGATTAGAAAAAAATCGGTCTTTTTCTCAAGAAACTCTGGATTTTGCCAACGTCAAAAAAAATTCCCATTGTCTAAAAGTGAAAAGTTTAAAAAAAAAATTGCACCTTTTTTTCCCGAACAAATCTAAATTTTTGCCGAGTTGGCAATTGGAATTACATGAGTTTCCACCTACCCAATGAATTAATTATTCATCCCATTTTTTTTTCTGAGCTAAACCAGATTTTCTCAATTTGGAACTTGATTTTTCCGATTTGGGGGGAGAGAATCCACCTTCCCCCCCATAAGGCCGATCTTGATTGCACCCTTAGCTTTAGAAGAGATCACAACCTTTGTCGCTTAATCATCATGAAAACATTGAAATGCATGAATTCGTTGTACTGTACAGAGAATTAATACTAAATTCCAGATTATTAAAACGCATTTAAGACCAATTTTTCACGTCAAAAAATTTAATTTTTGATTCTTATGACACTACAAGTACTTCTACTCATCAGTATTTGTAGACTAGTTATCAAGTTTTATCGCAATAAGATTTCAATTGTCATCCGTGATTTGTATCCACGATATCGCGATCAATGCTATGTAATTCTTAAGCCAGTTAACATTGATAACTTATCGATATGCGACAATGCAGATAACATTAATCATAAATAATTGATAATTTTGCTGAAGAAAGAATAAGGAACAATATTTTGAATATAAATTTAATTATCGACGAAAGTTCTAAATTATTGTTTAATTTTTAAAAATTTTTGAAAGGTACGCAGGATGTTTTTTGAGTCGAATACATCTGAAACATACCTTTCAATATTTAAAATCGGATAATTTCTAAGGATCCTCATCTTTTTTGAAATACTTAGTAAACGCTGATCACAATAAACCTTTACTTGAGTGAGGAAATGTATTACATTTGATGACCATGCATTTAATGCGGTAAGTATTTTTCGATGAAAATTAAATGAACATAAATACTTCAATAAAGAGCAAGCAATTATAGATAATTTGTTGAGCATCTACATATAAAACTTCGGTGTTTTAAAAAAATTTACTAAAGTAAGTTTCTTTGTTCATTGCGAAAATGATTGAAATGCTGGGATATTATTTAAGCGTGACATAACTCTGAAGGCAGATAGTGGAATTCATTTAACGCATTATGTCTATCGTTACTAGATTGACAACTTTCAAGGAATATTCGACTATTATAGTTATGAATGCTTTTACGCATGATTTTTGCATTAAGCCAGCATGGGACATGGCTCTGTTCGGCGCAGTGTTAGACAAGAAGTGAACTAAAATCTTGAGTCCTAAATTTGTTTTTAATGGCCTCGTAGTTTAGTTTTGAAGTTTCTTTTAGTTTGGCCATAATATTTGTCGACGCACTTATTGCAAGGTATTGAACAAATAATCCCGGTGGTTTGATCTGCTGGAGCTGGGGTTTTTAGATGTGGGGGGCGATGTTAGCCTGGTTTGTAGAAAACTGAAATTTTGGTTTCTGAGAATCTTGGCGATGCGTTCAGAAATGCCTTAGTAACAAGGGTCACAATTTCTCTTCTTTCTTTTCTACCGGTGTGAAGGGAACATAGAGTGTAGAAAGGTTGGAAACTGAGTTTTTATAATTTTTTTTTTTGGTACCTATTTTGAAGAAGTTGGGTGTGGATATATTTGAGTTCTGTACTAAGCTTGTCTTGAGTGTGGCAATAGTTCGTTTTCAAAGTTTGAAATTTTAAATTCCAGAATGGATTTAGCGAGCATTTTCATTGGCCCCAGGCTCCTCAGTATATGTACATAGTTCGTACTGCGAAGTACGGTTTTAGTTCATATTACAGGGGGCACGGGAAAAAACATTGTATAGGGGGCCCCATGAAACCTTAATCCGATCCTGTCAGAGCCGCTAAAACAAAGTAAAAATGCAAAGAAATCAGTTTTAGTATCCGTTATACATACTTTCGACAGGGTATTTGGCCAATTGACCTTCTTTCGTGCTGCATCATACTTCCCAGACTGCCCATACAGCTTATAAATAGTGGTGCATGTTTTATTAGCCAAATGCGTTAGCATTAGTAGATTATATGTATATATAAGGTAGTCTCGAACTCTGACAAAATAAGAAGGGTGATAAAGGACGTCAAATAAGCCATATTTGGTGAAATCTCTATGTCCGCAAACGAGCCAGTTTGGCTGTAGAACGAAGCTACTGTTTCACAGTCACAAAAGTCAACAGACGGGAATCCTCCTTGTTGGTCAAAGACGTCTCAGCGCCAGGTAAGTGTCGGTATTAACGTTCCTACCAACAATCAGTAGAACGTTGTTCAAGAGTTTGGCGCAGTATAGCCCAGATGCTCTTGCGCCATAAAAAAGCCAAACAATCAAGAGTATGGATGATGAGGGAGGACTCCTACTCCACGGTAATCTTTAGTAAAAGGCGAAAGATTAGCACGAAGGCTGATAAGTCCAGGTCGTTGCTACGTAGGCGATTACGGCAATAAAAACAATTTTAATATATAAATGAAATGATTCACCTAATAATACAGCAGAGACAAAGAAATCCGGAATTCCGTTTTCTGATTTTGATCTGTGTTACGATGTAGTGAAAATAAGCATAAAACTTTTTGACCACACTGAAAAGTATCTGTGAACTGCCAAGTATGAGCAGCAAGTGAAGGACATCAAAATAAACAATTTTTGTTGAGTTATTTTTTTTCCCTAAAATCAGCCATTTGGGCACTACAGCGAATATAGTGTTCGCATTCACTCCGTTCAAGGTTTTCACAAATGGCTACAATGCACCATTTTAAAAATTTTTCAAATTGTTTAATGTGAACAGACATCGGGCTCTCTCCAGCGATTTTTTAAAATCAGTCAAATTCGCCAGAATTGTATGTGTAGAATCCATGGTCGCAAATGAAGAAGCGGATTCTACACATACAATTCTGGTGAATTTAACTGATTTTAGAAAGTTGCCTGAGTGAGCCTGACGTCCGTTGACATTAAATAATTTGAAAATTTCTTGAAATGGCGCATTGTAGCCATTTGTGAAAACCTTGAATGTGGTGGATGCAAATACTAAATTCACTGTAGTGCCCGAACGGCTAATTTTAGACAAAAAGGCACTGAATAAAAATTGTTTATTTTGATGTCCTTCACCTGTTGCTCATACTTGGCAGTTCACATATTTTTCAGTGTGGTCAAAAAGTTAGTTTATACTTATTTTCACTACATGATAACACAGATCAGGATCAGAAAAGGGAATTCCGAATTTTTTTTTTTTGTCTACTGATGTGTTATGAGGCCAATCACTTCATTCATTTATGCATTAAAATTTTTAACATTATTGCCGTAATCGCCAACGTAGCAACGTGGTGGACGTAAACAGTAGTTACGCTCTACAGCCAAACTAGCTCGTTTGCGGACATGGAGATTTCGCTAAATATGGCTTATTTGGCGATATGGTTTATTTGACGCTAGATCACCGGTTACAGTCTAACCTCGTTATCGCGAACTGTTTCTTGAATCCCCGTCAATTTGTATTGGAAATCCTGTGCTTTTAATTTTTTTTAACGCGAACGGTTAACATGAAATACTGCTTAACACTAACTGATAATCGATGGTTTGGGGAAAATTTCCACCACTTAACACAAACAACATGCGTCTTTTTCCTCTATTCTTTCTTTGAAATAGCGTGTTTCAAGGGTGGTCACAATAATATTCTCACTTAAAGGGGGATACCTTTTGCTCGGATAGCCCTAGAGTAGTGGTCCATAAACTGGGATCTAAGGACCCACAGGGGTCCTCGATGTCCTCACAAGGGGTCCGCGAAAACTTAAAAGTTATTTCGTTTACCTTAAAGATAAAAACTGTTGAAAACATAGAGCCGAAACTAAGAATTCAATTTCCAAATATTAAACCAGACATAACATGGCCTAACTGTGAAATGCGGCATAAGCCCCTCACTTCTCATTAAAAAATTAATTCTATGTTTAGTATTATTATTTTAAAATCAAAACATAATTTAATAAACACATTGCAATATGAGAAATGTGTTCTTATTTAGTTCACTCCCATTTTTCCAAATTTAAAGATACTTGGTAAGTAACTTTAATAAATATTCGGTCATAGGCGTAATCTGACGGGGGCACTTGCCCCCCCCCCAGTTTTATAGAAAAGAGGCAAAATCGTACTTTTTCCCATACAACTTTTTGCCCCCTCGTTACGCCTATGTTTGAAGTATTTTAGGGTTTCAAATCTTAAGTTTTGTGGGTCTGCGGTAAAGAGAATTTTAAGAATCACCGCCGTAGAGCAGGGGTGTAGCAATTCAAAAATTGTGGGCGGGCTCGAGCAGCTTTAAAAAGGATTAAGTGAATCAGCATTAAGGATAATGTATTTTGTTAAACAGCAGGAGAGCTTTAGCCCCTTCCTTTCCCATTGATTCTGCACTAGAGAACTGTCGCGACCACAGCGCTTCCATAATGATAATATACATAAAATGAAGTGCAAATAATGGCAAAATATATATATATATGATAACCACACATGGAATTTGTAACTTACAACTTAATAGTAATAAACTAACCTACAAGTTAATTGCAACTTATTTGTTAGTTATACTACCCAATCCTTTCAAGATAACGTAGATTTTTTTGTCGTCCTTCGAGTTAGAATAAAATTCACCTGCTCCTAAGTTTATAAATTATGTACATAATTTATATTAATAATTATATGGTATTTTATTAATAAAAACAGGATATATGGTACTTAGGTTTGACTTTGAAGAAATTAAAAAATCTCCAACTTTTAACGAAATGTTCTAAACAGGTGAGTTATCTCTATATGCCATCACTAAACCTGATATGGGCATAAACTTAACAAGCCAGGATGTTTTTTAGTCAGCAACTCCTTGCAAATGAACGAAATTGCATAAAAGTATGAGACACAAAAGAGTCATATGTCTCATGCTTCAAGTTATATGCAAAATTAGGATGTAGGTAGGCAAGTGCTACTTCCAGTGTATGAGTGATTGCGACACTTTTGTGGAAACGCAGTGTGGTTTCTTTGGCATTTCTTCGTGAACCTATCATGCTGAAATTCCATAATAAAACACCGGCTTAACTTCAGAAATATGTGAACTTAAGGGTTTTTTTCAGTTACAGGTATGTAGTTAAGTGGGTTAAGGTAACATTAAAAAGGCAAGAAAATTTTTAAAGCTTAGTATTTTATGTTGGTTTGAGTGTACCTAGCTCAACTGCAATTTGAATACAAAACAGCAAATACAGAAAACTTAGACTTAACACAGGCTTTGGAGACAGAATTCACTATTAGTTCGTGTTTTAAAAGTGATAAGAGAAAATAATTTAAATATGATAAAGAAATTTTAAGAAAATTTTTTTTACGTTAGGAACAAGTTTGCCTACATCTAAAGAATTTGCCTGAATCTCCTCAGCAATCCTATACAATGCATATCAAAGTCTGTGAGAACACACTGGATATATCTGCAGTTATTATAGTTATAATTGAGAAAATGAAATCTATAGTAAATAACTTTGAACCTGAGGATACAACCTTGATTCAAATTGCATGTCTGTTCTCTAAGGACAAAACAGAAGGAAATTTGGCATGTCACAAGATCGAACTTAAGCATTTTATTTTAAACTATTAAGGGTTTATGAACATAAGGTATGGAACTCGTCTTGTGGCTACATCTATACAGCAAGCGTGCTAAACAGGCCAAGGGGGAGATGGACACTCTTATTTTTTGCAAAATTAAACTACATTTAGAAAAATAAAAAAATCTGGATTTCAAATGATTTGTATGCTACCTTCCTCACATTCCCTTTCAAAAATGGAGAACGGGGATTCTCTTCCCCCAACTCCCAAATAAAAACAGACAGCACCAAACGGTGTCTTGAACGAAGTTAGTAGAATGAGAATTCTTGAAGGATTTTCACTTTGTTTGTCTAATGATGCTAGTTTTCACTGTTCGTGTCAATTTCGAAGCAAAATTCTTATGAAAATTCAGTTTTTTATTGAAAAACACATAAAATGCCATAAAACAAAATGCTTCAAAAATGCCCTTAAAAATGGAAAAAGGCCCAGAAATACGATTAACATCTGGTTCCTAATAATTAATTACAAGATAATTATTATCAAGTGCAGTAATGAGCTGCTGTAGTGGAACGATCGATATAGGCAATTTAATGACATTTAATATCGATATAGGCAGATAAATTACATTTAATATTGTTATAGACATATACCGCATACATACTGGAATATATTTTTGATAATTGTACATATTGATAAATATTTTAATAATTGCACATATTGATATACAGATAATTGCGTATCATGTTATATACATATATGGATAAAATTGTGCATATTGATACATATATTACATGTATGCATTACAGTCGAACCTCATTAATAGAAATACAGTGACCAAAAAAAAATCACGTTAAAGGCAGTTCACATTACCTGAGAAAAGAATTGCATTAGCTACTGTACAATTTGACGGAGATTCAAGAAACCTGTAAAAGGCAATTTATGTTATACATCAATGAGGTTTGATCGTACTGATGTGTGTGTATGATAAAATTACAAGGTTGAAGTAGCAAATTTTCTCTTTTTCTTCACTCCAGTCTGAAATTTTTAATCTTTCCACAGCACAATTATAAATTACAAGCCATAAAAACACAAATTATGAGTGACGTTTCATTAAAAAGTATAAATGTTGAGCAATTCTGAAATGAACATTTAACATATATATTACAATTTAATTTTTGATACAATTAAAAAAACGAAAACAAGTACAGTAGACCCTGCCTAAAGTGGCCACCTTTATTTAGGACTGGGTTGCAATGGTCACCATATATAACAGACTTTGGTATGGCATGACCAAGTCCTTACCAATATACTCTCTCCATACCAATATCTACTCTCTTATAAAAAGTGGTCACTTTATTTAAGTCGTCAATTCACAAAGGTGGTCACTTTATCAGATTCCACTGCATATACAATTCTATATTTTAAAATTATACAATAACGCGTAACTATCTTGACACAAGATTTTTTTCATAAAAATGATTATAGTTTAAGTAATTTTATACCATTAATAGATTCCATTTTCTACACATCAGCAACCCCTATTATTTTAGGCTTACATGTTTTTTGTGACATTCACTGCTCTACACATTCGTGATCTTTGCTGAACTATGTATTTGTGTATGTGTGACCCTCACTCTATATACTTGGGACCTTCACTGCTTTACATGTTTTCGTATGACCGTAACAGTTCTACACATTTGTGCTCCTTGCTCTACATATTTGTAATCCTCACTGCTCTACGTACTTATAATTCTCTCTGCTCTACATATTTGTGACCTACACTCAGGACTGCGATTACGGTGTTAGTGGCCCTGGACAGAACAGATTTTAGCGGCCCTGAAAAACGCTTTGACAGAACAAAACTTATTTCCTGGTACTTGCAATACATTTTTAGTGGCTCTGGGTGGCCGCCCAGCTTGCATCCCCTAAGCACGGCTCTACCTACACTGCCCTACCCATCCATAACCATCACTCATCACGTTTCTGTAACACTGTTTTATATATATTTATGATTTTCATTGTTCTACACATGTGTGACCTTCACTATTTCGCATGTTTGTAACTGTCATTGTTTTATGAATTTGTCATTTTTGTTTGAATTTATTCCGCGAAATTAAAAATAGCATCTATAATCAGGGGCGGGGAATTCCTGAAAAATCTTACCAGACAGGAACATTTTATCATCAGCCGAAAAGGCGTGTATATTTATTTATATATATAATTTAGCGATGCATATAATGTGACTTTACAATATGTATGCACTTTGTCATAACTTGGGCTCATAACAATGCATATCTAAATTATTTAGTGCTTAAGATAAGGTGACTACAACAAATATGCACTTCATCATAACTCAAGCTTACAGCAATGTATGAAATTCACCTTCTGACATATGACTTTGCAATGCACATGCACTTCGTTGCAGTGCCATAACTTGGGGTTATAAAAATGCATGGGATCCACTTACCCCTTGACATAATGAAACTTTACAACATATATATATATATATATATGCACTTTGTCATAACTTGGGCTTACAACAATACATGCATGAGATTCACTTACTAACATAATATGACTTCACAACATATATGCATTTAGTAATAGTGACATAACTTGAGTTTATAGTAATACACGATTAATTTTTCGCAAAACTCACTGTGGTTCAACTGTTTACAGCATACTTATAATAACATTTGTTTTCTATGATCTTTGGTGATAAAATAACATTTGACCTTTCAGCACACTTAATTTCCCACACACTAATCTAATACTGGAAAACGAACATTCTATTTTCATAGAGAGAAATATAATTAGATGCTTGCATCTGTGGTTAGTTTTGCCACTTCCACATTTTGTAATGGTTGCATCTTGGAGTATTAATTATACAATACACCCCTCCCAGTATAAGAATGGTATAGTGCAAGAGAAGTTATTTAAGCTTTGCCATGTTTCAGTAGTATCTGCAACACTATTTACAAAGGTGGGAACTCGAAGAAATTCCCCGAAGGCCACATTTCACATTAGCAGCAGCAATTACAATACATTTAATTAGTGATGGGTGATTGCAAAATGTTTTTACAATTGAAAAAAATCGCAATTGACACAAATTTACAATCAATTCGACGATTAATTCATCCTTGAACTTAAAAATCAAGATATTCAATTGAAATCGTGAGTCAGCTGTCTCAGCAGTCATTTTGCCAATGTCCACCAGTCGTCGTCGTTACAAGTTATCTATTATTGCACTCTCAGACTCCAGAAATTGTCTCGCCAATTTATACACAACCTATGATGGTTATATAAAAAAATTTAAATGCACGGGAACTCCATTTTTAAATTCATTGCATTCATATGGTAATTAACAAATATCTATGTGTGACTTCTATGCCAATTTTATATGAGAACAATAGAAAATGATATAAATTATGATATAGGACATCGCATTGAGTGATTTAAAAATGGACTCTCTGGTATTTTAAGCTGCATTTAGTTTTAAAATTATTTATAAAAATATTGACATTGTTTTTGTCATTATAAAAATACATGGTAAATATAGTACATGATATAGTATTTATATTCAAAAGCATGGCTGATAAAGGTACAATTTTGTTTTATTACTTGTAACAAACACTGGTCAAAGATCGTATATAAGTAAATAGAAATGTAGTAGATAAAATTTTACCAATCTTTTTATACATAATCTAACCTTGTTGAATATAACGACTTATCATAAGACAGATTATTAGTCTTATGAAGTAGTCGCATACTATCAAAATGTAATGACAAGATTTTTTATGATGGAAAGGATCAAGTCATCATTAACAAGTAAAATAATTAAATTGCAAGTTAGATAGCAATCGATAATTTGTACCACAAGGAGCAGCAACAACCATCTAGCTAGTTACATTGGGATACAATACTAGTTACACAAGTGCAAAATGTTTTTATGATTGGAAGTATCAAGTTATTGTTAACAGAGAAGCAAAGCAAGGCTAGTTAGCCAGAGCTGACTTCGTTATGTATATTCGTGGGAAGTCGGAAGAAAAGCCAGTGGGAGCTATTCGCTGCTGGCTTTTACATGTTTTTGTGAGGAAGGGGACAATTCGGAATGTGTGTTGGACATGCTATCGAAGGTTGAGAAGTTTGCTTTTCAACGCAGGAAGCTCATGCAACCACAGATTACCAGATATTTTCAGCCGCAATAAGTAATGTACACTGTAGTTAACAATAATATACTAGTATAGCATTGCAATAATAAGTTACTGAATTAAAACTATTT
>QLNU02015003.1:122042065-122090383 GCA_006491805.2 Dysdera silvatica | reverse complement strand
CCAAGTCGGGGCCAGCAGGGGCCTGACCCCAGTTGCCCCATGCTTGTGCCTCATCGAGCCATTTATATATAACAATCCCCGGATGCCTTGTGTCCCATATGTCAGTTTTAGTGCCCCAAATGTCCGTTTCCGTGCCCCATATGTCATTTGCCTTGCCCCAGTTGCCCCTTCATCCTGGCCACAGGCCTGCTTGTGCGTATTTATTTTAACTTTCTAAACTCAACAAAAGTAGGGCAGAGACTGATTTTTAGGTCATATGGCGCCCCGTGCGAGCACAAAAATTAGCGCCTCCCCTATAAATATTATTTTCAAAAAACAATTTTTTTGGCGAAATATATGTATTTTTTTATATTTAAGGCTTTTCTCCATATACTACTACATTTTATTACAAAAATACTGAATATTATTATAAGACAGAAAGCCACGATAGCAATTAAAATTTCCTTACAACAAATAACATGTAACTAAACTACAAAACAAGTAATTTTTCTGATGAACCACACAATCAAATTGTTTTAATATAAAAATTAAAGCCTTACATGAGATTCAATAATCTGAAATGTCCTCTTTAAGGTGAAATAAGGTTACCCATCTTGATGTGGTTTTTACTTTTCTAATTTCTTACTTTAGGTTTCGTTGGAAAAGGGTTTCTTTATTTTCTTACACACTAACATAAACGCATTGCAGTAAAGAATAATTTATGCAAGGATTGGGGATAATAAGTTTATTAAAAAAATAAATAAGGTTTAAAACATTTTATGTTTTAAAAATCGAATGAGAGGTTTTTATAAAACGTTTTTTGCACTTCGGGGTCGTTAGGCAATTTTGGAGTCCTCCTTGGCGTCGCGCCCGGTGCGACGTCCTTAATCCGTCATTGAAGTAGGGTCTTGTACACTTAGGCCAGTATATAACGAGCAGCTTGGAACCAAAAAAAAATATTCGTTATATCCGGTCACTCGCTAAATCCGTTTTGGACTTTAAAATTCCAAACTTTGAAATTAAAATCGGTACAGATGACACAAGTCCGTGCAACGTAAGTACACTAATATTCAGCTATAAATTAGCTTAAAATTTGATGAACAACGTATTATATTATCACTTGAATTTTAGTATAAATAAGATAGATAAAAAAGTGATATAAAGGAACTTAATATTAGTAATAGTTCCTAAAATAAGCTTTATTTGGGGATGTCCAAAAAAACGCTCGATGATTTTTTTGCTTCGTAAGACCTTATTACCCTGCTCAGGACTAACACAACTGCAAACTGGTGATCACGTGTTGTAGCCATTGTGGCGAGTTTTTTTTTTTTTTGTAATTGTGTGTAGGGTATTGGGATGTATAATATATTTTTTGACACCCACATTTAAGCTTGAACTAGATTTGTTTTGTAAAGAAGAAATAAAAAAGACAACACTGTTCTGACCCGAACCCAGAACCTTCTGTATGTACCCGAGTGCCTTAACCATCTTGGCCACTAGGACACAGCAACGATGCTTCTTTTCTTCGCATGTAAGGTTGCATGAGCGCTCATATGGGGAGATAGGGGGCTCAACCCCCCTTAGCCGTTTAAAAATTTTATTTGCCGTAACCTGCTATGCATTTACTTTCAAAAGTTTTACAGTCACATTTTAAAATAAGGTACTTTTTAGCTCATTACTAATTGTCAAGCAGTATCAATTATTTTTGTAGCGTTTTGGTATCTTGTACATTCACTAAAATTCTTGACAGCTTTGAGAAGGAGGTAATAATTTTTCTCAGTTCCCCCCTACCCCCCACTAGTGCTCGTATGGGCGCCCATGTAAGGTTGTACGATATTATCGTTCTCCGGGCTAACACAATTGGCAACTGGTCAGTATTTTAAGCCATCGAAGTATGTTTTTTGTTTTGTGGAGAATTGGAATGGATAGTATTTTTTATATCCACACCTAAGCTCAAATTAAAGTCATTTTTTTAAGAAAAAATTGCGAAACACACGCATCAGTAACTTTATTTGTGAAAGCCCTATGTGGGGTATTCTGGACCGGGTGTCTCTTTATTTTTATTTAAGAAGCGGCTCTACATATACTTTGAATTCAAACAGGGGTTGAAAAAATATTATCCTTTGTTTTCTTAGTTGTGCATTACCTATTGTCATCAAAATTTTTTCGTAATTATTAAATATATCGTCATCAGCAAATACATAGTCTCATCAGTAGATCAGTATAAATCATTACCTCAAAAGACCATTTATTGTCAACTCTTAGCCATGCATCATAATCATGTAGAAGGGATAATATTTCCTAAAAATTCCTTGGTTCCAAGAGCTGGAAGTTTTAAAAACTTTGTGTCAGTTAAAAAAAATTCTCGATCTTTTTTTCTTCTTCGTTTTCGAATTTTGCCTCTTTTTTTTTTCAGAATTTTCTACATTTTGTTCAAATTATCTCCTCCTTTTTGTCTTTCGTTAAATTCGGGGTCTTCAAAAGTCTTGTCTGCTAAAAACGATCAAATTATATTGCACTTAAGCGTTATACCAAATCCATACTTTCCCCGTTAAATCCGGAAACTTTAAATGAAAGCTGGTTATAAGTGGGTCTTATTGCATTTATTTTATTTTGAAAGAATCTCATGCATTAAAAATCCAGCATGGGTCGGAGTTTACTTGATAGTAGGTTTCATAGCTTACTAAGACTCATGACAGTCATCATTAAGAGGAAATGAATAATCATGTAATGAGGAAAGCTAATGTACGAAAACTTAATGTTTGTAACAAAAATGCAACTGCTTGCATTCAGGTATCACTTCACATTCTGTATTTCCTTCTTGGTTTGCCGTCGGTCTCGACCTTCAATGCTCTATTGAGGCAAATTGCGGGATCCTTGAAATAAAGACTTGCAGACCATCTTGTGATCAAGATAAAACTGGCAACAGCAATGTAGTTCTTTTGTCAGTAGATCATACTAGAGAAAAGGAAATGGTTCAGACAGAAACGTCATTCATAATGAGGAAGGAGGCTGCTTTTCTCTTTTGATACGGTTCATTTGAAATTCTTTAGAAAAAAACATCGTCCGAAAGAGATATTTCAAAATGGCGCCTTTTGGGACAAACAAGATAATTTTAATCATCACCAGTGGCATATTTACCAATTATAACTTTTAATTAACTAGACAATTTTTAATTATAACAATTATAATTAACTAGACAAAAGCCTACGGCGGCAGATTTTCGACGAAAAGTTTGCCACATAGAAGTTTGCAAAGGCGGGAATTTTTGGGTAACCAATTGAATTATTAATTATACAATAATTTTTGCCACCCACGTATATGTAGCTCAAACTAGAGATTTTTTTTTTTTGGAGAAAAAGAGACGCCGTCCCCATCCTGGATTCGAACCAGGGTCCCTCGTTGAACTCTCGGTTTCTTGACCTACTAGATCAGTGGTTTCCAACTGGTGGTCCGCTAGACGGGTCATTATTTAAAAAAACGATTAAAAAAAATACTTATAAAAATTGTTATTATTAAATATTAAAATTAAATATAAAAATGAAATTGATGGTATATTTGTAGTATTTTACAATCTGACGGAACTTCAGAAAACGGTTCGTATTAAAAGTAATTCGTCTTAAAAGTGTTCCACTGTATCATTAGATTTTGCTTTTTTCTATTTATTATTTCCCTTTTTTTCTTCCAAAGAACGATTTTACAAGCACCCCCAAAAAAAAAAACGACTCTCTTGTTTATTAATGTCTTACAGTCAACTCATGAGAATTTTTCAAAGTGATCCGTGGCTTAAATTGAGTTGGGAACCACTGTACTAGACGAACGAGGACAAGAACAAACGCATTTTTCTCCGTATATGAGGATGTAAGATATTATTACCCTTCAAAGAGTTTATCATACATTATATTATTATGCATTACACATTATTATACATTATTATATATAACACATTATATACTATTATATACATTATTATACATTATATATTATTATATACTATTATACATTATACATTATTATACATTATATATTATATATTATGCATACTATATATATTACATACTATTATGTATTATACATTATTATACATTATATATTATTATGCATTATACATTATTATACATTATATATATTATTATATATTACATATTATATTATTATAGGCTGCTAATATTATATATTATTATATATTACACATTATTATATATTATTATATACACATTATTATATATATAGGAGCATTACATTATTATATATTATATATATTATACATTATTATATATATTATTATATACATTATTATATATTATTATGCATTACACATTATTATACATTATTATATATTATTATACATTACACATTATTATGCAAGGTCCCTTCACAGAATTATTAATTTTGATTTGTTATGTACAGAGTCATAACTAACAGTGGAAGTGTTGTAAGTCAGACACATCTAGGGTCTAAATAAGGTAAAATCTAATCGCCAAACCGCGAAGTAGAAAGGCGGAAAATTTAAAATTATAATTCCTTGTGAACAGCATTTTGGGCCCCACTTCCAAGTGGGCCCCGTGCGGGTGCACCTGTTGCACCTGCCTAGTTATGACATTGCTTAAAATGGAAGTGTTTTAAGTGCCAATTGCACCCAGATTGGAGACTTAGAAAATTGGAAAGATCTACATTTTTGATAAATAAATCCATTGGAACCAGCGTGTAAAACACATTTTTTGATTTCTTATTCATTATTAAAAATATTTGAACTGGCGCATTTACTGACGTAGGCGAATGCTTGGCGCTAATGAATGGGGGACTTTTTTCTTCATTTTGGCGGATTAACTTGGCGCTTTCAAGTGACGAAGATGTAGTATAAACGTGGAAGATACTTTGCTTTTTCATTCGGATTCATAGGCGTAGCCAGGGGGCGGTTTTGGGGGTTGTAACCCCCCATCGCAATGAAATTTTGTATATTTAACATAGGAATACAGAGGGTGTTTACACATTTTTAGAACGATTTCAATAGAGGATTAAAAAATGAAAATATTTTGTGGAAAAATGGATCTGGCAACATGTTATTATTTCAAATTAAGATTATCGTCTGCTACTTTCAAATTCATTTTTCATTCAAAATGGTAGATCTGCCCAATTTTTAAATTTTTTATAAAATTTAAAAATTTAATTCATCACGTAAATTATATATAATTATTCACAATTTATACGTTAGGCAAACAGCCAGTTTCAATGCGTCTTGTAATATTAATAGGTATGTTTAACAACAAAAACTAGAGTATCCATCACATTTTAAGTTAATGTAAATCAAAGAAATAACGCAGGACATTTAGTGAAAATGTCTTTTATCTTCAAATTGTGTTAAGAAGTAAGAATAATTTGGATTTTAGTTGAGAACTATATATTCCGTTAACAGGCCGATATTCAACGCTAATTTTTGTGTTTTTCTACAAATTTATAAATTAATGATCATTAGTGTCTCTGCTAAATTAATCAGTCTTCAAAGATTAATTAGTTTAGAAAGTAATAAAAAATTCTACGGCATACCTATGGTATACAAAATTAAAAAAGCACATATATAGCACACAATATATAAAAAAGCTTATTTAAAACACACATAGTCATATATGTATGTAATATGGCGGGGGCAAGGAGGCACTTGCCTCCAGTTTTTTTAGAAAGGAGGCAAAATCATACCTTTACAATTTTGGGTTTTTGTTCCTCCCCACCCCCAGTTTACGCTATATTTAACCCCTTAGTTACGCCTATGCACACACTAGTTGTGAAATATTGTACCTTTAAATTACATTTAAATTCTTAGAAACGAGTATTTTAATGGGATTAGGTTTCAGTGCTCGTTCACGGATTGTTGCCTAACTCGCTTACGAAGTGTATCCCTCCGCAGCAAAAAAATGGCTTCAGGTGCCACTAGGCTATTAAATAGGGAGTCTGCACTGCAGTTGTAATTTAGCTCAATGGCCCAGAGCAGAGCTGTTTTTAAGTATAGGAGAAAAAGAGACGTCGTCGCCGTCCTAGATACCAATTAAGGTCTCTCCGTTGAGCCTGGAACGTCTTAACCGCTAGGCCATCGAGGACAGGAACGAAGCTCCTTTGCTCACTGCTTAAGGTTGTAAGATATTATTACCATTCTCAGGGCTAACAAAACTGCCAAATATTGGTCAACATATAAAGCCACCAGAGCAAGTGCTTGGTAATTTTTCGTAGAAAATTTATTAATAATTTCGGCACCCACACGCTTTAGCTCAGATTAGAGCTTTTCCAGGTATAGGATAAAAAGAAACATCGTCCTCAACCTAGATTCCAAGCTTTTGAAAAACGTTTGTAGTTAAGTAAGCTTTTGCACCATTCATTTCTTTGGCGACATTCATTGCTTTGGCGATATTCATTGCTTTAGCGATATTCATTGCTTTGGCGACATTCATTGTTGCCAGCAGTATAGCAGTTCAAAGCTCATGGGGATTCAAAATGGCTATGGGGAGAGAGAGCTCAAGCGTTTTCAAAAAAAAAAATTGTGATGCGTCCTATGAGAAAATAATATGTTTTGATATCCAGTGAGCACTTGAGCCACCCTTTCCTACCTCACTGGTTGTTACATCACAATTTAAAATATCGGTTTTGCTCAGTGTTGTCGCCTGATATCCTCATTGAAGACAGTGATGAAGATGATGCCTGTGTAAGGGAAATAATTAAACGTTCACTTACTTATTGATAAATGTTTTATTTCGAAAAGTAAATACACACAAAATTATGAATATATACAAGCAGTTTATTGCAATTCAATATACATACGAGGGAAGCAATATATACATGTATATAGAAAGAAATATATTACAAATATTTCCAGCTTCGATTACAGCTATAGCAATAAGCGAAATAACATACATGTCCTCAATAAAGAATTTTCACATGTAATAAAATTGTTCATCCCAGCAATGTATAAAAGATGACAAATTTCTAGGACTAGAAGATTACAGAAAATTTATGTCGTTTGGCTCCCCAATCTCACCCCCTCCCCACGGCCATAAGCGAAAGATTCGTTTGTGGTTCAACTCTCACCAATGGCGAACGAAGCTCTCGCGCTAGATGTCCGCGAGTGCGAAATTATCCTAAAAACAATGTAGTTTAATCAGATTTCATTTATAATTCATTAAATGCCGGTATGTATAATCCCCTATAACATAGGTGTAGAGTTATGTGTGCCCATGGCAGTGGCGAACACACTCTCATTTTGGGGGAGGTCAAAGCCAGAATTTGCCATGGTCTTGGAATAACACCCTTCGTTTATCATGAAAATTGGATTTTTTTTATATTAAAAAAATGTATTTGGGGGTCATGAGCTCTGTGACTTCCCCTTTGCGTCCACCCTTGGCCCGTAGGGCCTAAGGCCCTCTTCTGGTAATAATTCAAAATAAATTGCAATTTTACACATATTGTAAAATATTGTATATAATATGCGCTTCCTTCCACCTCCCTCAATAATTGCTACCCCATAAACAAAAGCTCCTTGAGGATCCAGCCTTTATAGTGACGCAGTGCTAACGCGTTTCAGGGCCGTGCTTACGGTGTTAGCGGCCCTCAAAAATGTTTTAACGCAACGACAAAAAGTCTGACCAGTGTTTATCAGTAGAAAATAAAGTTCTTAACTGGTCTCTGAAGGTAAAAATAAAGAGAAGATAATGAAGTTAAATTAAAAATAGGAGATAAAAATTAATTAAAATACAAATCATTGTAATTTATTATTACTATAATTATAATGAATTTCTGAAAAGCTAACTCAATGAATATATACAATTTTTGTATTATACTATTACAAGTAATTTTTCTAGCTTTTTGTGCAGCGATATTATCCATCAAATGCTGGAAACGAGGAGTCTCTGCAGTGGCCATATGGCTACCACAATAATATGATAACATACATAGGCTACTGACGCTAACGCATTTGACTAATAACACATGTATGGGGGGGTGAATTAGGAAATTCGGGATGAACAATTTCAAAGCAATTTTGGTGGCGGGAAAAAGGGTGTTTACCCCCCCTCTTGAGCCTGCAGCCCTCTCACTCCTATATACGCTACGTAGATATACACAAGTATAAATATACAGCATATTTATATAGCTTAGGCATTTGATACACAGCACGAGAAAAAGGAATCGCTACTGCAATACCTTTTCCTTATTGCACAAATTCCCCTATTTAGCATAACTAAAATTTATAATAATTATATCATATATGCAATTAGCTAGTACGTTAACTATAATAACGTTATATACAATGTAATACAAGTTATTTCATCATTACTGGTGTTGTAAATTTCTATTCGAATAGACAGACAGTAAGACATGTAAAATTATAATGGCAGGTAATCAGCGCAGTAATATCGATATCACTATCTCAATTGAACTTTTATATCGATATCACTATTTCGATTGAAATTTCATATCGATATCACTATCTCGATAGAACTTTCATATCAATATTAGTACAGATTGATAGCTTCATCGATATCACTATCTGGACTGTTAATTCTATATTAATATCAGCATTTAGATTGCTAATTTTGCATAAATATCAAAATATTGATGATTCTACATTGATATCGTTATCTCGATTGATACCCCTACATTGACATCATTGACTCAATTGTTATTTTTATCGATAACACCATTTCTATTGCCAATTTATATTAATATCCCGATTTCTAATTTATATTGATATCCCGATTGCTTTTTCTTCATTAATTATAATATTGATTATTAATTCTATATCAATATATCGATGGCTAATTCTGTATCAATATCCCTTTTAACAATTCTACATCAATATCACTATCTTGCTTGATATAATTCTATATAGACATAATGACCTTTCACACTCGGTTATGCAAATTTAATTAAATATGCCAAAATCTATTATTAAAGGGTTTTAGAAGAGACAAATTTTATACCACTGACGTTCAATTTCTTTTCAATTAAAGGAACACATTTAAATTTAATTTTGCTCTTTGGGGAACATTAATCAATTTAGAAAAAAATATATAGCTTCGTGATATCAACATTTTTTCATAGATTCACTGCAAAAGGATTAGCTGATCACTGGAAAGGTTATGAGATGACAACATAGGCGGTCGCACCGGAGCCGTGCATCTCATTCCTCATGTACGATTACCGTCATGTACGACGTTCTTCTTTCCGTATAAACAGTTGAAGAAAACCCTAAATATAGAGAGAGTGAGGAATGTGGACGGATTAAATAATTCGAATTATTTTTGACATCACCAGTGGTAATTCACCACAATTTTGAGTTCCACTCATTGGCGTAAGTAAGCGCGGGTCCCGATTCCCCCCCAAGTTGTGCTTATGATACGTCTTACAAGGCCCATAAACTGTGCTTGCGAAAGATTTTCATTTCTCAGGCACAGTTTATGTCGATTTTTATTTCACCAAGACAACAAAGACGCTGTGTCAGACAAGTTGTCTTGCAACGGTCAAGGCCTTGAGGTCAGTTGCGATATGATTAAGCCAATAGAAAAACTGCTTAGACAACAAAAACTTGTAAATATTGAGGTCGTATATTTCATGCCACATATTTAAAGAAATGTATATAATATACAATTTGTTCATTTCTTTAAATATAAAAGGAACAAGATCGTACATGTATAAAAACAAGAGAAGGCGTGAAAAACCTGGAATTGGCGGTTAAAACGGCGTGTCAGAACGATGGGGACACTCTTATTTACGATGCCGGATTTACGTATGGGTCCAGGGCCGACTGGGTCCTCTCAAGGGGCACGTACCTAGGATTTTAGGAGGGTGTACGTTTTTGCCTATTCGGAGGTGCGAGTCCTATCGCCCACCATGGGCAATGGCCCAGTCCGCCCCTTTATGGGTTAAATAGGCTCAAAACTAGGGCCCCGTGATTTTGTAACTTGCAGAGGCCTGATGATTGCAGAGACCTGTTATTTAACCTGGCTTATTTGCAAATGTCCATGACCAGTGGCCGATCCACAGGGAGAGGGGGGGGGAGAATTGGGGAAAATTCCCCTCCCAAATCCATAAAAATGAGATGAAAATCAGTTATAACAAGCGCCGACTATAATGATCAACCGCATATAATAACAGATTTTTACAAAAAGTTTAATTTCATATATTTTTTTATTTGCTTGTTAAACCCGGGGGTCCAAAAAGGACTTGTTCGCTAAAAGCAGTTAAATTGTATTGCGCTTAATCATTATACCAAGCAAAATCCATATTTTTCTCTCTACATGCTGAAATGCGCTAAATTCAGAATCGGTACAAGTGGGTACTATATTTTATACCCCTCCTTTCCCCTCCAAAAAAAGATCCTCCTCTGGATCCGCCCCTGCTACGACAGTGACTCAAAAATTTCCTCCTACAGAATCTTTTCTTACTAAATGCCTAGCCATCGGCACCCCTTTGATACATATCCAGGCGGAAAACTTGGGATCGGTCACCTCCCAAAATTTGTAATAGGTCTGCAAAAATACGTATATGTATTTACTTGTCAAACTTGTAAAAAATGGGGGAGAAAAAATACTCTTAAACCTTGAATAATTATGAAAATTCTGACCACAAGATCTCGTTACGTAAACCACTAATTTGAGAATACTTCAACGGAAAAAATATAGAAACCATTTACTTTAAAAGGAGGACATTATAAAAAATTAAATTTCGTGGAAAAACTACAAGCAAAATTTTATAGTGATATCTGAAGGAAAAAAATTTATATTTTCACATTTATTTCCGTATGATGTATGTATATTTCTTCTTTACGATAAAGATGGCACATCCTTATTCAACGCTATTTTGTGAAAAATTTTGAATCCCCCCTCCCCCGAAATTAAATCACTACTACTGCCTCCCTTTATATACAATGTCACTGCGTGGGCATAAATACACAAATAAGTAATATATTATTATAAAGATTAGGCTGCATTATTTCACTTTCCATTGTTTTGCGGTATTAATTACTGTTAATCAGGGCCGTAGCTAGGGGTGGCTAGAAAGACAAACTCCAGGGGTGTAAAATCGTCCGAAATAACTCATTAGGGAAAATATGTCAGTGACTAGAGTGCAGTCTGAACGGTTCTGCCCAGGCCTATCAAACCATGTTTCTGCAGCTAATTGACTTTAGTTAAGGGGTTGCTATCTCAAGGAGAAAATTATAGAATTTTCAGATTTTCTTGGAAATGTCGGCGATGTTCTACAATTTACTTGGCAATGTCGACGATGTTTTACAATTTACTTGCAAATGTCGGCGATGTTCTACAATTTACTTGGCAATGTCGACGATGTTTTACAATTTACTTGGAAATGTCGGCGATGTTTTACAATTGAATGGGGATTTGGAACCCTAACACCAACATTGAGGGGACGGTTCCCCCTGTCCCCCGCTAACGGCGCCCGTGCGACAGTTCGTATTAAAAGCAAAATTGTAAAATAAAACATACTAGACAGGATAACCAGATAAGTAACTGGAGTCCACGATTTGTGGTGCTGCCATCTATTGATAAAATATGCAAACAGCTTCTGAATGCCTGAACTGTAACGTGCGTAGTAATAACTAAATCAACTAATAAGTGCGTAAGTGGGGGTGGGGGCGGGGGGACACTTACAATTAGTTAATAAAAATTGGAATATTTATATGCGCTTTAAAACCCAAATGCAGCCAAAACTGAGTTTTCAAAAAAATTCAACCGTAATATTTTACAGATATTAATTTCAAACAACAATGTCAATAAATAAACGTTGATTGATTGACATTGTTGTTTGATTTAATCTGCGTAGTGTTCGATTTATATAAAATGGATACATATTAATTTTGTGAGCTCATTTTCAAAGTGGATCTTAAATCGACTCTAGAACATTAATTATTATAAAATTAATATTTACTATGTTAAGATGAGTTATAAGGCAATATACATTTTCAGTTTATGATGGTTATTTGCACATTTCAAATTAAATATATTTTCATAATTTATAAATTATTTTTTAACTTCATAGTAAACTTCTATCAGCACTTCATAGTAAACTTTTATTTACTAGCTAAAATCGTTATTTATTTATAAATCGACATACGGCACATGTATTATGTACGGTAGAACCTGCCTAAAGTGACCACCTTTGGGACTGGACTGCAACTGCGACCACAGACAGGTGATCTCTACACACGACAGACTTTGGTAAAGGTAGGGATAAGTCTCTATCAGTTCTCTCTTATAAAAAACTGGTCACTTTATGCAGGTGGTCAATTTACCAAGATGGTTATTTTATTCAGGTGGTTAATATACCAAGGTGGTTACTTTATTCAGGTGGTTAATTTACCAAGGTGGTTATTTTATTCAGGTGGTTAATATACCAAGGTGGTTACTTTATTCAGGTGGTTAATTTATAAAGGTGGTTACTTTATTCAGGTGGTTAATTTATAAAGGTGGTTACTTTATTCAGGTGGTTACTTTATTCAGGTGGTTAATTTACAAAGATGGTCAGTTTATTCAGGTGGCTAATATACCAAGGTGGTCAGTTTACCAGGTTCCTCTGTATATAGTAAAATATGCGGTGCAAGACATCAAACTGGTAACATGATTTGATATACTGATTAGGCTTTCTAGATATAAAGGTGTGACTTGCTAAATATACAATTGAAACCTGCTAAATACGCAAGTGAGACTTGCTAAATATGCAAGTGAGACTTGCTAGATATGCAAGTGATACTTGCGCTAAATGTACAGTAGAACCACAATTATCCGAAATAACAGGAGCGGGTGCGATTCCAGATGGACAAAATTACGGCTAATCTTAAAATCCAAATTTCAATGTAACGGTGAAAAAAAAGTACAGTGTTTATCCAAAAGCAGGCTGAATTACATATTAGTAAAGTACTATATTGATGATGGAAATTTTCACAAAGTATGTGTTAATTAAGATATTTACTATTTCAGAAAAAAACAACTGATAACTTTGTATTTCTGATATATACATATCGTAGCATATGTTCGGTATCTAATACAGATTACCTTCGATTTAACGATTTCCTCAATTTAACTAATGTTTTTATTGGTCCGGACAGAGTTAATTCCAGTATAATATACAATTTATCCTTGATTTAACGTTTGCTTTCATCAATTTAAAGATAACGTTTCGTCTTTAGCCTGTAGCTACAAGTAGAATTTCAGTTAGAAAATCAACTACCATTAGCTTTCGTTTTACGGCTCAAAGACTACAGTGGTCATGCTGCGCCGGGACCTACTGTTTTCCGAGGAATCCGAACCTCTTAAGGCCTGGGGAACCAAACCCCGGACTACAGTGAGCAGTGCGATCTTTATGAGATCTCTGAGTAAGCGTTCTTTTTGCACTGCTGGGAGTCGAACCCGGATTAGCGGCGCACTAGGAGAACGCGTTACCACACTGCGCCACCGCAGGCCAAACTATCATTAGAAAACAACTTCCATTGACAGCACTCAATTGAAACGAATGCTGGTTTACTGTGCCTTACGTTTATTCAAATTAACACGTGTTCTTCAGAACAATGGCGAGAATTTTATAATTTTTCTTTTCAATAATATCTTGTTTTAGTTCCGATCAGTAGCGCACTTAGGATTTTTGCTTGAGGGAGGGCTGAATATGTAATTTTTAAAAAAATATAATAGTTGCTACTTTTTGGCGCATTTTACATGTAAATTTTCAACCCAAGGAAGTGTCCGGAACACATCCCCACCCATGAGCGCGCCACTCGTTCCGATAAATATTTCTCCGATTTAACGAATCCCTGGATTTAACGATTGTTTTCACATATCCCGTTTCACATATTCGTTAAATTGAGGTTAGATTGTATTTCTATTAGTTTAAGCCGAAATGAATATAAGGGTTTTTACATCGAAAACATTGAACAAGTTTCCAGTAAAATAATAATAAAACTAATAAGTGCGGTAAGCCATTTCACTAATTTTCATATTCATTGAACCGGATTTCGGTTAAGTGAAGTTCAGATAATCTGTGTCCTACGGTACAGGGTAATCTTGCTACAATACAAACAGTTTCATCTTAAAAAACATCACAGGTTTCTTCCTCAGCAATTAGGCTTACCAAACTTGACTATTCGTTTCCTCCATAAACCGTACCACAATATCAGGTAGATTTGGAGCCTTGTAAATATTTCTGTGGCCGCAACCGTGTTTTTCCTCCAGTTCGGCAAATATGGCGCTGGTGGCATTCTTAGTACGAGTGTGGACTGCTGTATTCCAAAGTCGTTTGCCTTGGGTAGACCACACCATGGTGTCATCTGCAGCATGAAGTATCAAAATTGGTGCTGACACCTTGCTGATATCACGCACACTATCCAAGTTCGTGTCCACGTGCTTCATTCGATCTGAGCAGAAGTTCTGGAAGAAAGGGAGACGTCGATGGAAGAAAGACAATGGAAAAGTATGCGTGGCATCCGAGACACTGGCAAAGGGGGCTTCCAAGACCAGAGCCTTGGGGTTGGTGACTCCTCCAAGTCGAATGGCGAGTCCTGAACCAAGAGAATGTCCCCACAGATATATCCTCGACTTCGAAACTTTCATTCTCAACCAATTGTACATGGCCCTCGTATCAGAGACTAGAGTATTAACTGTTGGCAGAACATATGTGGAATCCCCAAATCCTCTGTAATCGAAAGTTATAACATGGAAATCAAGGGGATTTGATGAAAGTACGCGATACATGTGTCTTCTGTAAGCTGCTGTCCTGGATTCAGCACTGCCGTGTAGATACAACACTACTGGTCTGTTGTCGTGCTGGAACGAATAGTCAGACCCATTCCGAAACTCACTGCAAGTGGTATGCCGAAGACACGAGGGCAAGACATGCCAGACACCCAAAATGACTCCAGGTGATGTTTGAATGTAAAAATTTCTTGTGCACGTAAGGCCATAGTACTCTGGATGCCGAAAATCCTGCAAAAATTTAAAATCAGATCAACATCAACAATTGAGGGAAAACTCGTTATACTCAGTTTCTTTCTAACAGAGTTTTTTGAATGTAAAGGTTCCGGGGCAAATTCATAACCAGACGATTTATTTTTTTCATCCTTCAATAGATTTGTGACCTCTTCCCCTGTATTGTAGGTTTTTTTTTTTTTGGAACCAATAAAGTAGGAGAGAGAGATCTCAAAAGGTTCAAGCCCCTCCTATATGGCGTAGAAATGGATATTACAGCCCTCCCATTAGATATCATGGCACATTTTTCTCGTTAACCCTGAATTATTATATTTTTAAAGCTATTTAAGATCATCTTTTTAAAGCTATTTAAGCCCCTTACTATAACAAGCCAAGCCACTAATTACCTGTAATGGCCAATCGGCAACGTTGAGGAAGACAGCATGACGACGAATCCAGGGACAGAAATAGAACCACACGGGAACGCCGATATAAAATAAAACGAGGAAGACAAGTAATAGAGCAGTCACCGAAGGCTGGGTTAAGAATTTCCAAGTTCTCTTATCCAGTTTTGGCAACAGTTGGGAAGAACGGACGCCGACATTTTTGGTTAGTAGTCTTTGGGCCGCAGTCTGCAACTGCGACCATAGCATAACTACAAAAGAAAAAAATGTTGTTTACAGAAAATTAACAAATTATTGACAGAAAAATAACAAATTATTTACAGCAAAATAACAAATTGTTTACAACAAAAACATAAACTTTGTTTACAGCAAAATATAGTTGTTTTCAACTAAACCGTTCATACCAAAATGATATATCTTTAACAACTAAATAATAAATCGTTTACAACGAAATAATAATTTGTTTACAACAAAATATTAAATTGTCTACAACAAACTAATATAATATTGAAAAATCGTTGTAAAAACATAGTTTGTATAAGGGCATTATATTTTACTCCATAACTCTAAACTTTGTTTATTTATCACAAGCTTTTTGTATAAAATGAAGAAGCATGAATTGTTTATTAAAACAATTCCGTTACATAAAATATTAATAAACCGCTTTCGTCACGAGCAAATAGAGTATTATTCTATAAATAGAATAAATTAATTGAAAATTAATAAAAGAACTGTAGTCATTAAAAATTTATAAGAAATTCAAAATAAATAAATGAATCCAGTGTAGAACTAAGAAAAAAAATTATAATCCCATTATTATAAGCTCCAACAATCTGACTAATTTATTTACACAGAAACTGAAACTTACAGATCAACAAATTTAGCTACTGAGAAGATGCAACTTGCGGAGTAAAATTTAATTTACTAACATAGAAGATTCAACTTATAGATTAATCAAGTTAGTTATAGAGAAGACGCAACTTAGTAGTGATGCGCAATTGTGAGATGTTTTAGTTAATTGTTTCGACTATTCAAACATCTCGAAACCTTTCGATGGTTTTAAACCTGACTCGGAAAATCGAGTCACCATGCGTTGTGGAAGCAGTTCTTAGTTCCTTAGTATGTTTGTTACTCTAAGCTCGGTTAAGAAAAAATTTTAAATGAGGATAGCAGCGTTTTAATTAAAAAAAACTATAATTAAAACACTATAAGAATTAATTATGTAAACAATATTCCTCGGGTAAATGTGAATCCAGTCGAAACAATCGTAAAAATATTTCGCTTTGCTAGTATGCAACTACTTCATAAAATCAATTGTTAATCAGTCTTATGGTCAGTCTTCATATTCAACAAAATTAGATTATATATGCATAAAAAAATTATTGAATTTCGACTACCATTTTTATTTACTTATATACGATGTTTACCCAGTATTTGTTTTGAATGATAAAACAAAATTATAATTTTATGCATATCAGTCATACGATATATTATTCACGATATATTATTTACATTCGTAAATAATATATCGTGTATTATATTTACCGTGCATTTCTTATAACGGCAAAAATAATTTAAATATTTTTATAAATAACTTTAAGACTAAATGCAGCTTAAAATACTAGAGGGTTTATTTTTGAATCACTCGATACAATATTGTATACTATAATTTTCAATGATTCCCCATATAAAATCGGCACAGAGATAGTAAGTAGATAATTTTTAGTTATATACATATGATGAATTCAAAAATGTTCTTGTGTATTTACAACAACAACAATAGGAAATAAACACCAAATATTTGTATTATAAAATATTTGTAAAATAAGTGCATTTCATTTGGATTTCATTAAATCGGGGTTCAACTACATAAGCTCTCTAAAACTTATAATGATTCTATTAACAAATACTATAACTTTTTTGCCTGGATGTTAGAAAATGCGGCTATATCTACTCACCGAATTTATAACGGCACCATGTACGTGGCGGAAGTGTGCAGAGAGTCAGCGGTGTTCACGCGCATGCGCAGTTGAGTAGTTGACTCGTGATTGCAATTGAAAATCTCGATTGTTAAGTTCAAGGACGAATGAATCGTTGACTCGATTGTGAAATTGAGTAATTTGCAATTCTTTCGATTTTAAAAACATTTCGTAATGGCTCATCACTACAACTTAGGGATTAATCAATTTACTGATAGAGAAGATGTAACTCATCACACACAGGTTAACAAATCTACTTACTGAAATTCTATCAATTAAAAAAATTAGATACAGAGGCGATGTAAGTTATGAATTACTAAGTTTATTTACAAAGAAGGTGCAAAGCTATAGATTAACAAATGTACTTGTAGAAAATAAAGAACTTGCAAATCAACAAATTTGCTTATAGGAAAGTTGTGAAACTTGCAAATTAAAAAATATTTACAGGAAATTTACGCAATTTACATATTAACAAACTTACTCAGAGAAAAGCTGTGCAATTTACGAATTAATAAATTTATTTCCGGAGAAGTGGCAACATATAGATCAACGAAATTACTCATGGGCGCCCATGTGAATTTTTCAAGGCGGAGTGGGGAAGGGGTGGGTAACTATTTCGAAAATCTAAAATTTTATTTTATTCATGAGAATCAATTTAAAAAATTACCAATATTGAAAAGCGATAAGGATGTTTGAATTTTCTTCCCTTTATTGCCTATATATGGGTATTCATATTTCGTGGGTGCATATATCAAAGGGTGTTTTTGTGGTTAATAGCCCCATTACATATAAATACACATATGTTACAATTTTGTATACATATATATATATATGGACTTGCAGCCCTCTAACCCCTCCCTCCTTATAAACTTTCTGCGTATGCCACTGCCATGCTAATAAAAATGATGAAATCTACGGATTGATAAATTTACTTATTTAGAAGATGCAAGACTTCAACGCGTTTTGGCATTTTATCAATAATATATAGAAGATGAAATTTTGTAGTTTTGTTTTGTGAATTTTTTAATAAATCTTCCAGTCATCTTTAATCAATCTTTCAATTGCCTTTAAAACACTTTTCAATCATTTTAATCGAAATTGCATTTTATGAAGTATACCTTTCGTTTTGATATTCAACTATTTTACTATTTGTTTTTAATGATAAAATCAGAACCATATATATGTTATGTTCTAATTACTATCTGATATATTCTAATTTTGTGAATTTAATTTCTATAGTCATCTGAATGAAGACAATATTTTGATGTTTGCAAGAAGTATCTTATAAATCTGTAAGTATCTTGGTAAGTTATTTTATAGGTATCTTCCAAATTTATTTTTAAATAAGAATGCTAGCTTCCTTTATCCCTTTATTAAGATACTGCTCATATTACTTTTGTGCAACGACAAAGAGTGTAAACGAAGCAATCATTACGGAAGCTTGAGAATTAGGAAAATTTTCTGGTGAAGTAAAACTCTTATCATTTTTGTGATTTTTCTGGAATAACGAAATCAGTAAACAGCGAAAAAACAACATTTGCATCGTTGTAAACGACGATAATGAGGAAAATAATTTTCCCGAGTAAACACACTTTTTTAATGTACAAATTGCAAGCGTTTTCGACATCGCAGGTTTAAAGCGACATTCCGATAATTTCCGCTTCAGCATATTTTCTCTCTTGTCAAATTTGCCGTTTTTACACCCCTAAAACAACTCGTGAAGCTAATTGGAAATAATTTCCGTGACGAAGCCCTCGGTAACAACTCCCTCGTTTTTACATCGTCTGCTTGTTCAAGAATAGAGTGCGAGTGTCCTACTTATTAAACCAGTTCCGATAATGTGAGAGCTGAATGGATAACACCACAAGTACCTTCATTTCCCTTTCTGAGACTCTCTTTTCCTTCTTTCTTCTTAGTCTTCCTCTTTTTTAACACAAGATGACGTCACTTCCTGCTTCTCATATAAAGTCTTTACTTTCATCGATTGATCGAATTTTAATAATCTTATATGAGTTTTATTTCTCATAAAACATTTAATGCACACAAGGATTTCTAGTAAACTGAAGCCATTATTTCCTTTTTCACTCTCAAGGAATAATTCGAATCTGGACCATGGTTCTAGTGTAAATAGGAAGTGAAATGAAGTGCAGTGTCACTAGGTCAAAGACTTCGGGCAGACGACGTTTCTCTAGCTCCACTTTATTGAAGTGTGATTTAATTACTGTTGCCAGATTTCTTCTTGATAAGTTATTTTTAACCTTTTTTGAAAAAAACAGACGATTATTTTTTTAAATGCAATTTTAAATGCTTCATGTATATTAAGGATTAATTAAAATAATATTTAAAAATTGTAAGATTGATTGCATAATTAAAATATTAAAATTTATTTTTAATGTTGTTTTAATTTCGCGAATAAATCACTTAGCATTTCATTTCCCTATTTTGTTCATTGCTTCATGTTTTTTTACATATATTTATTTTTATTTAATCTTCACTGATTGTGGGTAAAATATATATATATATAGTATTCCTTTACGCCAAGCATGTCAAACTCAAAGTCTAACACGGGCCAAATGAACAAGGTTTAAATTCACATGGGCCGAAAAAAAAATTTCGATTTACATAGAAACGTAGATTTTTTTTTTCGAAAAGTACAGTATAAAAAAAAAACAACAACCCCAAGAACAATGATAAAATTAATATTTTATTCCTGACACTTGGCATCACTTCTCTGCTACTAGCTTTCCTACTTCGCAGGAAAACTTGTTGGCAATGATTACTTTCAAACCTAACCTAAGGTGAACAGGGGCGGACTGGGGAAAACTGGTGCCCCTTCCAAGCAAGGACCCGGGCCCTCCAATAATCCCAGGTATGCGCCCTTGAGGGAATCCAGTCCACCCCTAAAGGTGAATATCAATAACTCTGGATCTGACAAGGGATTTATTTCCTTTCATAAATGTAAATAACTGCTCACACTGTAAATACTTCCAAACATGGAAATAATTTCATTTGCGGGTTTTCGAGTATTTTAGAACATGGTAGGTAAATATTGATAAACTCCAGATACGCCAATATTACCGAATTTTGCCTTCAAATCTAAAGGACAATGGATCTCAATAACCTTCATTTTCATATGATCAGATACATATTCTATATTTATTGAAAAAAAATGAAATAAAACATAAAACCATGTCGTCCAAACACGTAAAATTTTCAAACTTTGTTTCAGATTCAGTTTTAAGGCTTAAAAAATTTTCTGTGTACAATCGAGTGGTGCGACTCAGGATGGGCGCCCTCAGAATTATATGCAGGGGGGTGCATCCAGGAAAAATTCCAATTGAATAATGTTGTTGGACTACAGTTTCTTGTGGATTCAGTCCTTTTTTTTTCCTTTATCCATAAGCCAAGGGGGTGCAACTGCACCCTCCTCAGGGCACCTATGTGATCCAGGGAGTCTGAGATGCTTATCCTAAAAGGAAGAGTAAACTCTGATATATATTTGGATATTTTGAACCATTTTGTGACGAAAACTGCCAAAGAACACTTTGGTGATGATGACTACACTTACCAATATGGCAACGCATCATGTCATTGGGCCAAAATCATCAAAGCTCACTATGCAGAAAGGGTATTACATGTTTAAACTGGCCTACCAATAGTCCCGACATCAATCCGATAGAAAATATTTGGTTCACAGTAAAAAAAAAAAAAAAACGTAAGCAAGAAGAAACCAACGACTATTGATGAACTGAAGGCTGCTATTCAACGAAGTTGGAGGGAAATTGATTCTTGCGAAAGAGAAAAGCTTGTTTCATCATTACCAAAGAGAATTATGGACGTAATTAAAGAAAAAGAAAGGAGGGCCTACGAAGTGCTGAGTGCCATTATTCCATACTTTTGACCAAAGGTTTAATGTATTCAATATTTTTAGTCCTGTACAGCTTCAGGGATTTGGATGTAACTTTTGATTAAATAAACCTTGCGAAATGGAATTTGTCTTAATTTATATCTAATTAATCCATGCCTATAGTGCAGTTTGTTTGATTGCAAATAGCCAATCAAACTGGATAGAACCTGGCCCTCTTTTGCAAAATTAAAAAAAAAAAAATACGAGTATTCCATACTTTTGTCTAGGAGTTGTAGAACGCGCAAAACGCTTCTATTGGTTTTTATTGTATGAGTTTCATCTCAGCATTTTATATTGTTGCGCCACAAAATATGCGCCTTTACAGATAAATAAAGACCTCGTTTGGAGCAATATGATTTGAAAAATTTTTTTCTTTCTTTAAAGTGGGTTTGCAAAGCAATCCTGCTTCCGAACACGTCCTTAACTCGCGCGTGATTTATATCTCCAAAAGCAAATGTGATATAATGAAGTAATTAAGAAATAAATAATATATATTTTCTTTAATTTAGTAATTTAAATGGTAATCGATCGGCGATACATTATTCAACTGCCAGCAAAACGATACGCCATCTGTCGTTTCGATCGGCAAGTGAAAAATTTACGGTCGATTACGGTGTCACACAATTCAAAGGGCGAAGATTATTTGCAGCGATTTAACAATTACCGATTGTATTTTTATTTTCCGAGAATAGTTTGGATCGTAATTAAAAAATCACATTTTTTTGAGGACGATTTTCCTGTGTATAAAGTTCATGTTCGCTGGTTTTGTAATCTTCGGCATTTGTTGTCCGTGCAGTGAACTTGGCACTAAAACTGACGTCAGAAAATGTCATTAATTATGTCATATTTTGTCATTAATTAATCCATACAATGTTTAATCTAGAATTAAATCCTCTATTTGGTTAATTAATCTTATAGAATGCTGTTACAAATCCGATTTAAGGACGGCAATTAAAGATGTAAGTGGTACGATTAAAATTTCGTTAAAATTGGATCGAAATACGTGACAGTCTGCTTTGGAGCAAGACTACTACTTTTAATATTCAGTTTAAAGTATACAAATTTTTTATGGAAAAAAAAGCTGTACGCACGCAATTCGTGTAAAGACTAATTAATTAACGAAGACATAAGCTTTCATGTATACATTGTAGTCTTCATGTATACATTGTAGTCTTCATGTATACATTGTAGTCTTCATGTATACATTGTTGTCTTCATATAGCAAATTATATTTAAATGATAAATTGTCGTTATATAGTAAATTGTCTTTGTATGGTAAATTGTCTTTGTATGGTAAATTGTCTTTTTGTAGTAAATTGTTTCTATATATTAAATTGTTTTTATATAGTAAATTGTCTTTATATATTAAATTGTTTTTATATAGTAAATTGTCTTTATATAGTAAATTGTCTTTATATATTGTTGTAAATTATCTTTAAACGGTAAGTTGTCTTTATATGGTAAATTGTCTTTAAATGGTAAGTTGTCTTTATGTGGTAAATTGTCTTTATATGGTAAGTTGTCTTTATGTGGTAAATTGTCTTTATATGGTAAATTGCCTTTAAATGGTAAGTTGTCTTTATATATTGTAATAAATTGCCTTTAAATGATAAGTTGTCTTTATATATTGTAATAAATTGCCTTTAAATGGTAAGTTGTCTTTATATGGTAAATTTTCTTTATGTGGTAAATTGTCTTTATATGGTAAATTTTCTTTATGTGGTAAATTGTCTTTATATGGTAAATTGTCTTTATATATTATGTCTTCATATAGTAAAAAGAGATCTTAAGAAAGATTCTTACGAATCGAGAAACAAATGTTAAGAAGCACTCTCACGCGTCTAAAAAGAAATTAAGATTTAATTAGGAAAGACTCTTGTGAGGCTAAAAAAATCTTAATAGAGATTCTCATCAGTAGAGTCCTTATTATATGCAACTGCATAATTTAGTCCTTTTCAGCGTTAGTGTATATAACTGGGCAAAAACGGTTAATGTTCAGAATAAATGCATATTTTAAGGGTTTTAGTAATTTTAAGAATTTTATTATTCTTTTGTCGGCAATTTTTCTCACAACGAACGAGTTAACTTTCCTTTTACTCTCATATGCATGGAAAGGAAAATGGACTTGTAAATGTAGATGTTTAATTCAGGGTTTAGTTCATCGTTGTAGTGGAGCCGAAACGCGCCATTCCGGGTCCGTTTTTTTAAAGTCTTTTCCGCTCCATTCTGTCCGTCAACCCCCTTCGCTCTGTCCTTGGCGGTATTATTTGGAGGGAGGGGACCAAGAGATAGAATGGAGCGGAAGAGACCTTTCAAAAGCAGAGAGTTCCGACACTGCTTTTTTTATGATCCCTTCCGCTCCATTTTGTCCTTCAGCCCCTTCCCAATAATATCATCAAGGACAGAGCGTTCCGGCACTGCATTTTTTAAGGTCTCTGCCTCTCCATTCTGTCTCTCCGCCCCCTTGCCAATAATACTACCAATGACAGAGCGTTCCATCATTGCTTTTTAAGGTCTCTTCGGCTTCATTTTGTCTCACAGCCGCCCTCTTCCCAATAATACCACCAAAGAGAGAGCGTTCCGTCATTGCCTAATTTAGGACTGCACCTCTGGTTTAGTTTTATTATGCTAGATGGGTAATTAACCTAAGGTCAGATTAAACACAATAAACACTTACCTAGGGTAAAATTCAGCACCATTATCTACCAGTAATAGACGTCGCTGATAGTCTATTATGGATACATTATCCATTATAAATCACCCGCAAAATTTTATAAATTCTATTCAATAACTTTAGTAGGAAAGGGCTTTTTGACATAAAATTCTATTAAACAAAAGACGAAAAAGAAGAATTGTTTAGAATATTGATAGAAAAATTGATACGATATAATAAAAATTATGCTGTATAAAGCATAATTATCATCAGCCAAGCGTCTTCTCTGACTCGAAAGTTGGCGGTCAGTATAAACGATAGTTTTCTGCGTATACTCCTATGGATAATGTCTTCTATGTTTAGTCCAGTCCAAGCTTAATACGCTATATAAAATATTTCTGTTCAGTGTTTAGTAATAAAATCAGTCTTTTTATTTAAGACATGGGACATTTGTTTTCTAAATAAGCGAAAAAATATTTAAGTGTATAATTTTTCATTTTAAGTGCATGTTTTATTCTTTTGGGTTCATATAAATACGTATTTAGGGCATTTTGATCATAGCCGTGTGCATATTTTTTCGGCTTTTTAGTGAATATTATCAGGGCTCTATGAATGAGTCTAAAAAGAAATTAAGGTTTAATTAAGAATAACTCTTGTGAGGCTGCAAAAAAACCTTGACAAAGATTTACACGAATTTAAAAAAAAATCGAGGTTTAATTAAGAAAGATTCTTTCATAAGTCTAAAGAGAAATTAAGGTTTAATTAAGAAAGATTCTCTCATGAGGCTGAAAATAAATCTTGAGAAAGATTCTAGTTTGAAAATAAATTGCGGTTTAATTAAGAAAGGCTCTTCATGTGTCTGAAGAGGAAGATAAAAAATATTTTTTTATGAGTCTAGGAAGAAATCTTAGTTGTACTTATATTTTCTCGTATACGATATGTTTAGCAAAATAGTTTAATCGGATTTTCTAAAAATAATTCACCATAAATTGACATACAAGCAATGGTATTTATAATTTTGCTCGTAAATTGACATTTCAAACATTGACAATTTTTCGCATATATTGATCATACAGCAATATTTACCATGTCGTCATGAATGGCATTTATATACAACGCATAAACATTTAAAAAAAAAAGAAAAATATCACTTTTAGCATTACTATTTACGATAGAAAATTTAGAACTAAGTTATGATTATTATCTATAATACGATTTTTTATTTAATCAATCATAAATAATGTCGTATGTTCAAGATTTAGTTTGTTTATCAAATATAGCTCCGATTTTAATCGTAACCATTCGCTTTCGGCGCATTTGATTTGGTGTGTCATTTTTTTTCGTCTTTTAGGTATTAGGAAATTTATGAACAAAGTTCTAATAAAAGTCGGCAGAAAACAATTTCTTTGCGAGTTTTACGAGCGGTCGTTAAGCTTCACGAAAAAGCGAAATTACAGGTACCATTGTTTGATATAGCCATCTTAAAAGGGCTTTTCTTTAGCCATCATTCATGCTCGTTTTTATAACCATTGTAAAATGTTTTTATGCCGTGACATTAAAAAAATCTTAAAATCTTGCGTAACAAAAGGTGAACTCTAACATACATTAAACGTATAAAATCGTAACTAAGACATTATTATCGTAACTTAGTGCAGTTAATTATCAAAATTAATTAGAGGATCGTATCCCCATCGTCTGGCCTTAAGTTAGCACATTTAACTCATGAATCATTATTTATTACATAATAGGTAAATATATTGGTTTATATTTAGAGCGTTCTAAGTGAGCCAGTTGAGCATTTTTTGATTATGAAAAATAGTAGGGAACTTTTCAGGGAACGGAAGTTTCAACACTACATCAATTCACATCACGCCATATTTCTAATGAAGTGATTGCTTCGTGTGGAATCGAAATAAGTCTGTAGACCAGTAAGCCAGTTGAGCATTTTTTAATTACGAAACATTAGGGAGCATTCCAGGGAACGTAAATTTCAATACTACATGAATTCACATCACGCCAGATTTCTAAGGAAGTGATTTCTTCATATGGAATCGAAATAAACTTGTTAATTTCTAAGAATTATCCCAACAAACACCAGATTCAGTTACAAGTTTAACCCTACCTATTTCCCTCATCCAATAACAAATAGATATCATTTCGAGATATATTGTATATGCTTACCAGACCAATATCAATAATTTTTAATAATTTAGGTGAAGTTATTATTCATTGACATGATTAAGTTATTTGCAAAAGATCATGAAAAAAATATTGGTTTTGAACTTAACTTCTGGCGTTTGGCGTGATTTGTCAGGATGTTCATAATGAAATTGACGCGGGTTTTTTTGTCGTTGTTAACTGCAACTGACAACTTAAATTCCGTTTCTCAATTTCCATCTTTGCTTAACTTCCTTACTATTTCAAGAACATCCTTAAAAATTGACTTTGGTCAATTTTCTGACAATTAAGGTTTTTAAATTACGAATGGACTGTAAGCACCAAGAAATAGTCGTATTGTTCTCTTTCGTTTTTTTTGTTTTTTTTTAAGGCTTTAATTTTGTTGGGCATAGGCGTAACTTGGGGTTTAAACTGGGGAAGAAGCAAAATTCTGAGCATAAAAAGCCAAAACTAAGGGAACAAGCATATAATTTGTCCTTGCCCTTGTTCTAAAAAAACTGGAGGGGGCCCATACCCACCTTGTCCCCCCCCCCAATTACGTCTGTGCTGTTGAGTACATGATACAAATTACCAAAGTACAAATAAAAGTGTAATATCTCATTTTACTTCATCAATTTTTTCTTTCTAGGGTGTTTCTTTATGGAATTTTTTAAGGTCCATGACTTCATAGAACGTACCAAAAATTTCTCCCAGATTATATCCTAGAGACTGAATTGTTTCAATTCTATTTTTCCTATAGAATATCAGAAGGTTTCTTTAATATTTCAATATAATTATTTCTAACGAAACAATACAGAGTTTCACCAGGAGATTCCATTTGTTCCACTTTGTCAAGTGAAGGCAGAATGAATTCTGCCTTCACTTGACAAAGGGAGCAGTTGGCTCCCGAAACGTCGTGTTTTTAAACCTTACGCCAGTGTCGAAATAACTGTTTGTTATTAAATAGTTTTAAAAGAATATTCCATCGTTATGGAGCAGATGAAAAGAAAAACCATAATTTCGGTGCACGGAAAAGTAAAAAATTACTATACTACCATTAAGTTCGGCTGTGTCATTTATTATTAAATTTAGAGAATGATCTGCATATGGGGTGTAAGGTATAAATAAAAATAATAAAATATAATAAAAATATAAATATAATAATAAAATATAATAAAAAAATATAAATATAATAATAAAATATAATAAAAAATATAAATATAATAATAAAATATAAAATATAAATATAATAATAAATATAATAAAAATATAAATATAAATAAAAATATAAATGAAAATAAATAAAATGAACTACATATAGAGCGCACAAAGAGAAGAGAAAATATATGCTGTAGAACCTCCATATAACGAACTTCCATATTGCAAAATTTTTTACATAGCAAAATTTTGGCAAATCCCCATGGTCGTTACATATGAAAGTGTTTCTATATAACGGAATAAATTTCTATATAACGAAATTTTTAACGACCAAAACAGAAAATCGAGTGGTCACGTCAGTGACATCGGGTTTCCTAATACTGTGGGATTGCAATACAATTTTAAGGTAAGTGGAAAACAAAACATAGATTAATAAGTGCGACCAGTTTTATGATGAATCAACATCACCATTTGTTGTGCAGCAGGATATTAGAATTTTTTTACAAAAGCATGAATATGAAAGAAGCATTAAATACATTTTCATTTTAAGGTAATAATTGTTCAACTCTCTTTTATACGCATGTATATTTATATATTTCACACTTAAAAACATCCATTTTTAAATGGTTGACTGTTATTATGAGAAACAGTCGTTTACTGAAAAACGAAATGGACCGTTCCATGAAAAAAATTCGTTACATAGAAAATTCGCTATGTGGAAAAGATGTATTCATGGACCAGGGCAGTGCAATACGATACCACAAGTAAAATCGTATTGCACTGCCCTGGTTCATGAATACATCGTTTCCACATAGCGAATTTTCTATATAACGAATTTTTTTCTATGGAACCGTCCATTTCGTTATATGGAGGTTCTACTGTATTTTTAGCTGAAGTACAATGACACATTCGTTGCCTATTGATTCGATAGTTGCATTAGTGTATTTGAATTAAGAAAGCTTTCGTCTGATGATTAGGTAAAAGGTGGTTTGGTTTGGTTTGCTTGCGGTTTTACGGCTCAAAGACTACAGTGGTCATGCTGCGCCGGGACCTACTGTTTTCCGAGGAATCCGAACCTCTTAAGGCCTAGGGAACCAAACCCCGGACTACAGTGAGCAGTGCGATCTTTATGAGATCTCTGAGTAAGCGTTCTTTGTACACTGTTGGGAGTCGAACCCGGATTAACGGCGCACTAGGCGAACGCGTTACCACACTGCGCCACCGCAGGGCTGGTAAAAGGTGGATTAGAGAGGAAAGCAGAGCTTGTTACAAAGCTCTCTTCCGGATGAGTAATATATTACATCATTCGTTCTTTTACAGTTCAGTTTCCTAGTTTATGTTCGCTCGATTTCACATTGCTTTACAAATTTCGAGATGAGCAACACATTAATTTTATCAGGCTTTAATACTTCTGTATGTTGGTTTATGGATGCATTTTGTAAACTGCGATATCGGGCAGGATAAAGAGTTGACGTACGTATAATGATACAGAGGGCGAAGGGTGAAATTTGGCATATATATACATATGAATATATAGAGTTATAGTTCTGTAACCCTTCTTATGAACTTTCTGCATAAGCGAATGTGCACCTACTTAGAAGCTAAAAGACATATATAAGTTTATGTGCCATGATGTATTGTTTATCAAATTATATGTTTTCTTTAAGCACTGCTCACTGTAGTCCGGGGTTTGGTTCCCTAGGCCTTAAGAGGTTCGGATTCCTCGGAAAACAGTAGATCCCGGCGCAGCATGACCATTGTAGTCTTTGAGCCGTAAAACCAAAAAGAAAGAAAGAAAGTCTTTAAGAATAAACTTTGAAGCCCAGTCATTTTAAATTTCGTATTAGTCCCATCATCACATACCTCTGACCTCAAATATTTCTAGCGCAAATATTCCGTTTTTTAAGGGTTTAATTATTATTTCATTTTCATTTGTTTTCCTTAAGTATACAGTGGTTCAAAAAAGGAGGAAGACAGCAGAAAAAGGCCAAAAAAAAGTATGGCCTGACGAGCCTACTGTCACCCACGAAGCATAACATCGCAGGTGGGCATATCGGAGAGCACCGCATATTATACATAGTTAACACAATACGCGTACAAAAGTAATGTTAAGATAATTGTCTCAGTGAGTACTACAATACACAAGTCATTAAATATTACAAGATACGAATGGAAGCATTAAATAAATAAATAATAACCAAATACAAATGAACAAAGGCATGAGCGCTATTAAAGCAATACTTAAAAAAAAATCAAGTAACAAACAAGAGACCTGGATTCTAACTGGGTAACTGCGTTGCAAGAAACCATTCCTTCAAAGCCCTCTTAAAAATAGATCTGCGCGGAAACGATTTGATTTCTGTTGGGGAGACTGTTCCACAATCTAGGGTCGGTAGAGTTAATATTATTGTGAAACATAAGGTGCGTGCGAAAGTGGCAGGGTAAAAAAAAAAAAATTCTAAAACGTGTATTCTATGTATGGGAGACAGGGTACAAGGTTATTATAGCAGTATAACTTTTTGCATAGATTCTATCGTGCATTGCTACATCCAAATTAAAATTATAAATATTGGAAAGTGGCAATATATTATTAATCATTAATAAAAGAAGACATGAACCTCCGGTAGTAAAAAGCTAAATCTGAAGAATCTTTTTTGTAGAATCCCGAGTATATTAACATTATACTGTGTAATATGTCCCCAGACCAGATTACAATAGTTAATATGTGAAAAAACACCGGCTTAATATAATAAAAGAAGTACGCTATGAGAAAGAACATGTAATAATATTATAATAAAAAAAAATTTAAGTCAATTCCTTCAATGCGCTGCTCAAATAAAAGGGAAGAAAGGGAAAAATTGCGAAAAGCAATTTTGGCGACATTTGGCAACATTTGGCTGTAATTGGCGACATTTGGCGGCAAGCATTAATCGCCAAATACACCAAAGGAAAGCAAAAAAAATTCATTTAAATTTAATTAATGAATTAATATTTGAAAAAACTGTATTAACATCAAGTGTCATCCACTACAAGTTTAAAAAAATTTATTTGAACTTGATTGGATGGATAGAAAGTATTTTATTAACGATTGAAAATTTGAACAAGATATATAAATATATATATAGGGAGAGTGTGAGCTAATAGAAGGAATTGAAAAGAGGGCAAGCGCTCCCATAAGTCTACTAATGGACGTTGAAGTCATTCCTGTATGTTTATTCCATTTCATAGAAGATTGAAAAATGGCTCCAAGTGATTTAAATTCGTCAACCAATGGAATTGTAACATAATTAATCAAAAATGAATTCAAAGGTCGAGAAATTTGATGAGCCATTGTAAAAAGCATAGCTTTAGTTTTGGTGAGATTTAGTGTTAGTCCTACGTCATTGAACCAAGTACTGAAAGCATCAGTAGCCAAGTCATTATTAGCCCATAAAATGAGTTCATCAAAATCATAATGTACATAAAAAGTACTAGTGCTATATATACTATCTCTGGACATTTTGCGAAATTTTTTTTCAGCTTTGGATGTACAACCAAGGTGAAAAAATTTCAGACAATTTTTATGAGAACACCTGCGAGCGTTGAGCGAAATAATGGGTTCATTGCAATGCGAACAAGCCGCCATCTTTGATTCAGGGCAATTCTGCCAATTTATAATGAAATTATCACTGTGCCTTTGTTACTTTGAAGGCACGCCAGCCAGACAATTTCAGCAAAGTTTCATGATATAAAAAACTAAGTTTGTAGTACTAAAATCAACGTTAATTGAATCGCATTCAAATATAATCCGGGGGATCAAACACGCAGGTCTACTCCCAATGCGCCACCAAGCGGGAATAAATATTATATTATTATACATATATCACACACTCACTCACTGAATGGTTTTAGTGTTTACTATAGAGATGTTGCCACCGTTGCAATTCAATATATTTCATCACAAGCATTTTATCATCATCAACCCAGTGGGGGCGCCTCCTTAGATTGGCGCTGCCCGCGTTGCAGGCCCTTCATGAGAATTTTGTTTGTATGGCCTACTGGGTAGTAGATCATGGAAGCGGAATTTTCCTGTTTATTTTAGCATTAAGGCCGCCCATTGTTGCTTGTTTCCTAAAATGACCACCAGGTGGTGTTTCAGCCTTTACGGGAAATCGTTAAATAAAATCATTCTCATAAATTTATTTTTAATCTATTGTTGCCACATTATCGACTAATACGAAGAAAAGTTGATTTATAAATTTATGAGAAGCTACATAGCATAGTTGCGGTGTATTTACGTGCAAGTTTCTGTGGAATCCCTACCCCACCTTCCCTTGATGAAGAAGCCCGATTTAGTACATTTTGTTTTTTTTAATAAAAGAAAAATAATAAAGTTGGGAAAAAAATAAACCATCCTTCAAGGTTGGTATTGGAGCTACTGACTACGATATTCCATATTTACAGAGTGTACTTGAAACATCGCATGCCAGGGCCGTATTGGGATGCCCGGAGCCCTCTCCATTCTTTTCCAAGGCTGCTATTGGAGCTACGACCACGGTAATCCGCATTCAGAAAGTGATTAGCGAGGCACTTGAAGAAATGCATCATGTCAGGGCCGTATCGGGGCCACGAAGCCCTCATCCTTTTTCTAGGATGCTATTTGAGCTACGACTACGATATTCCATATTCAGAGAGTGTACTTGAGGGCACTTGAAATGTTTCATGTCAGGGCCGTATTGGGGATGTCCGGAGCCCTTATCCTATTTTCTGGGCTGCTATTGGATCTACTACTAAGATATTCCGTATTCAGATAGTGAACGTGAGGGTACTTGAAATGTTGCATGTCAGGGCCGTATCGGAGGGTTCTGGAAGCCCCATCCTTTTTCTAGGCTGCTATTGGAGATACGATTACGATATTCCGTATTCAGAGCCCTGTGGTGGCGCAGTATGGTAACGTGTTCCTGTCTAGTGCCCCGTTAATCCGCTCTTATAAAATAGCAACCATCGAGATATATAGTAACTCGATAGACCACGTAATGCTGGAAAAGCGAGCCGTCATCAGCTACGCGACTGGAAGTACGCGGATGCTATTTGATAGTGTCCTGTATGCAGGGCCTGATCACCGTAAAGGTGTCCAAAGCCCGGGCTTTGGGGCTAGACTCTAGCGGGAGTGGGAACTACACGGTGAACGATCCTCCTGACCAAGTCCACGCACATGCGCAGAATAGAATCTAGTCCCAAAGCCCGGGCTTTGGACGCCTTTGCGATGATCAGGTCTTGCCTGTATGATATAATATTATTGGATTTTACGGCTTGAATCAAAATGTTTTAAGATAAAAAATTACTAATTGATATCGTTTAGGATTAAACACATTCAATTTTATCTTATGAAATATAAAAATAAGAAAAATACATTGTAAAAATTCGGAAATCTAGCGGCTATATTCTGTATTGCTTTCCTATGTTGCTAACACAGGAATAGGTACGGCTACATCGTTAAAATTCAGTTATTATAAAAAGCAAATATTTTGTAAATATGCTAAAAATTAATTCTATAATTATGATAACATTATAAATATATTAATTACATAAATATGCTAATAACTATGTTATAAAGATATTAAATATAATTATTTTATAAATACACTAAAACCTCTCTTAAAGGCTACCTCTATTCAGCGACCACTTCCTTAAACGATCACTTTTTCTGGAAACTGATTTCCTCCCCAACCCCATAGACCCAATGCTAAATTCCATACAGAGATCACCGCCCTGAGCGACCGCTTTTTCACGGGCCCGACGACTGTCGCCTTAGTGAGATTTTACTGTATATCACAGTAAAACCTCTCTTAACAACCACCCCTATTCAGCGACCACTTTTGCTGGAAACGGATTCCCCCCCCATGGATACAATGCCTAATTTACCTCCATTCAGAGACCACCTCTCCGAACGACCGTTTTCCACGGAACCGACGGTGGTCGCCTTAGGAGGTTGTACTATAATTATATAAATATGTGTGCTAATAATTACGATATAACCTTCGTAAATCGACCATCATCGGTTCCCTTGAAAAGCTATCGCTCAGAGAGGTGGTCTCTAAATGGAAATAGAATTCGCATTGGAGGGTCTATGGCGGGGAACAATCCGTTTTCAGGAAAAGTGGTCGTTAAACGAGGTGGTCTCGGAATAGAGGTGATCGTTAAGAGAAATTTTACTGTATTTTATAAATACATTAATTATGCAAATATGCTCTAATAATTATATTTCATTATATAATTATGCTATTAATTACTTTATAAATATGCATATTAATTATACAAATGTACTAATGCTTACTTTTGAATATATCAATTATATAAATAGTATGCTAATAATTAATTTATGTTATTAGATTTATAAATTTCTGATTTTATAAATTTGCTAATGATTTTGGAAAATACATTAATGATAATTTTAAAAAAACATGATGCATAATGATTTTAATGCTACTTTTACAGCCGAAGGCTTATACAATAGATTGTCATGTTTACAATTTAATAAAAGAAAATGAATTTCTCATTGGAAGCGTTTATATTCTGATGAAATCCGATTTCATGGTGCTCTATGGCCATTGACCGTTCGTCCAATGGTCCCAGTGATTGGCAATATGTCCAGTGTTTTAGGTTATATTTTTCTCTGATGCCGCTTATCCACTGTTATCTGCCCAGCTAATATCTACCCTACTAATAACGTATATATTTATTTGGACCATAGTCTAGAAGCCATAGTCTAGAACCATAGTCTAGAAGCCATAGTCTAGAACCATAGTCTAGAAGCTTCATGGGCGTTAGGGGGACATATAATACGTCATCCACAAAAAGTCAATTGACAAAATACTCTGGAAAAGTATATAAGGGCCACTAAAAACCTATTTTTTGGTGCTTTCACAGTAATTCTTTCACGGCCTGCCACCAAGTACGGCCCTGCCTGCTAGGATCGGGTTATCCCCAAGATCGCCACTACTACTACTACTGCACCAGTACAGGGCACTCCTATGTTAAAGACGCAAAGAGCCATTTTGTCGTGCAGGGCGTAAATTTATATAAAATGCAAATAGGGTCGGGGACCTCAATATACTCGAAAATTTTGGTGAATTCGCACTTTAAAATGTTCGTAATCATTATATAAGGAACCCGTTTCTATATATTGAATTATTTTCGTAGAGCCATAAACTTCAATTTGTTGGAGGCGGGGGGGGGGATAAATCCGGCTATATATCAACTTCCTTAAAAAGATTATTCCGGTTTCGACTAGTAAAATTTTGTCATTGTCCATCGTATATGAAAAGATTCCGCAATGTTTCAAGGACTGCTGCTCCCTTTATCAAGCAAGGTGGCGAGAAAACAAGAATATCCCGCTGCCACCTAGTTAAAAAAAAGCAGCGTGATTTTTTTTTTTTAAATCTTGAATCTGTAAAATTAAGATTAAATATGCTGCCTAGATGTGTAAATTTTATTGTTAAATTGCGAATTGTTGTCTGTCTAAGCAGAGTTTGAGTTACCTCTACAATTGAAACCAAAAGTACAATATAAATTTAACAGAAACGTCCACATTGCTCGCAGACGAAACTAAATCCTTTCATGGGCAAGGAAACGTTTATTTGAAGATCTCCACGAAGAAGCTTGCATCATTAAATGCGCTCGGAAGAGTTGGCTATCGGAATTTGCCTTCATTTAGAATGAAAATATCACTGTTTGGCAAAAATTGGCAGGCCTATATGAGACAAAATATTGGTGCTAGAGATGAGATGGGCTCGGGTTCCATACTTCATATAGTTTTCGGGTTCGGGCTATTTGAACGGATACAACTAAAGGCTGACTTTTTTTTATATCAAAATTATCCGAGGAATATAGCTCCTATGTGATTCATTTTCAAGGATTGTCGATATACGCATATTGAAAATTCAAAGGAAATTAAACAGTGTAGTTTAGTAATTTTTTAAAAAATTTAAATCGTACATTAAGGGGTTAAAGTTATATTTGAAGCTTTGGGCCCGAGCCTCAAAAAATGAGCCCGAATTGATCCCCAATAGAGACCCGAGACGCGTAAAGGAAGACAGGGGCGGGGGCCCTGAGAATCGTCGAGTCGTTTTTATATCGGCTTTTTTCACGGGTCACTTGCCAAGTCATTATTTGTGGTGTTAGTCCACTACATTGTATTCGATGTATATTATGGTGCATCTTGGCGTAATAAATATTGATTGATCGATTGATTGATTTAATTGTATCTTTCTAAATGAAACTTCATTAGATTTGAAGTATTGGCTGACGTGTCTGTGAGACATCGATAAAGACAAGCTTTTAAAATGCATCGAATAAAATAAAGCTTTTAAAATACATCGAATAAAATAAAGTTTTTAAAATACATCAGATTTCTTGTTATTTTTCTGCAGTGTATTTATTTTACTGTATATTGCTTGTGTCGCACCACAATAAATTCAATTGAATTTCTCGAAAAATTGTAGGTCTCAGTGCATCATGGTCTTCATGCGTCATGCTGCGCCGGGACCGAATGGTCCTTGCGTTGTGCTGCGCCAGAAATGAATGTTCATTGCGCCATGCTGCGCCGTAAACGAATGAACGACAGAAAACGGAAATCATTGGTAGAAATCTCCGACACCCGTGCTTGAGTTCAAGCTAGAGCTTTTAAAGTATAGGAGAAAAAGAGACATCGCCCCAGCCTAGAGTCGAACTAGGTTCCCCCCACTAGGTCCATAGTGCCTTAGCCGCTAGGCCACTGAAACACAGAAACAACGCTCTCTTTCTCCGTATATAAGGATGTAAGCTATTATTACCCTTCACAGGGATAACACAATTGCCAAATAATGGTCAACACACAAAGCCACTGAGGTATATTTTTGTAGTTTTTCGCGGGCGAAGTTTTAGAGGTAGAAATGTCATTTGCGTATATTATATATTGTGAATTTAAATATCAGAATTTAACGTATATTTTCAGCACACACACACACTAATGCTGCCATCAACTAAATTTGTGGTGGGTTGACAGGTAAGTTCTCATTGCTATTATTGTCAGTGGCGTAGGAAATGGGGGGATTTCGGGCTCAAACCCCCATTAGCTATCAGAACTAGAGTTGTAAAAAACCCGGGAATTTTGGACACATTGGAAACTTTGATGGGAAGAAACCAAGATAGCTAGAATAAAGGAGGTAGTCTTGTCCGCACCTTTCTTCCTATTGGTTGATTGTGTCGAATCGACCAATAGGAAGAAAGGTAAGGACGGGACTACCTCCTGTATTCTAGCTATCTTGGTTTCTATGCTCAAAGTTTCCAATGTGCCCAAAATTCCCGAACTTTTTACAACTCTAATCAGAACACGTTATCTTCTTTAAGGCAGCATCAAATTGTCGTCCTTAAAGCTATTTGAACACTCTTCATAATTTTTGAATTTCTACGCCACTGATCATTATCTGATTTAAGATTGTTTGAAGCCTGTATCTCAGCAATGATATCTTCAGGAACATGAATATCGGATATCATAAATCAGAATAAAAATTATTCCTTTTTCTTTTTCAAAAATGTTGGGGTGGGAAATTTTTTTAAATTTTAGGCCTGCTCAATTTGAGCGAAAAATTTTCTAGGCTGTTGCTCGCTGTAATAGTTTTTCTCTCGTAATAACGGGTTTCCGTTCTGTGCATATTTTAAATATAAAAAAAAATGTTTTAATTACTCGTTATAACCGGGGTCTACTGCAGGATTATTATAACTGATGTCGGGCATCATAGGCGTAGACAGAAAGTTCATAAGGGGGGTTACAGAGCTACAACTCATATATTCCTATGTTAAATATACAAAATTTCATTGCGATGGGGGTTATAACCGAATCAACACCCCCCACCCGCCCTGCGTACACCAGTACCGGACTTCTCAATTGGCGCATTTTGGATTCTCCGGAAGTTTCCTTTTATCGACGTTGCTTTGATCTCAACTGATTTGGAGAATAGACGTCCCCTGCATTGAGATAGCTTAACAATAAGAAAGGTTCTAATTGAGATACAATAAAACCCTCTTAATGCCCCCTCCTCCTCATATGTGGTTATCCAGCTTTTACGGGCAAAATTTTCTGTTCAGTGAGTGCCCACTAATGCGGGGTTTCATTATATCAAAATAAATGTATGGGCTACTAACAGCAGTGTATGAAAGCCCATAATCTGAATACGTAGTAAGAATTAGGCAAAAATCCTTCCTGTTACTTTCAATCGCACGTGCGTGAAGGCTACTGTCGCCATTGGTGTTTCCTTCTTTCTTGCTATTGCCAGGTTTATCTATCGCTTCAAAAGTTTCATCTCTATAATTTTTTCCTTGCAAGGTAAAAATTATCCTAACATCCGTATCTGCAGAATCACGGATTTTTAATTATCTTGATAAAGAAAGTCCGTCTTCATTGTTAATTGTTGTTGTTGATTATGCATGATAAACATTAAGAAAATATTCATTGTTCCACTGATGATTTTCCGGATGGGAAGTCCCCATTATTTATTCTATTTATTATGAAGAAAATAGGACGAGTGATCGCAAAGTGAAACTCTGTAATTACAGTAGACTGTCTTCAGATCCTAAGGTCGTCCCCAAGCAAATTTTTCCAATTGGCTCACATTAGACCAATCATCTTCGTTCTTATTTAATTTGTGCACATTCAATAATTCAATAGTTTCTTACTTTTTCATCAAATCTTATCTTTGGACTTGTTCCACCCTTTCCTTTAAGAGTTGTGAATCAATGCACCTTTGTATCCCCTTCATATCCATTATCATCCTGAAAGCGGAAATAAATTTTCCTGTTCGTTCTGAACTACGTCCAACATTTTTGTGGGAATACACAGCCTCCATTTGTGGCCAACTTTCCCCATTTTCTTTCTGCATAATCAACAATCATGATTTTACGATTCATTCACTCCGAAAAGAACGGCAGCTTCTGGGATGTTGTAGTTTTATATAATGTTTTGGTTAGCAACCGTATAGAAAATTTGAGAAAATAAATAAAATATTGGCAGGACTGTGTGTGCATATATGTGAAAGGTTCCACTAGATGAAGCAGCCAAGTGAATTCGTGAAGACAACTGTAAAAACCATGGGATAAGCCGTATATAATCTATGGCTTGATAGATTTATTGAAGTTGAGCATTTTATTTGATGTTTAAGTCGAATGCGTTGCATGATTAAGTCAAATTATTAAAGATTTAAAATTAAAAGAATATATACCATTCTTCAATGGGTTCCTAGACACTATGGAATCTATGGAAACAATCATGCAGATATGTTGGCAAAAAAGGCTCCAAAGTGCAACACTTGATGGCCAATGAAACATCTTTCCACATTGCAAAACTTTCTATCAAGAGGTCCCTGAATTTGGAGTTCCATAAAGATCTTTCGAATACAATCGCCGCAAAGGACTGGAAACATCTAGTAAAGTCAGATGTTCCTGATCGGCCACGACGTGAAGCAGCGGCAATATTCCGTTTGATTACCCTGTCTGGGATTACAGCGCCGCCTCCGGCGGCCACCCTTCCCAATGAAACCCTTGCACAATCCTCCTCCTCCTCCTCCGTTTGATTACACTGGGATCACAGCGCCGCCACCTTCGGCGGCCACCTTTCCCATTGCCCTTCTTGCTCAAATCACTCCGTTTGATTACAGGACATGATTGTTTGGCAGAGCACCTTTTCCGTATTGATGTCCTGTCTACTCCAAACTGTTAACTTTAGGAAGGAGTTGAAACTATGAACAGACAACACTTCAGCGATGCAAATTTCTTCGCGGGGTCACTGACACGAAGCGTTACTTGGAAACAAGATTTCGCATGGGATAATGACAATATACATTGTATTCTTTTTATTTGTATGTCAAATTAGCTGCCATTGGAAAAAAGTGAGCAAACAAAATCATTTGATAATTTAAAATGAGAATTGAAAAATAAAACGTAGCCATCGAATAATAGAATTGAGTAGTTATATATTGTTAATTTTATTTTCATTTCATTGTTTTATGTTAGTTAGTTCACGTTCTGTGGAAAATTTATTCATACCAGCCCTGAATACTACTCCAAAAAAAATTGAAAATGGATCTTCAAACGAATTATATTATAATAAAACAATTTTTATTATAAGAAAACTAAAAAAACAGACATTGATTAACTAAATAAATGCGTTTTTTATCAACACTCAGTAAAATGTTTTCAACGTTGAAAAACAACAACCCCAATCGTTACAGCTGACAACCAGCATAATCAGTATCGCAGTTACAATAATCGATTTAATCAATTCGATATTGATAATATATATATTTCATCGATATGCTATCGATATAAATCGATACAATCTACATATCCTGGATGTGTTATTAATATAGGGTCAATCGGAACTAATATGAGACAAAGATGTAAGCTTTTCATAGTTACTTTCAATATATTGGCCGTAGACCAAATTACAAAATACCGTAATTTTGGTTTTTGTCTCCTGCGTCTGTTCATGGATAAAATATATTACATGCCATAAAATAAAGGTGAACAAAATTAAAATCCTATCATATTATCCCCACCAAATGGGGCTAACATAGAACGGCTGGGATAATGTGAGACACTGGTCATTTTTAAGTGGTTATGCAATATTAAGAGAATAAAAGACGTGTCTCAAAAATAGCCTCGACCCACGTTTCGCCTGTATTATTTTAATTTTTCTAGCCTTCATTTTACCCGAATTTTTGACAAATTTTCATGCATCCACTAGAGTGCTCACGAAAACGCGCAACAATAAACTCCCTCCCCAACTTAGGAAATTGTAATTTAAGGTTAAAAGCTAAGTAAAAAATTATCTAGGCATAGAACACTTAAGCTAGCGTATATTTGTTAATACTGCAGAAGTAAATTAACAAAGGTATGCTATAACACACGTTGAAAAACTAGCAAGTGAAAGAAAATCGTCTAAGGTCAATATTTAAATTTAGCGGGTTTCAATTAACATTAAACCCTAACTTTCGAATTACCCACTCTCGAATCACCCAACTCTCGAATTCCCCATCTTTCGGATCCTCCAACTCTCGAACCCTCAACTCTCTAATCCTCAAGTAACTCGATCTATTTTCAACATTAACAATAGCTGTCATTATTGCATTAATGGAAGATCTTTACCTTACCCTTTTTATTGGCTACAGAAGACAGGCAAGTAGAAAAGCCAAAAGCAATAGCGGGTTCAATATCTATTGAAACCCGCTAAAAAAAAAAAAAAGCTACGATCTTAACTAAAGCCATTATTCATTAACATTCACATAGCGAGGGAAAATATAAGTAATTTTTCTGTTTTTGCATATGGTTAAAGGGCAAGGCAAGAGAGCAACAATATCCATAAAACCAACTGCAAAGAAATCATTTCTTTATAAACAAATTCAGTCCTTGGAGCTTTGGAGTGCCTTAAACAGTGGACCGAAATTTCTTCATCAATTCCATTTATTACATTGCTTATGAGACAAACATATTTATAATGAGTAGATTTTCTGATTTCATGTTTGGCGTCAACTAAAACAAAAGTTCCTTTCCTAATATTCTTGTTAAATGTTGGTGTCCCATAGACAACTGGATCAATTTCTTCGCCTGTGGCGTTTGCAATGAAATCTGTCAATGATTCTTCGTCACTATCATGCAGAGAAGGCAATCCTTCACCGTCTGTGCTGTGTTTCCATTAAACAATTTATTAATCAATTTCGAACAAGGGTATAGGTACAATTAGGCTTACAAAAAATGAAATAAAAAACACAACTAACATATGAAAATAAAAACATAACTAAACTTTAATATTTTCTGTTTTTATTTGCGGTGGATATTTCAGGCTATACGTCAGAATAGTAGTATTACAGGCCTCGAGCACTGTCTCGCATTAGCCCCATACACTCTTTTACATTAGCCCCATATACTGTCGCATATTAGCCCCATACGCTAACTCGGCTTTTTAGCCTTGAAAACTTGCAATATGATTAACTTGCATAATGACTTCCCTTTTTTTGCAACAAAAAAGTTTTTCTTATAAAAAAAAGTAAGGTTATGTTAGATCTATAATTTATTATAGGGTAAATCCGGGTTACATGCCACATGCGATATAGATTGCTCACCCCCTAGTTCTGAAACGGGCTGTGGGATGACACTGCAAAAAATACCAAATGTGCGCCATTTAGTATTTGAAGCGTGTTTGGTAAAAACATCGTGTTCCTGTGCCTTTTTGTTTTTAAATTAACAAATATATAAGGTGAGTTATAGAGTTTATTATGAAATATTTTCGTGTGCTATCGTATTTTGTATATTACAGCTAAGACTTTAACGATGTCAGTGGATTCCCTGTTTGAGCGAAGCATAGTCTTAGTGTAGAGAGGTTTCATTGTTATTTCGCCATGTTTGAATTCAAGATCAGGAAGGCGTGGGGTGAGGCATCTATACCTTACAAATTGGTATACATGCCGCAGTTAAAATCAGGGACATATGCCGCGCGTATTCTTTCGGATGTTAATTTTAATTTTGAGAATTTTTCGTGGTTTTGTGCTAAGTGCCGCTAAAAATAAAATCAAATCCTAGTCAAATGTCTCCAATTTAATTATAATTTTCTTTACTTACAAATTCATAAAAATATCACCAAAGTTTTCAAAAAATCCGCCAAATTCATGAAAAAGCTCTCCAAATTCCCCCCCCCCCCACATTATTGATACTGGAACCATGGAATAAACATGAACTTGAGTCGAAAGCACAGGACCTTGCGGATCAAGTTTGCCTGAAAAGAATATTACAATTCCATCGAAATATTTGCATGCAATATCTCCAATTTCAAAACTAAATAAAGAAAAAAGGAAAGGCAATGAAGAAATAGGCACTTGTAATAACCATTGCAGAAAACAGAAGACCGTTAAAAGAAAGATTGGAGAAGAAAGTTGGAAAAGAAAGAAATAGAAATAACGAAAGAAGGTGGTTAGATTATGAATCAAATAGTCATAGTACTAGTTCTGAAGCTGACGATGTCTCTGTGTTTTATTCCATTGCAATAGAGAAAGCCAAAGGTAATCCTAATGAGATGCGTAAAAAAAAGGAAAGTGAAGCTGGGTCATCACAAACTTTGGATGTGAATACATGCAATGAATATGAAGAAAATTATTATCACACAACTGAAGATGCGAATGGTTACGTTGTGCTATATGTAAATAAGCGATGGCTTCATGCAGAATGTACGATTTTCGATGAGTTTTGTGCCGACTGTGGGAGAGAGAGAATAGATTAAAAAATTAGTCCAGCCTATTTGAAAAAAAAAGTAATTCATTTATGTCATTATTTTGTCCATGTTTGTTCCGATTCTGAAAATGAGTTCAAAATAAAAACAGCAGATGTTTTTTAAATTTATTCAATTTTTATGTTTTATAAAATCGCAATTTCAGTTATTCTATTTTTTCATAACATAGTTTTTGAAGAAACGTATTTGATAGGAAGTAAATTCATTTACTATACGAAGCGCGGCAAGCCTCATGGTGCGGCGTAACACCCGACACACTTGGGAGAGATGCCGCAACGAAGGGTGTTAAAAAATAAATTATAGCGGCTTATTGAATTTTTTGTAGATTATTTTTTTCTAATATATATGCTTCTTAAAAGTGTATCGATTATTATGACTAAGTAAATTTCATGTTTGTGCGCCATGGGTCTCAGAATATCGATTTTAAAAAAAGTGAGGCATGTAACCCGGATTTACTCTCTCTATATTTTTTTAATTTTGAGTGTATTCTTAATGGATACAAATAAACTAATTTAATGCCTGAAAAATGATCACAAATCCAATTTTCTTACTATAAAAATTCGTACTTCTTCTTGAGTATCTCATATTAGCCCCGAGTGGCCAAAATCTATATACTATCGGCATATTCAATCGAAACGATGTTATAAATAAAAGCGATGCAATATATTATAAATAAAAGCGATGCAATATATTGGCGACTGCCTAGGGCGGAAAAATTGCGTAAAAATTTTAATTTTAAATCAAACAAAGAAAAAATTGAGCAAATGAGGAGAAAAAATGAAAAAGAAGAAAAATTAAAACATATAATTGTTTTCAAAAGCATACGGAACAATTACTTAATAAGTCTTTACTTCGACGAATGTAAAATTTCTTGATGTGTTTCATTGTTTAATTTTGCACACAAATTCTTTTATATCTAATACATTTAAGCCTTCTAGCTCTGATAATACAACGTTGTGTTTTGAAATATTACTCCGTCAATATTACAGTTTTCAAAAATATAAAATGTTGAAATTAAACGATTATAACATGTAGCAATTGTTTTACTATTCACAATATTCTAATATTACAAAATAACTAATATAAGTTTAAAATATAAATATAATTAACGGGTTTAATGATTCAAAGTATAATAGAAGATTTACATTGTGCCGCTGGATATTGGTTGGTGGTGGTAAAGAGGGGGGGAATATAGGCGAAAATGAGATGGTAGTAAAAGGCTGGGGGCGGCATTTTTCAATTCTTGCCTAGGGCGGCAAAACACCTAGAAACGGTTCTGGTTATAGTTCAAAAATTTCGGTTGTTCCTTGAATATTTTTATAAACAAGTTCGATTGTTTTTTGCGATTTTATAGTTCTTTCCACTTTTGTTTTCAGTTCTGCGTCTTTGCGTTTGCTTTTATTTTTCAATATCCCTTCTCTTCCTGATGTTCTTTCAATTTCATTAATTGTCTTTCTTAAACATCCTTAGTTTCAGATCTTTCTATTTATTATTCTTTCTTTTATTTGCTTTTTTTCTTGCTAATGCGCCGATTTTCTTTTCTTTGACTATTAGGAATTATACAAAATGGGCTTTAGTTTGAACCCTGCAACGTAGAACGCGGAACACAATTCCGATAATTAATTTCCCCGTTCCTTAATTAATGATGGAGTAGAGGAATAATTAATAATTTCCTCCCTTAATTATTTATGAAGATAATCCTCATCGTCATCATCAGCACACTGTCATTAGCTCATCAATTGTGTAACTCGGCTTCAAATAAATTTTACTAACGGCAGATCCAGGAGGGGGCGCCACCCCCCCAATAATATCAAATTTACGTCTAATACAGGTTTCTGCATTAGTTTTGAAATTTAGCACCCCACCCTCTGCAAATATTTTTTAAATCTGTCCTCACTTTGAATGCGCCTTTTTTTTCATTTGTTCTCAAATCCCCCCACTCTCTCTCTCTCTTTCTCTCTCTCTCGTTTCAACTGTTTGTTTGTCACTAATAACAAAGGTGGGATGTGGGTCACATTTCTCTGTGACATTTTAGAACACTTCTTTTCTTTCTATAATGGCTGTTGCCACTTGGTAGTTTGGAATTTAAACGAAAAAACCTGAGCTACTTGAGTTAACCTTGATATGGATGTAGTGTTGTCACTAATTATCTCGGAAATAGTGAAACTGTGATAACTACTTTGTATTTCTAATTGTTATGACAGTTGAATTAAAGTGTTCCTTTATTTGAATTTGGCAACAGCAATTTTTTTCGCAGATTTTTAGCTTTGGTAAAAATAATACTCATTTTATCATTAAAGAGTATTAGGCAACCGATCGGATTGTGTGTTCTGTACGCACTGATGATTTGGGAAGGTTGTCCGCTTAAGCCGAACTGTGTTTCCAGGAGAGATATGGCCAGAGGCGGATTGGGTCGCCATACAGTGGGGCCACTGCATCGAAAAGTCAAAAGTTGTAGTTTGAAAAAAAAAAATTTAAACCATCTGACGTTGAATGCGGGCCTTAGTCGATTTTTTGTTATTTTTTTTTAAATAGTTCTGTTTACGAGCAACTGTTATAACACGTGAATTTTATATTTATTCGTACAATATGTAACGTTACGAACACTAAATCGTTGAAAGGATATCCGTCAAGTAGCGAACCGTCAGGTGAGGAAGCAATATCTTCCCAGCGGATGTTTAACACGTTATTACATAAAATAAAAGCATAGGCGATATACATTGTGCAAATAATTTAAATGAAAAATTCATAAATAGTCGTAGCTGAATTGCTAACAATTGTTTCGGCGGAAAAGTGGTCTGCTATCATCATTTCGATATTGTGATCAATCAAAATAGCCTATTTAAGTAAGAGTTTGGGCAAATCAGAGATGAATTACTGTGTAATGTTGAAAGAGTTGCTGGCCATAAAAAGCTATGTCCATTATTACCTCTATTTACGAAAATTTATTGTATGGACTGACCACGCATCTCCGAAGTGGTTGATCAGTTTTAAAGATCCAGAAAGACTGGATGCGAGATGGATTCAAAGACTGCAAGCATGTGATTTTGAAAAGGACATCGGAAAGAGGCTGCATTATCCCAGAAAAGTTGCCCTGATAATAGTAAACGCTGTTCGAGTGCGGAAGAAAATACGGGACTGGTGGCAAAATACAAGTTGAAACAATAACATCTGTCAAACCACCATGCACTCTTAGTCTCTTGACGAATTACAAAAACCATGACGAATTAAAAATATTTGTTTTTAAGTGCTGTTATTTAAGGTTCATTATTGCTAATAGCTTTCGTTTTTATATCGTATATATTGTTTCAGGTTATTGTTAATGACTTTATCGTACTTTTCTATATTTTAGATACATGAGATGTCTGGAAAATAAATTTGAATATTGCATGAAAAGTTAACTCGACCGAAGACGACTTGACGATCGGTGGTAACACATAAAGAGTGTACTTCCAAATTGTGAATTTGTATGTTACTATTGAACTATTAATAGAAATCAAATAGATTTTTAAATTTAACAATCATATTCGGAATTTTATTTTTTGCTTTTAAGCCACTCTGCGTGCCACAGATTGCTGAAATCTGCCTTAGAACCTAGTAGGGAAAAAAAGATTTTCCACGTGGCCATTGAAAAAATCTAATTGCCGATGGCAACCGGATTTCCTGTGCATAGCCATACTGAGTAAAATGCGATCAAATACACAAATCTCTTATTGCAACTTTCTTGGTTTGGTTGACACTGTAACTCCATTAGCAACACCAAGATATACAAATAAATATTATACTTCATAGACGTATCAGCCCTGCGGTGGCGTGTTGCAACGTTTACTGTAAATCACTTTATTGCCTAATAGATTGATTTATTTAGCATAAAATTTGTTAAATAAGAACAGTACTGATAACTTCTATATTGAAAGTGTATAATATTTGAAGTTTAATATCAAGTTGCCTCGGCTTTTTAGCCATTTCATTTAAAAGTTCTTCAAGGTTTACTTCAATTTCCTCGTGGATATATAACATATTCACTCCGTTTAATCTGTGCTCACCTGTTGAACTTCTTAAATAATTTTTTAAATACGGTAAGGTGGAGAATGATCTCTCTGCACTACACTTTGTGACTGAAAGTGTAATCATTATCTTCAGAAGTTTTCGTATACTTGTAAATATAATTTCATCAAAGTCATGAGAAGCTTCCAAAGCATTATCTGCATATTTCTGAAATCGTATGAGTTTACTGTGCCATATTTTTAACTCGCCATGCAAATTTTCGCATGTGATATGGCAAATATCTTTTGAATAGTGGGACATAGCGTCTTCACTGCTTCATTATTTTCCTTTGTAAGGTCTTGGTCGGGTTGTTTTGCTCGGCAATAGGATTTGAAAAGAAGCTAATATATTTTTATGTCTTACAAATCCTTCATCAAGCTGTATTAGAAAATGATCTATAAAAGGTGCAAAAGCATCTCTCCTATAATATGTCTCAGGTGTGTCGTAGTCGACGTTCATTCGTGTAGCTTGATATTTTACAATTCTTGGTACTTACATGAGGATTTCAGAATTTTCACAAAATTTTCAGCGTCTTTAAAAATCACTTTTTTAAAATTGTCCATTAAACTTTGTGTAACTCTTCGTATATATTCAGCATAACGAATCACTTTGAAAAGATCATTTTCTCAGATCGTAAATATCTCGACAAAGATAAACTATATGAAAATAGTTTTTAATAATATGTTTTGAAATAAAGAATCACATTTGTTAATTGCATTGTAAAAAATGCTTGTACTACTTGAAGAGTCCCTATCAGCCCATGTAAATGATATTTCTGCAAGGGCCTTCACAACTGTATCGTATTTTTTAGCGAAAATGTGTATTGTATCATGTTGTTGTATCCATCGAGTCGGGGATGGCTGCTTGAGTTTCTTCGAATAATTTTCAATGAATTTATTTAATACAATTTGAAGTTTAGGCGTATAGAAAAATTCATACACCTTACCTATTGTCCCGATACAGTTTCTGATAAACGTTGAAAGAACATAAATCAGATATAGCCAGGTTTAAGGAAAATGAACCTACAGAGCACTTGGAGAATGGTTTTTAAAAGTGATTGCACTCCAAGGAAATCGCCACTCATGGCTGATGCGCCATCATATCCCTGACCACGCAAGAATTCTGTTGCGACATCAATTTACCTTAGTTTGTTCAAAATAGTTTCACTTATACCCATTCCAGACATGTCTGTAATCGGAACAAACTGTATGAAGTCCTCGCGTACTGATATGTTTTCCATATCAACATATCGAGCGCATAACGACAATTGTTCGGTACTTGAAGCATCAGTTGCTTTATCGACCAAGATGCTGAAACATTTCACATTATTGATTTTTATAAGTTTTTTCAAAATTATTTCTTGGTAACCATGTGTAATGATGTCATTTTGAGAAGACCAACTTAATTCGCGTTCCTACTGGCACTCACTAAATGATTTTTCACCCTTCTATTAGCTCACACTCTCCCTATATATATCTTGTTCAAATTTTCAATCGTTAATAAAATATTTTCTATCCATCCAATCAAGTTCAAATAAATTTTTTTAAACTTGTAGTGGATGACACTTGATGTTAATACAGTTTTTTCAAATATTAATTCATTAATTAAATTTAAATGATTTTTTTTTTGCTTTCCTTTGGTGTATTTGGCGATTAATGCTTGCCGCCAATTACAGCCAAATGTCGCCAAAATTGCTTTTCGCAATTTTTCCCTTTCTTCCCTTTTATTTGAGCAGCGCATTGAAGGAATTGACTTTAAAAAAAAAAAATTATTATACTTGTT